>JALPQD010000830.1:0-505547 GCA_023101885.1 Typhlomys cinereus | reverse complement strand
GTTTACTTCTACTTCCTTCAGGGAATTGCCCATGTCTAACTAATCATCACTTTCCTCCATGCTCCCCATTACCAAGCCAACACTCTAGCATTAGAATTATATTTTCGTGTTTATTTTTCAGTGGCTATGCTTTTCTTTTTTGTTTAATCTTGATAGTTTGGCGCATGTGCTTGTGCCGTATGTTCTCCCTTAGGAGATGTCTCAAGGTCCTTTCGTCTTTTGGTCAGATTGATTCCATGATTGTCTTGTGAACAATAGTGGTATCGCATGGACTGTCGCAGTTTAATGTACTGAAGATATGTCTCCGTTACTCTTAATATTTGGCCAATTTCAAATGCCCCGATGCTTTTAATTGTCATGGAAGACACCGTGTGCTGCAACCTAAGATTCAATGATTTTTTTAAAGCTTTATTTATTTTTGATGTATGCGTGTGTGTGTGGTCTAGTGGCCACTGTGGTCCCTGTGGAGGGACCAATTGTTGACTGACCTTTGGGAATCATCCAAATTGCTCTTACATCCTTCTTTGTTCACTCTGGGATTGTCCCAGGCTTCTTCACCAGGGTCATAAGTGCAGGGCGCTGTATTGTTTTCTATCCTGGCAAATTTTACATGTAGCCCCTGGGATCTAGTGGCACTAAGGACTTCTGTTTTGCATCGAACCAGTCTTACCACATTATAGCCATCCTCTAGGCCCCTCATACACACTTTTTAAAATATTATTTTATTGGGCTGGAGCGGATGCTCGGAGTTTAGACTCTGCCTTCCCCAGCAGAAGGGTCTTGAGTACCAGATTCAGTCCCATGTACAAAAGCCAGTGGAAACTGGTGGGCCACTTGCCACTTCTGGCTGGTGGGCAGAGCCTGGAAAATCCAGAGCAAAGCAGATGGAGAGGCCGACAGCATCAATCCAGGATGGTTCTGAGTTATCTTTGGTCTCTTCACCAGGTCACACACCCGTACCCTCTGACACACACACACACACAACACCACACACACACACACACACACACACACAAGTTTACAAAAATACTATTTTTTGTATATTGTGTTTTGTACCAGAACTGTTCACTTTGGTGTGCTACTTATAGGCCCCGGTGTTACATGAAGTTCAGTCATGGATTGCTGTTCTAAATTGTTCCTTGGCCTCTGGGGTTTCCCAAGGTCTGCCTTCCAGGATGTGAATTACAGGCACGGATTTTTTTTTTGTTTTTTTTTTTTTTCCATTTTTCTATAGGACATTTTACGCCCAAGTGGGGGACCTGGGGATCCAAATCAGGTTGTTTGCTTTCCTGAGACAAAGGCTTTAACCCCATAGGGTGTTATCCCAAAGCCTCCACACAGTTTGATTGGTGCTTATCTAATAGCTGGTGCTGAGTGTTTTTTTTTTCCTGAGCCCACTCGCTTGCCTTTGTCATTGGCCAAGGCATCTTGCCAGGTCGGTTGCTATTTTTTTTTTACTGGTGGTGGTCATTGTCATAGTCGGCACAGGTGTCAAGTTGACTGTGAGGGTTGAGCTCTGGGCATAGTTTGTGCAGAATTAGTGGTTGAAGTGCGCCCGCAGGAGCAAACCTGCATAGAATTGTCTGCTGATGGGGAAGGTCCAGGCCCACGATGGTGGGGACGTAGGCCCTGCAGTAAATCATGGATAGCAGCTGGTTGAGGTACAGTCGCACTCCTTTGTACACCTTGGTCAACATGCTTGTCTCAGTTAAGGATTGCCGTTTCTTTCAGCGTTCTATGGTGATTGGTTGTAGCCAATTACTCATTGACCTGGGTTGGTTGGTGTGGGCTTCTCCCACACCCCCACGTTTGTCTTGAACGCTAACCGGCCCTGGTCGTTACGGAAAATAAACCACCCTTATTATTCTCTTAAGCTGTTTGTGGTTCATGATATCGCAACCATAACAGGCGAACTGTAACAGTTGGTCTCTTTACGCTCAATTTTAGATATTCTAATTCATTGGTTAGTAAACAGTCTATGATTATATGTTTTCTTTCTTTCTTCTCTTCGGCAGATATTTGACACACAGGAATTTTCTCTTATTATAATTTCTAAAATATTTCATGTATTGAAAGGGGGCAATGGAGACAGAGCATCACACACACCCCATGGTGCATGGCTGGAAGTCAGAGGTCAACTTTCAGAAGTCACTTCTGTCTCTCTATTGTGTGGGCTTTTGGGGATCGAACCTAGGTCTCCAGGCTTGTGAACAGTCACCTTGTCCACTGAGCTGTCTTGCCAGCCCCACTGTTTTTAAACAATACATTTATTTAAGAAAAAAAGAAAAACAAACCAATAACACATTGGTTTTATCCTGCATACTTATTTTGTATTGCATACACCGCAGATTCTTTCTTGTACTTTATTATCTTTTTGCTAACTTTATTACATTATGTGTGTGTGTGTGGTATGCATATGAGTACAGGTACATGTTCAGTTTGGCATCTTCTCCTTTATTGTCTTTCAGTTCCTTGTATTTTATTTTATTATTTACTTCTATGGTACAAACACTTGAATGTTTGGGGGTGATATGTGCACCATTGGGTGTCTCTCTGTGTTACTTGAGACAAGGTCTCTTGCTAAACAGGAAACATGTCTTTTCAGGTAAGCTGACTGGCTAGTGTGCTCTAGAAGATTCCTGTCTCTGCTCTTCAATGCTGGAGTTACAGAGACACTCAACTATGCTTGGCTTATTATTATTATTATTACTTCATTTAATTATGACAGAGACAGATGGTTCATGCATGCATGCCATGGCACATGGGTGGAGGTCAGAGGTCAACTTTTTTGGAGTTACTTCTCTCCTTCCACTATGTTATCTTTGTGGTTGCCAGGTTTGTGAACAGGCACTTATTTACTTCTATGGTGCAAACACTTGAATGTTCTCAGCTATTTCTCTGGCCTCTGAATTTTTTTTTCCTATTAGTTCAGTGGAAAGGCACTTGCTTAGCACACTAAGAGTCTTCATTTCTATCCCCAGTGCTGCTAGGAAAAAAGAGTAATAGCAACTGGGTTGGAGAGATGGCTCTGGGGGTAAGACTCTGCCTGACAAGCAGAAGATTCTGAGTTCAGATCCCAGGTCTCATGTAAAAATGCCAAGAGGAAAGGGCGGTGTTCTGAACTTCCCACCCTAGTGGGTGGAGCCTGGGAAAATCCCAGAGCAAAGCAAAAAGGGAATAGAAGCAATCCAAGATGATTCCCGAAGAAGTTACCTGTTGCGGTTCACCTGCATGGTTGCTGATAAATCACCATCAAACGGCTGAAGGGAACAAGGGGTTTATTTTCTTATGATAGTTCGGTTACAGTCTGTAGTCTAGCTTGACAGGAGAGCATGCACAACAACACCAGGGTTGAGGAAACTGGCCACACCATCTCCACGTAACAGCTGAGAGAGGGACGATCCTTACTTGCCAAATGAGCATGTCTGGCCAAGTGTACACAAGGACGCTGATTCAACCAGCTCTTTGTATTTTATTCCAGGGTATAGTACCACCCATCATAGGCAGGACCTTCCCGGTCAGGTAGACAATCTCCTGCAGGTTTGCTCTGGGCCCAGTTCCACCACTAATTCTCTACAAATGTGCCCAGAGCTCAAACCCTCAACTGTCAAGTTGACACCTGTGCGTAACTATGACATTACCTTTGGTCCTCTGCAGGGACACACAGTGCCCTCTGAGACACACACACACACACACACACATACACACACACACACAAATAAATAAAACTTTTTAAAATTAAAAAAAATAACAGCAACAAAAAAAGATCATTTTCAGGCTGGCGAGATGATTCAGTGAGTGAAGAAAGACCTCTCTGCACAGACCTGGTGACTTGAGCTGTTTCCCAGAAACCCACATGGTGGAAGGAGAAAGCCAACTTCTGAAAGTTATGCTCTGACCTCCACCCGTGCAGTGGTCTGTTTGCTCTATCAAATAAAAAAAATAAAACGTCTAGGAATTTTTAAAAAAATGCATGTTTTCATAGACACAGTCTCACTGTCTACCTAGCCTGATCTCAGTCATCTATGTAGAGTGGATCGGTGTGGAAGTCATTGTTCCCCTCGCCCAGATTCCTGAGTCTTGAGGTTATAGGTATGGGCCCCAACACCTTGCTCTTTTTTCTTGATCTCAGGAAATTCTGCATATTCTTTCACCTGAAGATACTTGTTTGTGTCATGTAAAAACCATGTCATTGTATTTTCACATTGAAATATGCAATAAGTTGGTTATTGAATATGGAGGAGGGGGTGCTTGTTTATGAGAGTGCTTTTAACCCTTTGCCCTCAGTGCACATCTATTTCATTATCAATCAGCTAATCAACTCTCTTTCTTGTTTTCATTGAATTCTTTCCAAATTTACACACCACTGTTTCACCCTGCTTCATACATACATGACTGAACCAGTAAAGAACTTCATCTTTCCCATTAGGATCGTCACGTTTTTTCATTCATGCTATGTTATACTGAACTAAATTTGGTGTACAGGAAACGAAGTGTAGATTTCCACCATCATAATATGTGATGTGAGATGTTAGCGTCTCATCTAGCAAGTTGGGACAGTGTATCTAAAATAGTTCTTTTAGGCAGGTACTTTGGAGATGTACTAAGAAGAATAACTTCTGAAGACTTGGCATGAAGTCATATAGTCAAAACTATGTAACAGAATTTCAAGGAGTGTATGTTTACAGAAATAGAATCTGATTACATAAATATGTAGGCAAGAGCTGGAGAGATGGCTCAGGGGTTAAGATTCTGCCTCGCAAGCAGAAGGACCTGAGTTTGTATCCCAGATCCCACATAAAAATTCCAGGTGAAAATGGCAGTGGCCTGCACTACCATCCCTAGAAGGTGGCGCCTGGGAAACCACAGAGCAAAGCAATAAGGAGGTAGAACAATCCAGGATGATTCCTGACATCAGTCTTGAGCTCCTACAGGTGTGTGCATGTGCGCACACACACACACAGTGCCCTCTGATACACAACACACACACAATAAACAAAAAATTTAAAAAGAATAATTAAAAAAGAAAGAAAAATGTGGGCAAAACGCGTTACTTGGTGGTGTGAGACCCTTTCCAAGTCTAATTTCCCAAATAGGAACAAAAGTTTGTGTTATGAACAGACATTTCTTTTTTAGAAAAATATTTATTTTGTGTGTGTGTGTGCATGCACATCAGAGGGTACTGTGTGTCCTTGTGGAGGACCAAGGGTGACGTCAGGAATCATCCTGGATTGCTTCTACCCCCCTTTTGCTTCACTCTGGGATTTCCCAGGCTCTGCCCACAGTGCTGGAAGTGCAGACTGCAGCCCTTTCCACCTGGCATTTTTTACATGGGACCTGGAATCAGAACTCAGGACCTTCTGCTTGGGAGACAGAGTCTTAACCCCTGAGCAATCTCTCCAGTCCATGAACAGACATTTCCAGGGAAGGCAGTCTTAGTACTATCATGTTTACTCTTAATGAGTAGAGCTTTGTTAGAATAGGTTCTAGTCATTTGCAGAAAAGGAAGTGCTGGGTCATTCAGGACTGGCCCAGTGGGGCCATTCCTAGTTTGCTGTCGTTCTTATCAGTGTTTTGTCCAATCTCTGTTTCTTTGGGAGTGATGCGGTTCTGCTATTGAAACCATGTGGTCAATGTAGAATTATGGGACTTGCTCATGAGTTGAGTATAGACACCCAGTACTCTCTCTTAACATTCATCTTCTGTGTATTATGTGGGGGTGTTGTAGGAGTCAGTGACCTTTGAGGATGTGGCTGTGAATTTCACTCAGGAGGAATGGGCTCTGCTGGATCCCCCCCAGAAGAATCTCTACAGAGATGTGATGTGGGAAACTGTCAAAAACCTGACCTTTGTAGGTAAGGACAACAACATTTCTTCTCGTCATGTACACGAGTGTTTCATGTGGTCCTCCGTGGTGTGCAGAGACTGTGCATGTGGAAAGGGAATGCTTTGGCGAATGAGTCATCAGGGTTCAGTGTACCATGAGCTCAGAATTCAGTAACTTTTCCAAAGATGATAGTAATTCATTATGTTGTCTCTGGTCTCCATTTTAGGAATAAAGTGGAAAGGCCATGATGGCGAAGTTCCTGGGAGAAGCCTAAGGTATTTTGCACCCATTAGGGAAAATTGTTCCTCTTGGAGTAAAACATGTCATGAGTGTGTGTGTGTGTGTGTGTGTGTGTGTGTGTGTGTGTGTGTGTGTGTGTATTTTTTATTAAAAATGTATTTCACTTGTCATGGTTTCTCCCTAAGCTGGATTTGAGCCTGTGGGCTCAGCTCGATCCATCTGGGTGTGTAGATATGTACCACCTACTGCTCTTGAAAATTTGAAAATAAAGAAATAGAGCAAGGGTTGGTGGGGTTGTTCAGTGGGTCAAAGCACTTGCCATCCAGCCTGCCACCTGCACTTAATCCCCAGGACCCACATGTGGAAGGCAGAAACCAATCCCTGTAAGTTGTCCTTTGACTTTTATGCCTGTGGTGTGGTATGTACATGTCCACACACATGTGCACATAATTAAATAAAAACAATGTAAAAATAATTAAAAAAAACAAATTTCTGCTTCAAAATTTTATCAAACAGTTTCCTACAATGATGTACTTTTTAAAATAAATGTTACTTCCTTTGCAGTTACTGTCAGGATTCTCCAAGTCTTTTTTTTTTTTTTTTTTTTTTTAAATTTTTTTTTTTATTATTATTATTATTTATTCAACTGTGCGCATGTGTGTGTGTATGTGCGTGCGCGTGTCTGTATGTGTGTGTGTGTGTGTGTAGAACCACAGATGAATCGGGAACCACCATGGATGCCTCCACCTCCTTCAGCCCCGGGATTCACAGGCTCCGCCCTACCAGGGCCAGAAGCACAGGCCGCCCCCGGTTCCGCTGGCGTCCATACATGGGATCTGGGATCCGAACTCAGGACCTTCCGCCTGCAAGGCGGAGGCTTAACCCCTGAGCCACCTCTCCAGCCCAGGATTCTCCAAGTCTTGAAAAACAAATAAACAAGATTGGGCATTGTGGTTCATGTCTGTACTCCTGGCACACAGTAGGTTGAGGCAGGAGGATCAGAAGTTAAAGTTTACCTCAGATACATAATGCTTGGGGCCAACCTGGGCTATGTGAGACTCTGCTTTAAAATTTTTTTTAATAATAATAAAAGAATAATAATATTTTCTCAACTCTGAATATGACTGTTTTGATGTTATAGTCAAACTTCTTTAACAATACAAATGTTCATGTTAATATAAAATTTTTAAGAAAAAACTAATTTTATTTTACAGAAGTCAGATGATGGAAAGATTCTGCAAAAGAAAGGGATGCAGTCAGTATGAAGAAACCTTCAGTCAGAATCAAGATCGCAATCTAAGCAAGAAAACTGTAAGCAAGAAAACTTTAAACAAACCCTGTGAATATATTCACCCTGGCCAGAAACCTTGCCAGAACCAGAAAGATAGAGAGAAGACACATCAAGTTAAGCAACGTGAATTTGCAAGTACAGAGAAACACTATGAATGTAAGCAATGTGGAACATTCTTTATTTCTCTAGTAAGCTTTCAAGGCCACATGAGCATGCACAGTGGACACGCACCACATAAACGTAAGGTATGTGAGAAAGCCTTTGAATCGCCCAGTTCACTTCAGACACACAAGAAAACGCACACTCAAGGGAAGCCCTGTGATACAGATATAAGTACTTCCGAGTCCTTTCAGACACGTGAAAGAGTTCATACTGGAGACAAATCTTGTAAATGTAAGGAATGTGGGAAAACCTTCAATTGTCCAAGTTATTTACAAAGACATTTAAGGACTCATACCAGAGAAAAACCTCATGAGTGCAAAACATGTGGAAAAGCCTTTGATTGTCTGAGTTCTCTTCAAATCCATGAAAGAACTCATACCAAAGAGGACATATGTTGTGAATGTAAGCAGTGTGGGAAAGCCTTTCTTTCTCTTTCAACATTTGAGCAGCACATGAAAACTCACACTGGTGATAGGCCTTATAAGTGTAGGGAATGTGGAAAATCATTCATTAATCAGCTTTTACTCCAAATACATGAAAAAGTACATAGTGCAGAGAAAACCTATGAATGTAAACACTGTGGTAAAACCTTAAGTAGTACCAATTCCCTTCTAAGACATGAAAGAACACACACTGGAGAGAAGCCCTATGAATGTAAGGAGTGTGGGAAAGCCTTCAATTGTCCCAGTTCCTTTCAAAGGCATGAAAGAACTCACACTGGAGAGAAACCTTTTGAGTGTCAGAAATGTGGGAAGGCCTTCACCCGTTCCACTTACCTTCAAATGCATGTAAAAATTCATAGGGGAGAGAAACCCTACAAGTGTAAACAATGTGGCAAAGCATTTACTAGCTCCAGTTCCATTCGAGTGCACAAAAGAACTCATACTGGGGAGAAGCCCTATAACTGTGAGGAGTGTGGGAAAGCCTTTAGTTGTCCTAGTGCTTTTCAAAGACATAAAATTATTCACACTGGAGAAAGACCGTTTGAGTGTACAAAGTGTGGGAAAGCCTTTAATCGCGCTAGTTCCTTTCAAAGGCATCAAAGAACTCACACCGGAGAGAAACCTTATGAATGTGAAGATTGTGGAAAAGTCTTTACTAGTTATAGCTCCATTAGAATACATAGAAGAACTCACACTGGAGAGAAGCCCTACGAATGCCAGGAATGTGGGAAAGCCTTCAATTGCTCCAGCACTTTTCAGAAACATGAGAGAACCCATAGTGGAGAAAAACCATATGAATGTACCAAGTGTGGAAAAGCCTTTAGTCGCTCCCGAAACTATCAGATGCATGTGAAATCTCATAAGGAAGGGAATACTGCAGAGGAAATTTAGGAAAGACTTGTTCCTTTCAAAACCATGAACGCTCACAGAAACCCTGCGTAAGGAATGTGGCAAGCCTTTCATTGCTTACCTTTTTAATACCCTTGAGAATGCACAGTGGGAATAGTCTATATAAAAATTTAGTGAAGCAGTGACATTTGACTTTGAGACCATGAAGAAAATACAAGATTTAGGGTATGAGCCCTGAACGAAAGCCTTCAGCAGGCTCACACCTTCACAGCAAAGCATAAAGATGAACACCAGAAGATGGAAGGCCTCTTGCAGAAGAGTACTTATTTAATGAGGCTAAACTTTGCCTGAATCCCTATCACTGCCTAAAACATTTTGTGAAAAATGAGCTCACACTGGATTAGAAAGCTGAAAATGTTGACAGGAGAAGGAAGTTTTAACAATTTTTACTTTGAAGTTGGACGTGGTGGTTCCTCAATTCTCAGGATGTAGAGACAGGAGAATGGCCTTGAGTTGGAGGCCTGTCTGGACTACATAGGGAGAGCCATTCTCAAAAACTGAAACCAGACAGAACAAGAACAACAATGACAAACTTAAAAGGAAACACATATACAGCTGGGACTGAGGAGATGCCTCAGTGTATAAAGCACTTCCTGGGCAAACAGGCTCAAGAGTCTGGATGCCCAGCACCCATATAAAAGCTGGATGGGGGTAGTGGCCTGCCTGGTGTCCCAGTGAATAACAGAGATGGAATCTCCTGGGGCAAACTGGCTCGCTAGACTAGCCCAATTGATGAGCTCTAGACTTGGTAAGAGACTATGTTTCTGTAAATAAAAAGAGGTAGTTGACATCATGTCTTCAGGAAGACAGGTCAACCTCTGGCCTCTATGTGCACTTACCCACACACATGTACCTACACGTAGGAACATGCATGCATGTCACAAACATGTAAAGCTATTTTAAAAAATAACAGGAAACGGGGCTGGAGAGGTGGCTCAGGGGTTAAGCCTCTGCCTTGCAGGCGGAAGGTCCTGAGTTTAGATCCTAGACCCCACGTATAGACGCCAGCGGAAGCGGGGACGGCCTGCGTTTCTGGTTCTGGCAGCGTGGAGCCTGTGAATCCCGGGGCAGAGTAAACGAGGAGGTGGAGGCGGTCCATAGTGGTTCCCGAATTCATCCGTGGTTCTACACATATACATACACACACGCACACACATGCATACATGCACAATTGAATAATAAAAATTTTTTAAAAAAGGAAACAAAAACTAGTTGTGTTTAATGCCTTGTGAAAACTGCTTATTTAGAGAAATCTTACAAATCGAACATGAAAGCTACACGCAATTATATATATGTATATATATATGCATACATACATACATAAAAAACGCTCCATGAAATACCCCTAGGGTACAAGATATAAACTGACATTCTTTATTGGTGGCACATTATTAATTTGAATCTTTGTAGTATTGAGTTTTCTGCTACCCATTTCCAAAGAGTCATCAATGTAAGTTTATTATCATACATTGTGAGTAATAGATTGTGATTGGATTTTGTGTTCATGTTAAACTCAATAAAGTTTCATTTGTCCGTTTTGAAGTGTGTGGGATCCATGGCTGCTTTGAAATATATTTCAGATATCATGGAACTTAGGGAAATCCAAAATCCAGAGTGAATTGGTCATGTAAAACTTGTTCCACACCGGGACAGTCCATAAGGTGTGCATGTCAATACTTTAAGAGATTTGAGAGGAAAGCCACAGGACCCTTACAGACCCACCATTGTTGTTCTCTGCACAGACCTTGCAGTGAAAACTTCAGTCTCCGTTTGGAAACTTAAATGTAGAGGGTGTAATAGGATTCCAGACTGGTAAGGCCATGTGCTATCTATCTGCTGCCAAATGGAAAATGTTTTGACTAGTAGAGACAAAACTATGATCAAAATGGCTGCACTTAGGGTAGACCTGTGGGATATCTAGTCATATGGCTCCCAGAAGTGAAATAGACAGGAAGCCTATTCAACCCTGATTTGATCTGCATGAGGAGGAAATACAGTGCAAGTGAATGAAAAGCTCCTTTGATTCTACCAAAGAATAATGGTTCCTCTCAACCCGTTTAAAGTCTTCAGCCAGTGAGTAGGTCTTGAGCTCTTTCAATGAAAGAGAAGGACCTTTGAGGACTACCAAATCTTTCTCTATCTTTCTGCAAAGAAACTCACAGGTTTTTACCAGGAGAAGTGTATATTGGGGTAAAGAAACTGTCAAACCTTTCAGAGCCTATTGGACTTGCTGTGAACTGACACTGATTTCAGGAGGTCCAGAGCAGCACTGTGACCCCCCAGCCAAGTAGGGACTTCTGACCCATCAGAAGAGTAAGCCTTTTTCCAAGAACTTGGTCACCTTCAAAGAAGGATCAGAGGTCTTTCAGATGGACACAGGAGAGTCCTGTTAGGCAGAAGAGCTTCTTATGTCCGTTTGGAGATTAAGAGATGTGTTTCAGTGTCAGATTGACAAGGGTGGACTTGCTATGGTTGATCTTTATTGTCAACACGACTGTGTTGAAAAATGCTTATGACCACCAAAGCACGTCTCTGGGGGTTTTGCATAGAGGACTGACATGTGGGACAGTAACTAGGTGGTATCTGTCCTAAATGTGGGCAGCATCGAATAAGCTGTGGGGCCTGGATAGAAAAAAAAATGCTTTTTAGTAACGTGTGTGTGTGTGTGTGTGTGTGTGTGTGTGTGTGTGTGTGTGTGTATCAGAGAGCACTGTGTCCCTGTGGAGGACCAAGGGTGACTTTGGGAACCATCCTGGATTGCTTCTATCTTTTTGCTTCACTCTGGGATTTCTCAGGGTCTGCCTACCAGGACTGGAAGTGCAGGCCACCAGTGTTTCCACCTGGCATTTTTTATGTGGAACCTAGGATATGAACTCAGGACTTTCTGGGATCCAAACTCAGGACCTTCTGCTTGCAAGACAGAATTAACCCTTGAGCCATCTCTGCAGCTCCCACCTTTCTTTTTAAAAGCCTTCAAGCAGAAGGACCTGAGTTTGGATCCCCGATCCCACATAAAAACACCAGGCATAAAAGCCAGATTCTGGGAAATCCCAGAACAAAGCAAAAAGGAGGTAGAAGCAATCCAGGATGGTTCCAAAGTCACCATTGGTCCTCCACAGGGATACACAGTATACTCTGACACACACACAACCAAAAAATAAAGAAATGAATGCACTTATTGGATAGATGAGTCTACATCCTTTGAGTACTTTTGCTCTGTGTTTCTGGACCTGACCGTGGTGGTTTGAAGAGATGCAACAAGAGCAAGAACTCTGGCTGAATGTTCACATGTGGCTGCAGCACAGCTATTGCTAACCCAGGTGCCTCTTCTTTGAGGGGGAAGAGACAGGCTCTCACAACACACAGAAAAACACCAAAGCTGGAAACAGGTGTCTGTGAAGAGCAAATTGGAGCCAGCGAGATGGCTCAGCTGGTAGAAGTGCTTGTTGACGTTTGTCTTTCTGCTGCTGACATGAGCGCATGCAAATCGGTTAGGGATAAAGGGATTTATTCAAGCTCAGGATTCTTGGTTACGGTGCACTGTGATGACAGGAGAGTTCATACCAACATCGGGAACCCAGGGGACTGGCCATGACATGCCCATGGGAAGAGATGAGCGCCAGTCACACTTCCTAACTTGCCAGTCTGCTAAAGTCAAACAGTTCTCTCCCATCCACCTGCCCAGAAAGAACAGCCCCACACACTTTGGGCTGAGTCAATCCCACTCAGAGGTTTGTCTTAAGCAAATAATTCTTCATAGACACGCTTGAAGGCTCAGTCCTCAATGGTCAAGTTAACATCTGTATCTAACTGGTACAGCGCACAGATCTGACTTGAGTTGCATGCATAAAACCCAAAGTCAGATACAGTGACAGGAAGCATCATGGCAATGAAATAGCAGAACTGTAAGCAGACAGGTGAGTCTCTGGTAATAGTAATGGAGTGTGAACATTCCCTCACAAGGCTGATGAGCTCCTGAAATTGTGGTGTCTCTCTACCCCCCCCCCCCACACACTAGGGCACGGCTCCAGGCCGTTAGGATGGAGAAAGGCAAGTTTGCCATCTGCTCCTCTGCCTCAACTCCAGAGACTCGGACCCAACGGGGAGTTTGTCAGAGCAAATCTCGTTTATTGGGGGTAACAAAACAGCTTATATAGACAAAGGACCACAGGGTGTGAAACGGGCAGCCAATTATGTCAAAGGTCAACACAGCATGCAAGCCTTACAGGTCAGACTTAACGTATCTCAGTAAGGAAGGCAGGTCAATTCCTAAAAGCCAATTAGGGCTCTCTGTAATGCGATCAGGGTTACCCCCAGGACACTAGCTCTCATTGCCATCTTTGGTCCCATATGCTCAGCTATGCCCTGGGGTAATTCCTGGGCGGGCCCAACAGAAATGAGGTTCCAATCAAACTCCTTTCTATACAATTGCCTGTGACATAAGGGGGTGTATCAACAGCCAAAGCTAACCATGTATGAAAAGATTTTAACAACACCTGTTATTTGCTAAGCTATTTTAGATGGATGCACCCGGTAGGTGTGGATAAAACGACTCCTGGGAGACACAGATTTTTTTTTATTATTATTTATTCAATTGTGCATGTGTATGTATGTGCGTGTGTGTGCATGTGTGCATGTGTGCGCGTGTGTATGTATGTGTGTGTGTAGAACCATGGGGGAATTCGGGAACCACCATGGACCACCTCCACCTCCTTGTTTACGCTGCCCCGGGATTCACAAGCTCCACCCTACCAGGTCCAGAAACCCAGGCCGCCCCCTGCTTCCGTCTGGCGTCTATACATGGGGTCTAGGATCCAAACTCAGGACCTTCTGCCTGCAAGGCAGAGGCTTAACCCCTGAGCCACCTCTCCAGCCCCAGAGACACAGATTATTAAATAAAAAAGACATAGTGTCCGTTTCAGGGACTAGCTGCCTTCCCGTGGATGGTTGCTCAGGTGGTCCCCAATATATACACTTGTTGCTGCTCTGGGTCGCTCACCAGAACCAGATGGCAAGATGCGGTAGCCACATAGCACACAGAGAATCCAATCTGGGATTCTGCTGGGAGTCCCTCCCCCTGCCTGGCTAGCCTGCCATGTCAAAGGCACTCTGCAGGCTGCTGGGGAGAATTGTCACCGTCATAGTTAAGCACAGGTGTCAACTTGACTGTTGAGGGTTTGAGCTCTGGGCACATTTGTTGAGAATTAGTGGTTCAGTTGGGGCCAGAGCAAACCTGGAGGAGATTGTCTAGCTGATGGGGAAGGTCCAGTCTATGGTGGATGGGACTAGGCCCTGGAATAAATCAGAGAGTTGGTTGAGAGAGTCAGCATCCTTCTGTACACTTGGCCAGACATGCTGGTCTGGCAAGTAAGGATCATCCCTCTCTCAGCTGTTATGTGGTGATGGTGTGGCCAGTTCCCTCGGCCCTGGTGTTGGTGCATGTTCTCTCATCAAGCTGGACTGAAAACTGTAACCAGGAATCATAAGCGAGAATAAACCCTTGTTCCCTTAAGCTGTTTGATGGTCATTTATCAGCAGCCACGCAGGCAAACTGCAACAGTCACCAACCATCTTACTTAGCTGTGGACTTGCATGTTGAAGTACTGACCAGCCAGGCGACATGTTCCCGCTGATACACTAGTGTTGAGTCTGCTATGGGGGTGGTCAACTGCTTTCTAAAGGCCTTTGAGGCTACTCCACAAGCAGGAATTCAAGTCTGTACCATAAACGTGGTCATAACCCATGGCTGGGGGTCACAGGCTCTCAAGGGACTCTATTCCCCTAACGGAGAATGCTGTTGTTTTGTTAAATGGACATTGCTAAATGTGCCCATCAAATTGCTTTCTAAATAATTCTGTTCATACCTACAGGTCAGGGCTGCCTTCAGCTTTGGTCAGAAAGGCTCCCTACAGTACTGAGTGGTAACTGGCAAGATTCCTAACTGGTTAAAGTGATGGGAATGTGGGCTGGGGAAATGGCTCAGGGGTTAAGACTCTGTCTTGCAAGCAGAAGGACCTGCGTTTGGAGCCTGGACCCATGTCAAAAAGGTCAGGTGGAAATGTCAGTTGCCTGTACTTCGGGCTCTGGAAGGTGGAGCCTGGGAAATCTCAGAGTGTAGCAAAAAGGAGGTAGTGAAATTCATATTCAGGGTGATTCCTGAAGTCCCCCTTGGGCCTCTACAGGCACATACACTGCTCTCTGATACACACACACATGTGCATGTGCACACACACACGCACACACAAAATGCCAATTAAGAACAGGTAAAACTGACTGGGTTTGGATATTTTTGGGTGGTACAATTATCTGAGCATCATCTTTGCTCTCTATGTAGAACAACTAAACTCATGTGTTCACCAAGAAGGAACTGACGGAGCTGTAGGCTGAATTGAAATATTCCTCAGAGGCTCATGTCTCTGAACACTTGGTCCCCATTGTCCATGAAGACTGGAACCCTTAAGAAGTGAAACAGAAGTACATCTTATCAGGCAGCCTGTTCTCTCTCTGCTTCCCAAGTACAGATGCAGTGTAGACCAACTGGTCTTCAGCCGTGTGGTCCCCGCCATGATGGACTGCATCCCTCTGGAGCTGTGAGCCAAAACAAACCCATGAAGTTTGGTCCAGGTATTTTATCACAGCAACAGGAAAAGAAACTAAGGTAGAATCGGTCCCTGGGTGATCCGTATCCTTTGACTTCTTCACAAGACAGGCACAAGGCACAGATGAGACCCGTCAGGCACAAAAAGAAAATTCTGAGTGTTTTCATTATGCTTCCAGCTGAAGGTGACCTTCCAGAAATGATGATTGAAACGAACAGTGGCTGGTTACTGGAGGGTTAGAAAGGTACAGGTGGGGGGGGGGGACACGGAGGATGCATTCTGGGTGCATTCTGAAGGAAGAAATAACATGTTCTACAGTACATTATATGATTGATAACAATCAATTGAATATTTCAGAATGGCTATCAGAAAGATTTTCAATGTTCCCGATATAAAGAAATAATATCTGAATGGATACACTAACTTACTCCTTAAAATCTAATCATTACACATTATACAAGTGTATCGCAAAGCCATGCTGTTCTCCATAAATAGGTGCCATTACCATGTGTGGTCAAAATGTAGCATTAAGCTACATTAAGCTTAATTAAAATTAAGAATGAGCAATGACTCCTATATTTATCAACCAAGAAGAAAATAGCAGTACTCACAGTTACAGTGGATTCAGATTCACAAGAACAGCAGGCTGCTGTAGTTCTCCAGCATCACGTCCCTGGAGAGGGTCCTCTGCACAGCATCTAGGTGCCGCCACTCCTGCTGGGGGAAGTCCACAGCCACGTCCTCAAATGAACTGTTAATCAACCCAAGTTCTTGGCTTTGGGAACAAAACAGTGGAGTTCATCCTTCTACACGTATGTGCCTTAGCAATGTCTTACAGAAGATGTATTTTGCACTGTATATCACCTAAGAAAGGAAAATCTGTTTTAACACAGTGATGGAAGAAAATATGTCTAGAGGCCTGGACGGATGGCTCAGGAGTTAAGATTCTGCCTTGCAAACAGAAAGACCTAAGTCTGGATCCCAGATCTCACATGAAAATGCCAGGCTTCTACTTCCTTTTTGCTTTGCTCTAGGATTTTCTAGGCTCCTCCTTCAAGAGCCAGAGGTGCAGGCTGCTGCCATTTCTGTCTGGTGTTTTTATGTAGGATCTAAGATCCGAACTCAGTTCCTCCTGTTTGCAGAGGCAGAGTTTTAACCCCTGAGCCATCTCTCCAGCTGCATATAAGGTCAAGTTAGTCAATGCAGGTGTTGCAAAAAATTTGGCAGCAATGAAAGATTTCTGAGCATGCACTGACCAACAATTAATTTGGAGTCACATGTGTGGGAAAGCCAAGGTGCTCTCAGCAGCTCACATCCATGTCACGTCAGGTGACCTTGCTGTAACCACTGGCTATGAGCATTCAACACAAGCACCAGGCAATTGCAAGAAACACTACTCAGAGCACTTTGGGCCAGATATAGGCTAGGAGTTACAGACTACAGGGTTCTTACTGTAGATGCAGCTTTCAGCTCTTCTAGAAGCACAATGGTTTAGAGATGGAAAGGAAAGCTCAGGGGTAAAGTGCTCGGGAGTTCAGATCTCTAGAAGCCATGCAAACGTTGAAGCACTAGTGACTACCATCGCCTCATCATGGGGTGTTGTGATAGTGGAATACCCCAGGCCCGCTAGCTAGATAGTCTGGGTAATCAGTGAGTGCCAGGCTCAGGGGAAAACCTTGTTTCAAAATAAGTCTTCGGTGGGTGAGTAAAAGTGTTGCATATAAACTTGGGTGACCACAGCTTGATTGTGGGAGCTCATGTGGTTGAAGGAGAAAGAGAATTGACTTTCAAACATCCTCTGACCTCCATCTACATACCATGGTGCATGCGCCTGTTCTCTCTCTCTCAAATGAATAAATGTAAATAAGTAAGGAAATAAATACGTTAGAGTGATAAAGACCCTCTATGGCATCTGTATCTAGTCTCTGCATGTGCATATATGGGTGTGTGCATCCACATGTGCATGCACATACCAATACCCACTCACAATTCACACAAAATAAAATAGAATCATAATTATTTAATAATAGGAAAGACTTATAAGCCAGGGCTGTGGTTCAGTTGAGGGATCTAGCATGCATGAAGATTTGAGTTCAGTTCCCAGCATTGCAAAAACTGGGTACAAGGCTTGAGATTTTATCCCCCGGAACCTGGGAAGTTGTATCATGGTGAGGGCCCTTTCAGAACAAAGAAAAAGCCACATGACACAGTGTGCAGGTGTAACCTTATCAAAGGCTATGTGACAAGGCCAGCGTCCAGGCAGTGTATACCTCAGTTAACAAACGGACTTTCTGAATGTGAAATATCCTCCACAGACTCATGTGTCTGAGGGAAGGTTGGGGAACTCCTAAGAGATGAAGACTTGCTTCTAAAAGAAGAAATTCAGATGTCTAAGAAATACCTAAAAAGGTATTCAGCATCCCTGGCCATAAGGAAATACACATTAAAACTATTTTAAGAGTCCATCTTACCCCAATCAGAATGGTTGAGATCAAAACACAAATAAAGGCTAGGGGAATGGCTCAGGAGTAAACAAACACCTTTGCCTCACAAACTAAAGGACCTGAGTTCAGATCCCCAGATCTCATGTGAAAATGCTGGACAGAATGGTGGTGGTCTGTAATTTTGGCCCTGGAAGGCGGAGCCTGGGGAATCCCAGAGCAAAGCAATAAGGAGGTAAAAGCCATCTAGGATGATTCCTGAGGTCACCCTCGGGCTTCCACAGGGACACACATTCAAGTGCCTTCTTTTCTTTTCTTTTTTTTTTTTTTTTCAAATGCCTTCTTGTAAACACACAAAAAAGAAAAAAAAAGTCTCTATTTTCAATAAATGGTAAAAAATACCTAACAATTATTTTAAATCAAACCAATTTCTTGGATTTATCATCAATAAATGATTTTTCAATATTTTATTTGTACGTGTGTGCGTGAGAGAGAACAAGCGAGAGAGAGAGA
Source organism: Typhlomys cinereus (assembly GCA_023101885.1). Taxonomy (NCBI): domain Eukaryota; kingdom Metazoa; phylum Chordata; class Mammalia; order Rodentia; family Platacanthomyidae; genus Typhlomys; species Typhlomys cinereus. The sequence continues at coordinate 487,122 of JALPQD010000830.1, read as the reverse complement.
GAGTGAGAGAGCATGCATACTATGATGCTGACAACTTTCAGCTCATTTTCTCCCATTGCGTGGGCATCTGAGGATCAAACTCAGACGGGAGGGACACAGGGTGCAGACAGAGCTCTGTGGATGGAGGCACAGGGGTCTCTTGAGCACAGAACAAACTGGTGTTTTCAGGCTAATGTAAATGTATCCAAGAGGTTTCACTCCCTTTATTTATGAGGGAGATGTTAACTCCAAGGTTCTACCGTAGTGTGGCTGGGCTTTTATTTAGCTCGTCTGAGGGCGTTAAGGGAAACAATCAGCAGACCTCTGTTCATCTCGCTCCCAGCATTCCTCACTCCACTGTTTCCCGTGACTGTTTCCTTCTGTAAGGAGCGGCCCACGCACACAGTGCCTGACATGAATACAGTCTCCCTGAGGGGAATGACAGGATCTGGGAATGTGCAAATCCCCTGGATCCCAAAAAACAAATGGTTTTCAAGAAGCTTGTGGCACCTCCATGGCCTAGAAATAATCAGAATGCAGCAAAGAGTGAAAAATAATAACAATAACAACAACAAACATAGAACCTTGTTGACTCTCAGCAGACACCTAGGAGCACTCTCCAGTCGCTGGTTGACAGCCTACTAGAATAATTTCTACTAGATAGCTAGTGTAGCTAGGAACGTCTGGTCTGGTGGGAACCACCTCTATCACACCTCCAGTCTTTACTACCTCACTTCCCTAGTAACTCCTGGGCCACTCCTTAGCAACAGCCAAGCCTACAAAAGATTGTAACTCCATCCATCCTTTCTGCCCATCCACATGCAACACACTCATGAAAGATGAAAAAGGTTATAAAAACTTATTTTTACTGAGACTGCCAAGACAAATGGCTTCGTATAACACCATATTTTAAATTTCCCCACATTATTGTATATACTTAGAAATCACTGGTTCCTGAGCTAAGTGTTCAGCGTAAGGATGGCACGCAGGGACATGCTAATATAGAGAATAACACACTGGCTTAAGGAGCTCGCTGCCACTGAGTCACATATCCGGAATAATTAATCAACTCGAAATGTGTTTCAAGTTAAGTGATCTGATACTTGCAATCATGTGAGTATGGCTGGACTCCTTTTCTAAAATTCCTACTTTACGAGATTTCTAGGGGCCAGCAAGATTGCTCAGCAGCTAAGGTGTCTGCTCAAAACCCAGTGACTTGTTTGAACTCTAGAAGTCACCTCACGGAAGGAGAGAAGCAACATCTGAAAGATCCGCGCACCACAGCCAGTGGGCATGTGCCTTCTCTCTCTCTCAAATAAAAAAAAGATTTGCAATATGAATCTTCAATGAAAAGAGGGGTAAACATGGCAGAATATATTCCTTCATTATATTCCAGTGCTTTATTACTTTTCCTGGGTTTCTGATGTCAACCAAGTTTAAATGTGTATGAAAACTTTTTGACGATCTTCATTTTCTATGGTTTAATGCTAGTAGCATGGGTTCTGATGTATAAAGAGCAATTTTAACTTCTCTGCATTGTTTTTTTTTACATTAATTGATTGGTATGTGTGTGTGTGTGTGTGTGTGTGTGTGTGTGTGTGTGTGTGTACACAAATGCATGCCACAGCACATGTGTGGAGGTCGGAAAACACCTTTCACAGGTTGGTTCTGTCTTTCGCCATGAAGGTTCTAGGAACTGGGTTGTGAGGGCTGGAGGCAGGTGCCCGCTTGCTGAGCTGCCTTGCTGGCACCTGTATTTTTTTTTTTTTCATATGGTGTGCTGCTATGCTATGCAGGCTCACTCTGAACCCTTTGCATCTCAGTGAATTTGCAGCACTGGCACCCAAAAAGACTGGGATTAAATGCATGTACCCATAAAAAAGCACGTACCCCAATAACTGGGTAAACTAACTGCTGTACATTTTCTTTCGCCCATTTGAGTTTTCTGATCTACAGTGAGGGCTCCTTTCTTTTTCACTTGTTTCTCACCCTCTTTACTTAGTAGGTTGCTCATTTGTGAGAGTTTTTAATGTCAAGTGACAATTTTTTTTTATTATTTCCGCTCATACAAACTTAACATGTACACTGGTCCCCTCCCTCCCTCCACCTCCCCCTGACCCCCCTGTTCCCCCCTCTCCTCCCCCCTCCCTCCCCATCCCCCAGTGCCTCCCCCCCAGTGGCTCCCCCCCAATCCCTGGAGCATGCTTTAATGTGCATGCCAAACTCTCCTCTGGGTCCTCCTCTCTGATGAGGTGCAAGGACCCAGGGGTATTTCCCAGAACCCTTTCCTGTGTTCCACTTAAGCTTAGGAACACTATTGTGACTGTCAGTCCCTAGCCTCCAAGGATCCTAGTGCCTTTATCAAGTGACAATGTTTTATGTTATATAACTTTGTGTGTGGGAGGGGGGAAGAGAGAGCACGAGAGCACTGTGTGCCCCTGTGGAGGCACAAGGGTGACTTCGGAATCATGCTGGCGAACTTTGCTTCTACATCCTTTTTGCTTTGCTCTGGGATTTCCCAGGTTCTGCTCACCAGAGCCTGAAATTTAGGTCAATGTTTCTGCCTGGCATTTTTTATTTTCAATGTGGGACCTGGGATCTGAACTTAGGACCTTTTGCTTGCAAGACACAGTCTTAACCCCTGAGTCATCTCTCCAGCTCTGTAGAATTTTCTTGTATTCTTGAAATTCACAGGGTTGGACTGGGGAGATGGAAAAAGGGTTAAGACTCTGCCTCACAGAGTTTAGATACTAGGTCCCACATAAGAAACACCAGGCAGAAACTGGCAGCGGCCTGTACTTCTGGCCCTGGTGGGTGGAGCCTGGGAAACCCCAGAGTAAAGCAAAAAGGAGGTTGAAACAATCCAGGATGATTCCCTAAGTTACCCTTGGTCCTCCACAGGGACACACAGTGCTCTCTCTCTCTCTCTCTCTCTCTCACATACACACACACACACACACACACACACACACAAATGAATGAATAAATGAATTAAAAAAAAAGCAACTCACAGAGTTACTCACCTCCGTGCATATGCTGATGGTCGAGGCTGTCACACACAGCTTTCGTACATTCCTGAAATTCATGGCATTTCTCACTTGTACAGTGACTTATGTAGATACAGGACACTGTCAGTACAATGCTCTCTCAATTTTCAGACAATGTAGCTTACACTTGCATACACCAAGTTAAAGAACGACATGGACAGTCTGCAGACATCCTTTCCATTCCTCTGTCTCAACATCCTGATTCCCTGACCAGTGAGGACTGATGGTGTCCGAATGGGAGACCCTTGTCCTAGAGAAAACTCCCACAAGGCAGGCAAATGCATGACCACCACACAGGTATTTAGCCACAGCCATTACTTAACGCTAGGTACAGCCTTGAGCTATTTGCAAATGTTCCCCCACCCCTTGTGACCTCAAGCCTTCCAGTTCTGGGAAAACAAGTTTGCCCAAAAGGGAAAAATAATTGCTACAGAACAAACTGCCTGTGGTTAAGCAGGTGGACTGGACCAATCACAAAGAGCCAACTCCACCCGAGCTCTTACTGACCAATAACTGTAAAGGTCAAGTAAAATTCCCTAACAACAGAGACCTCTACCCTGAAACACCTTAAAAACCCCTCGCTTTTGTTGACCGCCCGCTTCAGCCTCTCCTGTGTGAGAGGTTGCTGGAGCTGTCCGATGCATGGCCAATAAGGCCTCTTGCTTTTGCATCAAGAAGGGTCTTGGTGTCTCTCTCTCGGTGGCCTTGTTCCTGAGTGAAATACTGGGGTCTTTCACGGGTTGCTGGTGTAGCTGACATGCAGCGGTTCTCACCTGGGTTCTGCCTATGTTTAGCTGGATGTGGGAAGAAAAGAAGAAAAGCTTCACGCAGATTCCAATGCTTTCAGGGTTCCTCTCATTATGAGTCCTGCTATGTGCAGTGAAGGCTGACTGACTTACAGTAGTGAGTTTTCCTAAATTGATTAGACTCTGGGTTTCTTATGTGTACAAAGTCTTCGATGTCGAGCAAGGAGCGACCTCCACAGAAAAGCTTTTCTACCTTCCTTATATTTGTGAGATTGCCATTAATGAGTTCTTTGATGTCCAGTGATTCATGGCTTGTAGCAAAAAGCTTTTTCCCCCATCATTCTATTCCTAAGGCTTCTTATGAGTTCTGTCAAGATGAGGCTCCTTGCAGTGGAATGTGTTTTCCAGTCTTTACATTAATGAGATTCCACATCTGCAGCATGATGAGCTCTGGTTGCTGACAGCAACTTTTCATGCATTCTTTATCCTCACGTAGCTTCTCAACTGCAGGGTATCAGATGGAATGTGAGTTGCAACCTCCAGGAGAAAAATTCCACACTCTTTACATTGATAGGGTCTTTCGCGTCCATGGGTTTGCTGATGTTTGGTGAGGTTTGACTTGCAGTAGAATGCTTTCTTGCATTCTTCACATTCAAAGGGTTTTTCGCCCTTGTGAGTCCTCTGATGTATAATGAAGTTGACTGCTGGTAGAAACCCTTCTTGCATTCTTTGCATTCATAAGGCTTCTCACCTGCATGGTGTCTCTCATGCAAAGTTAGTTATGACTTCCAGGAGAAGGTTTTCCAACATTCTTTACAATTATAGGGTTTCTTCCCTGTGTGAGTTCTTTGATGGATACTGAGGGCTGAATTCTAATAGAAAGATTTCCCACGTTCCTTACATTCATCGGGCTTCTGGCTTGTGTGAGTTCGCTGATGCACAGTGAGAGCTGATTTGTAGAAGAAAGTTTTCCTACATTCTTTGCATTCATAGGGCTTCTCGCCTGTGTTTTGAGATTGTTGATGCACAGTGAGGGTTGACTTGTAGGAGAAAGCTTTCCCACATTCCTTACAGTCAAAGGGTTTCTCACCCTTATGAATTCTCTGATATATAGGGAGGGCTGACTTGTAATAGAAAGGTTCCCTGCATTCTTTACATTCATACCATTTCTCACATGCATGAAATAGCTGACTGCTTGCATCCTTTGACTTCTGGTTATATGATTTCACACATGCTTTGCAATCATGAGATTTTGTCCCTTGGTGAATCTTCTGTCAAAGAGCCAGAAGAGAAAGTTATATTCCTTGTTCTAACAAGAACTTTTTCCTAACATGTGCATTCATGATGTTTTGTTAGATATGATGAATTAATAAAGATGTCTCACAACCACTATTTTTATACTCCTCAAATCTCTGTACTGAATCATGCTAAGTTCAGCCTTGTTAGAGAATGTTAGCGAACAGGTATTACGTTCCATGGCTTGCCTCCACACATGAACTATGTCGGGGGCAGTAAATGTTCCCTAAACAAAGATTTCTAATGCTGATTAAAAGTCAATCAGTAGAAGGCCTTTGAATACAGAAATTCTTTCTATATCTTATTTCCTTTCTGCAGAAGAATATCCACAATTGGGGGCTGGAGAAGTGGCAGAACAGTGATGCAAAAGGACCAGAATTCAGATACCCAGGTCCTATGTAAAGATACAAGGTAGAGATTGCCCACCCGTAACTCCAGGCCCAGAAGGTGGAACCCGTGAACCCCCAGGGGAAGACGGCTAGCCAGACCAGTCCTGTGGGCCAGCTCTGGATGCACAGACCCCCCCTTGAAAGAATAAAGTAGAAGAGCAATCAAGGATGATTCCTGATATCAACCTTGGGAACCTGACATACATGTGGTCCTCCCCCATACAAATATGCACACACATGTGCATGCACCCTCTACACACATACACATGAAAATGAAAAAAAGGATATACACAATCAAGTACATTGAGTAACACTGTGGACTTTGATTGTTATAGACTCAGGTGTGCAAAGCTTACCATGAAGAGGCAGTAGATGCTGTCTTGAATAGTTTCCACTTTTAGTTCAAGGTTGAAACACAGCTTAAGCTCACATGAATGTTTTACTTACATCAACCTTGTCTTCATTTGATGTATTGCTGCTGGTGTTTTCCAACTGCCGTATTGGTCCGTGTTGATATTCATGGCTGCCCTCAATCAGGGCATTTTCTCTGGGAACATCTAAAATGATATTGAAATCATCACAACCTATCAATAACATATAAATGTCAATTATTCAGTGCTATCATAAAAGTAAAGCAGGATCTTCTATTCCCCATTTAAATTTTACATGGTCCATGGAATTGACTTAAGACAACTTCATGAATTTTATCCCTGTATTAGCATAACAATACTCTAACAGATACTGCCATGATAACTTATATCTGTCTCTGCTGTTTTCTTTTATTCTGCCAAATAAATTTTATTTTACATATTGTTTATAATTTTATTATAAAATTATCTCCATATGGAGACAAACTTCTCACCATCTTCTCAGCTATTGCTTTCCGCATAGTTGTTTTTTTCCCCTGCCATGTATATTAGCAGATATATTAGGCATGCTACAGTACATCTCTCACATGTGAAAGAGGATGACTTTCTTATAAGTCACTTAAATTATCAGAGGGTTAAAGCACTTTGAACACAAACCTGGCGACCTACACTGGATCCTGACAGCCTACACAATAGAAGGAGAGAACTAACTTCTCAGAGTTTTTCTCTGATCTCCACATATGTGAGGTAGCATGCGCTCACCAGCTCTCTCTCTAGTAAATACATAATTCGAAAATTAAAAAAAAAACTTTTAAATGAAAAATGATAAAGTCATTGTCAAAAACACTCTTTTAATGGGAAGTTGGCTAAGGAAATATGATTTCTTTCTATGTGTGTTTAAATTAGTTAACTTCAGGGCTGGAGAAATGGCTCAGGGATTAAGCCTCTCAGTTCCAAGCAGAAAGTTTGGATCTCAGATCCCACAGTAAAAACTCCAGGTGGAAATGGTGGTGGCCTGTACTTTGGCCGAAGTCACTCCTGGGCTTCCACAGGCACACATAGTGCCCTCTGATACACACATACACACACACACACACACACACACACACAATTAGTTTACTTCTCAATGAGATGCAGCCAAAAACACTCCATAGGATTTCATGATGATTGTATAATTATTGGTAAATTATTTCTCTCCCAGTCTAGAAGACAACTTCTCCCTGAATCTCCCATTACCAATTTTTTTGCACATCTCTTTCATTACCTCCTGGTTAAGTTGTTTGAAATAATTGCTTTTGTAGAGGGTGAAATATAGGGATTTAGTATAATTTTTCCATATATGGATATTAACTTCTTGGTAATTTTTGCTGTTGGTGTTTTTTTTTGAAAACTGGATAGCTATGACTGTATGAAAATATTCTGGGTCATCCTCTAATTCTTTGTATTCTTTGGGACTTACCCTTTGGGGGGAAGTGTCTTGCTACTTGTGTTGATACTGTTCTGCCACGTAGTTGGGAAGATGTATTGTGATATCTTCAGTAATGCTTTTTCCATCCAGAGATTCTTTGGTTACTTAGGTGTTTTCTGTTCCTCCTCCTTCCCTTTATTCCCTCCTTTCTCCTTCCCTTCCTTTTATTTTTAAAGACAAGCTCTCACATAGCTGAGGCTGGCTTTGAGCTCCCTATGTAGACAAAGATAGTTTTGAACTCCTGACCCTCTTGCCTCTCTCTCCTGACTGACAGAATTAAAGGTGTGCACTACCACTGTATTTAGTCAGAGTGACTGTGCATGACAGACAATCCCTGTACCTACAGAGCCACAACCCTAACCCTGGGTTGTTTCTTCTGTATGACCTTTACAAGTCATAAAGGAATTTCATAAATTTCATATGTTGAAATTTTAGGGGATTGCACTAAATCTGTAGATTTGTCTCATTTAGGGAAAATAAAAAAACACATTTTCCAGCTTGTTATGGAGGCTCAAGACAGACCAATATTTAGGGATTTGGGGATATAAATAGGAGAATCATAAGTTCAAAGTCATGCTTAGCTACATAGTTTCGGGCTAACATGAGCCTCATAAAACCCCATCTCAAAATAAATCTGCCTATCAATTCCGGTGATACATGAACATGTGAGGTCCTTTCTCATTCCTGTCTTTTACTTTCTTTTTTTTCTAATTAAAAACTTTGTTCATTTGTTCATTCATTCGTTTGTTCATTCAGTGTGTGTGTGTATATCAGTGGGCACTATGTATCCCTGTGGAGGACCAAGGGTGACTTTGGGAATCATCCTGGATTGCTTCTACCTTCTTCTTGCTTAGCTTCGGGATTTCCCAGACTCTGCCCACCAGAGCCGGAAGTACAGGTTTCCACCATTTATTTCTACTTTGTGTTTTCACTCGGGACCTGGTATCCAAACTCAGTCCCTTCTGCTTATAAGGCAGAGTCTTAACCCCTGAGCCATCTCTCCAGCCCTTTTAATTTCTTTTATCATTAACTTGAAGAGTTGTAGTCTTTAAAATTTTTTATTTATCCATTTTCATGTGCATGTGTGGGGTTATGTACACATGTGTATGTTTATGATTCAGAGTGTGTACATGTGTGTACAGGCCCAAGGTTAATATGGGGAACCATCCTTGACCACTCTTCCACTTTACTTTTTCTAGACAGGGTCTCTAATCAAGTCCAGAGCTCACCATTTGGACTTTTCTGGCTAGTGAGTTGGCTCTAGGGATTTCTAGTCTCTGTATCCCAAGGTAGAAGTGGAGTGTCACACCCATCTGACATTTCTTGTGGGATCTGATTCCTTTGCTTGTGCAGCAAATGCTTTAACCATTGAGCCATTTCTTTGTCCTGAGTCTTTGCGCCCTCTTGTTTAGAAGTAGTTCCACATGGTTTAGTTTTCTTCAGGATACTGTAAATGACAGTGCTTTCCTGATTTCCTTCTTGCCATGTTCATTGTTCACATAAAGAAAGGATACTTCATTCACTGAAGATGAAACTCAGACGTGCAGGGCTTGGCTAGTGTATGCAAGGCCCTGGCTGCAAATCCTGCCACCATACAAGAAGAAAGTTTGGATCTCTTACATAACTAGTGGGACTTAAAAGTGTTGTGGTCATGACAGCACTGTTTTCCTTTGTACTTGTGAAAATAGTAATAATTCCCAAGTATTGTTGTTAATCTCTGGTGGTGTCTCTGTCACATGACCTATTCCATTTCAGCTTTCCAATAAGGCTTTCATTTATAGACCTTCTAAGATATATATCCATATATCTATATCTATCCAAATATATCTATAATAATCAAGTTCTCATCTATGATTCTGAATTTTTCACAGAAGCATTAAGTTGACTTGTTCACCCATTTACCAGATTACTTTTTGAGCCTGTTGATAATTACAAAATCTAACCTTCTCAATTGCATGCCTGATATTTCATCTGCTTCCATTATTTGGGATTTAGTTATTAGAGCTCTTGGCTTTTGGAAGAGTCACCAATTTTCCTTTCCTTCACAAAGTGTGAGTTTCTATACTGCCATTTGTCTAACTGTTTAGGTAAAACACTTCTTCCATTTTATATAAGAGATTTCCCTAGCAAGCAGCCTTCACTTATAGCCTTGATATCAATTAATATCCTCAGAGAGGAGAAAACAATCTGCTGTACCAACAAGAACATAAAAATGAACATAATTTAGAAATGAAGTAACATGAAAGTTGATGACTGGGGTCAGTGTGATGATGGTCAGTGGATAAAGGTGTCTGTGTGCAAACTTGGTGACTTGAATTCAATCTCCACCTGGAGTCCCTGTCATGATGGAAGGAAAGACCTGACTTCCAAAGCTGTCCTTTAACCCCCCACCTGCACTGTGGTGTGACTGCCACTGGTTGCTCTCTTTTAAAAACAGACACACTGCTTTCCTAGCATGGGTGAAGCTTAGAGTTTGATCCCAAGTAATACGTAACCCGAACATGATGGCATACACCTACACTGACGGGAATGTTAAAGGTGGAGCAAGAGGATCAAAGTTCAAGGTCATCCTTAGCTCTATAGGGAAACATGAGCTAACACGGGGGTGGGGGCACACTGACTGCCCCATAGAATAGACATGCACAATATCTGAAATAAGCTGTGAAGGTAAATTTTAATGAATGTAAAGGAATAATGAAAACACTGAGACAAAGCCTAGAGAGATGGCCCAGGGGTTAAAGCCTTTGCTTTGCGAGCTAAAGGACTGAGTTCAGATTCTCAGATCGCACATAAATATGCTGGGCAGAAGTGACAGCAGCGTACAATCCTGCCCTGGAAGGCAGAGCCTGGGAACTCCAAAGCAAAAATGATAAGGAGAGAAATTCAGGATGATTCCCTATGTCACCCTGGGACCTCCTCAGGCACAGACATTCAAATGCCTCCTTGTACACGTACCCACATACATGTGCACAGCATGAGACAATGGGGGGGGATCATGAAAAGGGAAAAGAAGATTATATAATAGAAAAGTAAATTATTTTCCCTGAGTGTGGGGGGGTATCAAAGGACACTGTGTGTGTCTGTGGAGGCTGAAGGGTGATTTTAGCCATCCTAGATTGTTCTAGCTCCTTGTGGCTTTGCTCTAGGTTTTCCCAGCCTTCACCTTCCAGGACCAGAAATGCCAGCCACCATTTTCGCCTGGTGTTTTTACATGGAGTCTGGGATCTGAATTCAAGTCCTTCTGCTTGTGAGGCAGAGTCTTAAACTCTTGAGCCATCTCTTCAGCTTGTATCAGAAAAATAAAAATAGGAGAAAAGGTTAATGCCTAGAAAAGGGAAAAAAAATCAAGAGATCATATAGACTCAATGACAAAATAAAGAAAATTATAAATAAAATTAAAGACAGAAGGAGAAATAAAAATACTTTAATAATAAACATACTAATAAATAATATTAAAAGTACTTCAAAAAGTGAAAAACATTAATAACATCCCAAAATTATGTGAAAAAGAAAACAATCAGAGAAATAGTTTATCTGTGCTCTCTAATACAGATATCTCCAAGTGTGGCACAAAGGTTATTGAATTTGGCTGCTATCTGTAAAGTACTTAACTTTTCTTACCTGCACTTAAAAATGTCAGGAGGGTATAGTGGTAGCCTGCCTAATTCTAGCCCTGGAAGGCACAGCCTAGAAATTCCAGAGCAAGCTGGCTAGACTAGCCCTAATGATGTGCTTTGAGATTAATCAGAGACCCAGGCTCACAACAGTAAGGTGGAAGAGAGATCAAGGATAATTCCTGATATCACCCTTGGGCCTCTGCAGCACACAGACTCAAGTGCACTTGTGTATGTACATCTTCACAAACATATACACTCATCCACATGCAAGTACTCTATACCTACATACATGAAAGAAAAAAAAAGCAAGTGACAAATTCAGATGTAGAAGTTAAGCAACGCAATGCTCAAGATAAAGAGGGTCGGTGGTTTCACTCTCTGTAGTGAGGACTGAATCCCCTTGCTTGTGTATTAATGCGGTTGTTAGGCCTTTGGGGCTGGTTTGTAGGAGGAATATGATACGGTTTGGAACTTTGGGCTAGGAAAGGCCTGGAATGCCTAAACAGAGCTCAGTGGGCCATTATGGTCAGTAGTGTAGAAAACCAGCATGCTGGGAAAAGATTGGCTGCATAGACCCGACTCACTGCTTCAGAGGGGAACAAGGTCTTTACCGGGCACAAGACTAGGGGCTGCTGAGTTGATACTATGGCAAAGACTCTGCATGCATGCTTCCCCTGTTCTGAGAAATTTGGTGACGTCCAAAAGTAATGGACTTTTTAAAGACAGGACATCGTTTTGGCTATGTCATGGTCATAGTCTTTCATCTATGGTCATGATTTTCATCTAGGTCTAAGTATTGATTTATTGCAGCACCTTTCTTCTTGAAGTTGCTTTGATCAGGCTATTTTATAACAGCATAAGGAAAAATACTTAATATAGAAAATGGGGAACTGGAGAGATGATTCAGGGTTAAGTCTCTGCCTTGCCAAGCAGAGGGACCTGAGTTTGGATCTCAGATCCCAAGTGAAAATGCCAGGTGGAAATGGTGACGGCCTGCACCTCTGACTCTGGAAGAGGGAGCCTGGAAACACCACAGCAAAGCAAAAAGCAAAGGCTTCTGTCTGTTGAGGTGTAAGCTGACTTGAGTATGAACTCACTTCAGCCGAAGGGGCTCCCATCCTTGAAAGCAACTACCCAGGAAAGTGTTTTCTGGTTCAGCACACAAGGGGTGACACAGCTGTGGTACAACAGCACCAATTACATCTCTAGCTGACAGCTGAACTTCACAGTGTTGCTAACGCTGTACTAGTTTTGCAGGTATGAAAGATGCAAGACATGGAGTGTTGCTCTACACATTCAGAGAACATCTGACGCCAGTGTTACAGTTGGGCACAGGTGTCAACTTGACAGTTGAGGGTTTTGAGCTCTGGGCACATTTGTAGAGAATTAGTGGTTGAGTTAAGCCCAGAGCAAACCTGTAAGAGATTGTCTAGCTGATGGGGAAGGCCCAGCCCATGGTGGGTGGGACTAGGCCCTGGAATAAAAGACAGAGATCTGGTTGAGAGAGTTGGCATCCTTGTGTATACTTGGGTAGACATGTTGGTCTGGCAAGTAAGGATCGTCCTTTTCTCAGCCATTATGCAGAGATGGTGTGGCCAGTTCCCTCGGCCCTGGTGTTGCTGCATGCTCTCCCATCAAGCTGGATTATGAACTGTAATCAGTAATCATAAGAGACAAACACCTTATTCCCTTACGCACTTTAATGGTGATTTATCAGCAACCATGCAGCGAACTGCAACAGCCAGGTAATTCACATCTGGTTCAGTGTCCCTCCAAGGAGGCCCCAAGAAGGTGTTGTGTGAAGCAGTGAAGAAGACTAAGTTGCAAGAAGCCCTCTGGATGTTGGAGATCATGGAAAGTCTCATGTACCCTTGAACTGTGAGCAAGTGTTAATTTACTTTACTTTTCTTGGAGTGTTTTGTAACACACACACACACACACACACACACACACACACACACACACACCACAAACACAAAGAGAAACTTCATTCTCTACACTAGAAAAATAGCAAAGGTGTTCTGAGAATAAGACCTGACTCAGTGAAGGCTCTAATGGGAGCTGATGGAAATGACATGAAGGGAGAGTCCAACCTGACAAAGCATGGGAGGTTTTTCCTAATAGAATACAGCTACCCACACAGACGGAGGCCACAGCCACTGTGTCTCGGTCTGGCAGCAGAACTTGACAGTGATGTCTACACGGTGCTGGTGATATGTAGGCATGGCAGACCCGAGGGAGGGTTTCTAGGCTTCAGCAGGCTGGAGAGGCTGGGAAGGCGATGTGGAGCCAGGTTGGACACCTGCAAGGAGCATTAAAGGTTGTGTGAAGTGGGGAAGTAGAAGCCTAAGTTGCGATGGAAGACCCTGGGATGTTGGACACGTCAGGACCACAGGACATCTGTTAAGGAATGTTGAAAGCACGAAGCAGAGCCGGCCCAAGAGAGCCTAACTGACTCAGCTGGTGGAGCCAGAGGGCAAGACTACTCTTGTTTTTTTGGACCCTAGATGAGTCCCACAGGCCAGACATGGAACTGCAGGGTTTGGTGTTTGCCTTGCTGGGTTTTGATTTTGCTTTAGTCCAATATTTCCTTGTTGTGCCCTCATTCCCCAGTGAAGTTTGGAATAGGAACATAAACTGGATTGTGGCGTTCTCCACCCCCCCCACACACACTAGGGGACGACTCCAGGTCGTCAGGACGGAGAAAGGCAAGTTCACCGTCGTTCCTCCACCTCAACTCCAGAGACTTGGACACAATGGGGAGTTTGTCAGAGCAAATCTCGTTTATTGGGGGTAACAAAACAGCTTATAGGGGCTGGAGAGGTGGCTCAGGGGTTAAGCCTCCACCTGGCGGAAGGTCCTGAGTTTGGATCCCAGATCCCACGTATAGACGCCAAGCGGAAGCGGGGGCGGCCTGCGCTTCTGGCACTGGTAGGGCGGAGCCTGTGAATCCCTGGGCAGAGTAAACAAGGAGGAGGCGGAGGCGTCCATGATGGTTCGCGAATTCGTCCGTGGTTCTACACACACATACACACACACACACACGCGTGCGCACATACACACGCATATGCACACAGTTGAATAAATAATAATAATAATAAAAAATTAAAAAAAAAGAAAGAACATTGGTGACTTAGTTTTAAAGACAATTCAAAATATAATATTAAAAAAAACAAAAAAAAAAAAAACCAACAAAAAAACCCAGCTTATATAGACAAAGGACCATAAGGCGCGAAACGGGCAGCCAATTATGTCAAAGGTCAACACAGCATGCAAAGCCTTACAGGTCAGACTCAACGTATCTCAGTAAGGAAGGCAGGTCAACTTCTAAAAGCCAATTAGAGCTCTCTGTAATGCGATCAGGGTTATGCCCAGGACACTAGCTCTCATTGCCATCTTTGGTCCCATGTGCTCAGCTATGCCCTGGGGTAATTCCTGGGTGGGTCCCACACTGGATGCCATGTATGTTGGAACTCAGGAGAAATAATTACATACGGGGGAACCTTAGGAGCTAAGGCTAGAATGTCGCTGTTAGTGGGTCTACCCAAGGAAGGGCTGTTTAATCTGCCACAGAGGCCCGAGCCCTACTAGAACAGATACCCTAAAGGGAATGCTGGGGCCCACACAAGCAAACAGGCAGGAGGGTAGGAGGCAGAGGGACGGATTAGTGAAGGGAGGGGAGGGTGAAAGAGAAAGTCAGGAGGGAGGATGGGGGAAAGAAAGGGAGAAGGAACAACCACTCTTTATGTTTGTAAAACTGGAAAAAAATAATTTAAAAAGTTACACAGATCCCATTTATATATATTATGGATGTATATATGTATATATGTATGTATATATGAATGTGTGTGTGTATGTATGTATATATGTATATATCAGAAGGGACTATGTGTGCTTGTGAAGGCCCAAGGGAAACTTCAGGAATCATCCTGGATTGCTCTATCTCCTCTTTGCTTTGTTCTGGGATTTCCCAGGTTCCACCTTCCAGAATTGAAAGTACAGACCAATGCCATTTCTGCCTGACATTTTTACACGAGATCTGGTATCCAAACTCAGGTCCTTCTGCTTTTGATGCAATCTTTAACCCCATGAGCCGTCTCTCCAGCCCTATGTTGGAAGCATTTAATTTGACTGTTATGCTATAAGGACCCACAGTTTAAAAAATTTTTTTATTATTATTATTTATTCAACTGTGCGCATGTGCGTGTGCGTGCGTGTGTGTGTGTGTGTGTGTGTGTGTAGAACCACGGACGAATTCGCAAACCACCATGGACGCCTCCACCTCCTTCTGCCCCGGGATTCACAGGCTCCGCCCTACCAGGACCAGAAGCGCAGGCCGCCCCCACTTCTGCCTGGCGTCTATATGTGGGATCTGGGATCCGAACTCAGGACCTTCTGCCTGCAAGGCGGAGGCTTAACCCCTGAGCCACCTCTCCAGCCCAAGGACCCACAGTTTAAAACATGGCCAGAATCTCCAGATAGATGGTAATCATCCTGCAAATGGGACATTAAACCCCCCTCACTGCGGTCTCCTACTCCTATTCTATCTACCCTTGAATCTCCTCTTATAGTAAGACTCCATTTAAATAGCCTTTTATCTTTGGTTAGGAGGTGACCTCCAATACCAATCAGGATGGAGCCAAGGGCAGTGCAGGGAAAGCAAAACTGAAATCAACCACAAACCATAATTCAGAACACCAAAGACCCTACATTAATCACCTAGAACCAGACCAGCCAGGTATCTCCCCATCCTAAAGCTCAGGGAAATTTGTGGAAGAGGGGGGTGGCTAGATTGTAAGAGCCTAAAGATGGGAAGGACCAACGATATGCACGACACTCCACACAAGTTAGGGCGGTAGCAGCCATAATCGGACTTTGCATGACCTGCACAATGACTGACATGTCAACAATCCCCCAAAGTCTAGCATGGATCACAGGCACTAGGATCCTTAGAGGCAAAGGATTAATAGTCATGGTAGTGTACCCATACTAACAGGGAGCCCAAGAAAGGGCTCTGGGCTATGCTACTGAGTCCTTACATCTCACTAGGGTAGAGGATTCAGAGGGAGGTTTGGCATTTACACAAAAGGATGCTCCAGGGGATGGGAGGGGGGGAAGGGGAAGCACTGGGAGAAGGGGAGGGAGGGGGTGAAAGGAAGGGGAAAAGGGGGGAAGAGTGCAAGGCGGGGGACTGGGGAAGGGTGGAGGGAGGGAGAGGACCGGGGTACCTATTAAGCTTGTATGATTGGGGAAAAAAATCATGGCCAGAATCTCTTTAGAGACTTTATGGGTACACTGCTGAACAATTATGGAAGTGTTAAAGACTATGGGAACTTTTGAGTGATAGAGAAGGACACCAGATACCAATTTCAGGTCTCCATAGGCACACAACGTGCATATACACATTTTTACCTCACATACCATTCACACATACATAAGCAAAAAACCAAGATGCTACATTTGTGTGATTTCTATTAGTATAATATCCATTACCACTACAACTGCCTATAAAGTAATCAAAGAGCAAGTATTGTTTACAAGTATGTAAACAAATACATTAGTGAAAAACCACAGCTTGCTGGGGAGGTAGCTGAGAAGTTAAGCACTTGCTGTATGTCATAGTTAGGCACAGGCGTCAACCTGACAGTTAAGGGTTTGAACTCTGGGCACATTTGTGGAGAATTAGTGGTTATGCCCAGAGCAAACCTGCAGGAGATTGTCTAGCTGATGGGGAAGGCCCAGCCTATGGTGGGTGGGACTAGGCCCTGGAATAAAATACAGATAGCTGTTGAGAGAGTTGGCATCCTTTTGTACACTTGGCCTTGCTCAGACATACTAATCTGGCAAGTAAGGATCATCCCTCTCTCAGCTATTATGTGGAGATGGTGTGGGCAGTTCCCTCAGCCTTGGTGTTAGTGTGAGTTCTCCTGTCAAGCTGAACTGAGAACTATAACCAGATAATCGTAAGATACAATAAACCCCTTGTTCCTTTAGGCCGTATGATGGACATTTATCAGCAACCATGCAGGCAAACTGCAACACTGTACAAGCCAAAGGACTAGAGGTTCAGATCTCCACATAAAATGCTAGGTGGGAGTGGTAGCCCACCTGTAATTCTAGACTTGCAAGAAAGAGACTAGGGATCCTCAGGGTTAGCCAGACTAGCCCTACTGGTAAGCTTGGGGTTTGATTAGAGACTGTGTTCAAAAGAATAAGGTAGGGGTTAGAGAGATGCTGCACAAGGATCTTTGTTTGGATCTCGGATCCCTTGTGAAAACCATCAGGCAGAAATGGTGGCAGCTGCACTTCCGGCCTGGGAAACCCAAGAGCAAAGCAGTAAGAGGATTGAACAATCCAAGGTGATTCCTGATGTCCACCTTGGGCCTCCACAGGCGCGCATGTGTGCGCGCATACACACACACAGACAAACATAGGCGCACATGTGCACACACACAAAAAGAGTAAGACAGAACAGTTGTCCATCTCAGGCTTTCACACACACATGCACGTGTACATATAAATGTGCATACACCACAAGCATGTACCATCTCTTACATACACATGGAAACAAAACCCAAAATCTTAGTGTATAAAACAAAGAGGAAAGAAGGAGGACTGACAATTTGGGCAAATAGATGAGAAAAAAAAATTCCAAGGAGATGTATACAGAGGTTAGAGTTTTGCAAAGTTTATGAAACTAGACTTCAATCACAAAACCAGCAGATGGGTTAACAAGGAGAACCCTCGCCATAAACTGCAAAAATCAAGTGTCTGATCCACAAGATCAGCTGTCTTCAGGAGTATGTTGGATAAAAGCTGGTGAAAACAGGGTGGAGAGATGGCTCAGTTGTTAAGACTCTGTCTCCTAGGCAAGGGATTAACAGCCACAATAGTGTTCCTATACTAAAGGGGAACACAAGAAAGAGCTCTAGACAATGCTACTGAGTCCTTACAACTCATCAGACAGGAGGACCCAGAGGGAAGTTTGACATGCACAGTAAAGGATGCTCCAGGAATGGGGGGGCACTGGGAGAAAGGAAGGGGGGGAAGGGGAAAAGGGGAAAGGGAGCAAGGGGATCCAGGGAAGGATGGAGGGAGGGAGGGGAATGGGGTACCTATCAAGTTTGTGTAAGTGGAAAAGAAATACACTATAAAAAAATTCTGCCTCCTAAAGAGATGGTCCTGAGTTCAGATCCCAGATCCCATGTAAAAACAAAGCAGAAAAAGCAGCGGTCTGTACTTCTTACCATGGTGGGTGGAGCCTGGGAAATCCCAGAGGGAAGCAAGAGGGAGGTAGAAGCAATCCAGGATGATTCCTGAAATCACCCTTGGTCCTCCACAGGGACACACAGTGCTATCTGATACACGCACATGCACACACACACAAAATAAATACATAAAGTATATTTTTTAAAACGTTGATGAAAACAGTTTGACATGATCAATATCTGTGAGTTTTCTTCTTGCTGACTTCCCTGTTCAGTATGCATTCATTTACCCTCGAGGCTTTGGAATGAGACTTTGGCTATGCTCCAAGGCCAAAATCCTTGTTCCAACTTGCAGATCAACTCAGGTTTGGTCATGCAGCACCCCGAAAATGGGAAAAGGTACAAGGTTTGTGCCAGAGTACTAAGTCAGGCTTACTGACAAAAGACAACTCCATTTCATCAACTGTGCCATGAAGGCTGTCATAGTTAGGCACAGGTGTCAACTTGACAGTGGAGGGTTTGAGCTCTGGGCACATTTGTAGAGAATTAGTGGTTGAGTTAAGCCCAGAGCAAACCTGCAGGAGATTATCTAGCTGATGGGAAAGGTCCAGCCCATGATAGGTGGGAATAGACCCTGGAATAAAATAGAGAACTGGTTGAGGAAGTTGACATCCTTGTGTACACTTGGCCAGACATGCTGGTCTGGCAAGTAAGGATCGTCTCTCTCTCAGCTGCTATGTGGTGATGGTGTGGCCAGTTCCCTCGGCCCTGGTGTTGGTGCATGTTCTCTCATCAAGCTGGACTGAGAACTGTAACCAGAAAATTGTAAGATACAATAAATCCCTTGTTCCCTTAAGTTGTTTGATAGTCATTTATCAGCAACCATGCAGGGGAACTGCAACAAGGGGTGTCCTGATTTGAATGTGAAATCCTCCCCCCAGGCGCATGTGTTTGAATACTTGGTTCTCAGCTAGTGGCACCATTTGGGAAGGTTGTAGAACTTGCAAGAAGAGGAGCCTTGTGGGAGAAAGTACATCTCTAGGGGAAGGCCTTGAGGGTTGGTAACCTGGTCATACCCCCAACCCCACTTTCCTGATGACCGATGTAACACGTGCAGCCTCCTGCTTCTGTCACTGTGCCTTCTTGATACGTGCTTCCCACTGTGATGGCTCTGACCCCTCCGAAATTGTAAGCCAAAATAAGAAACATTCTCTCCCTTCAGTTGCTTAGGTCAATTTCTATCATAGCAACAGGTAACTGGAATAAAAGGGATATGAGAAACTTTTGTTAGAGAGGGGTTACATTGACTGAAACATTATCCTCTGTGGCATTAAACTGAATGATAAATAATCCAACATAATGATTATAGGAAAACTGAAATACGCAGAAGACAATAAGACAGACAACACAATGAAACTAGAAGGACAACTTGGGATGAAAAACCTGAATAAGAAGAGAGAAATTTCATAAAAAGACCCATTCAGAAATTTTACGAGGGAAGAGATCAATTACTAAAATGAAATTTAAAAAGGTAAAAAGCAAAAAAGACTTCATACTTGCATTGATCAGGTAGAGAAAAATGTTCTCAGACAAAGACTGCTTAGATTAATTCAAGTCAGACAGATTAAGAAAATTAAAAACTATAACTAATGCCAGGCCTTTTAATTTATAAAGACAACAGCATTAAGAAAGTTACTAGGGAGGAGGGAGGGAAGCTGGGATGAATATTCAGTATGGTTGTAAAAGCAGAAAAATAAATTTAAAAAAATCTACAAAGTAGGATACATGCATATGTATACATATTTTACATCTACATAGGTATACATATATTTACATATATATGCTTGCATATGTATAGAAATAAATATATATACTCCACCTCAAATAAAGTAACTATCAGAGTTGGAGAGATGGCTCAGGGCTTAAAGTCTTTGTGTTGCAAACACAAAAACCTGAGTCCAGATCCCACATTTCATGTAAAAATGCCAGGCAGACATGGTGGTAAATTATAATTTCTGACCTTGGAAGACAGAGTGGGAAACTGAAGCAAAGCAGTATGGAGGTAGAGCAATTCAGGTTGATTCCAGAATGTCATCCTTGGGCCTCTACGGGCACACACACACACTCAAGTGCCCTCTCTTACACACACACACACATACACACCAGCCAGGATTAAAAAAATTATGAAATCTTAAAAAAAAAAAGAAACTAACTACTACTGGACCAGGTAAAGCCCCTGCTCATATCCTTGGTAACCTGCGTTCAGTCACAGTAGGCTACATGAAGGAGAGAACTGATTTGCGCTGTCCCTAGTGCCACATCAACTGAGACTGTTTCACATGCCCATTAAATTAGCCCCCAGCCACGGAAGCAGGAGAATCAGAAGTTCAGGTCACCTTCTGTTATACATCGAGTCCACAGCTAATCTGGGGTTCTTGGGTCCCTGTAACAAAATATAAATTGAATTAAACTAAATATAAAACTGTTTACTACAGGATACCACTTTCCCACCACTGGATATACACATTTGAAGAAATGAAATCAGTATTTTGCAGAGAAATCTGCATGGGATGGGACAGTTCATCAACATACTGGACACATGACACATATAAACAAGTAAATATTAATAAACTTTCTGTCACGCGCAGTGACACGGACTGTTTAACTTGCTTGGCCATGTCCTCTGGGTTGGAACTTCCCATCACTGTTGAAAGAGATGCGGTGGCACCTGCAGAGGACTGTGGCACACGACATGGCAGTGGACAGAGAATTAGACAGCGGGCGATAACATCAGTGCGGCTGCTAATATTCTTTCGCTTGGGTGTCATGAACCCCTCAACTGAGATTACAAGCAGGACACACTACTGCCCAACCTGATCCGACACGAAGATGGAAAAACTGACTTCAGGGCCAGCAAGAAGGCTCAGTGGGTAAAGGCGTGAACGTGGAGACCTGAGTTCAACCCTAGCATTCGCATAGTTGAATAAGGAACTGGTTTCTGAAAGTTATCCCTGACCTCCACATGCACACTGTGGCATGTGCACAGACGCCTCTCTCTCTCTCTGAAATAAATAAAACTTTAAAAAAACTGACTTGATTTTTTTTCCAGTGGTATAGTTTGCTGAGATTCATTTCTTCTAATTATTCGCCAAACCAGAATTGATGGGATCTTTCATTGGTCAATTGATTCCTCCCACACATGGGGTAAAACAGATGTTTCTTCTTTGTATCATCAAGAAAGTCACAATGGGAATGAAGATATGGTTCAGAGATTAAGATTCTGCCTCCAAAGCAAAAGGATCTGAATTTGTATTCCGGATCCCACATAAAAACGCCAGGCAGAAATGGCAGTGCCCGCACTTCCAGCTCTGGAAGGTGGGACCTGGGAAATCCCAGAGCGAAGCAAAGAGGAGGTAGAGGCAAACCAGGATGATTCCCGATGTCACCCCTGGGCCTCCAAAGGCACACACAGTGCCCTCTGATACATATAGAGGCAGACAGACAGACACACACACACACACACACACACACACACACACACACACACACTCACATAGACACACACACAAAACAAACAAATGATTAAAAAGAAAGTCAGGAGACAAAAGTGAAATATGTGAATACAAAAAAACATCCTATGCAACCACCAAGAAGTAGAGAACGGAACACTAGGAAGAAAGGAATGGAGGGAGGACTGGAGTGCATTTGGAAGACATGAGCACTGTCTTACATTGTAGAATACAGTAGTGAATATATAGTGGACAACAATGAATTGAATATTTCAAAACAGATATCAGGAAGATTTTCAATGCTCCCAATAAAAAACAAGCAAAGTCTAAGCTGACAGACTGACAGTTATCTTCATCGGCCCATTACACATTATGTAAGTGTACTGCAAAACCACACCATTCCTCATGTGTTGGCTTTACCATGTGGTAGCCTTTACCATCTGTTGGCTAAAATGTAACATAGAATTAGTAATAAAAGTGAGCAACGATTCATATTTATCAACCAAGAAGAAAGTAATTGCTATGAGAGTTACAGTGGAGTGGGACTCGCCCAAGAACAGCAGGCTGCTGTAGTTCTCCAGCATCACATCCCTGTAGAGGGTCCTCTGAATAGCGTCCAGCTGCTGCCACTCCTCCCAGGTGAAGTCCACAGCTACGTCTTTAAATGATACCATCTCCTGCAATGACACAGTTTTCTTCAACCAGAGTCCTCAGTTTTGGGAAGAATCTTCTATGTGGATTGCTGGGATGATTCTCCCAGGCACACACTGCGACGGCTCCAGGTCATCAGGACGGCTCCAGGCCGCCGGGGCGGAGAAAGGCGAATATTCTGCAGGCCCTTTACCCCTGCCCAAATCCAGGGGACTCCGGACACAGCAGGGAGTCTGTCAAGGCGACACTCCATCACTCACTCATTCACTCACTCAAACACACAGCTCCTGGCTGTAACAACCTGACCGCCTGCACCTCCGCCTCAGCCCAGAGACTCGGCAACGAACGAACGTGGAGTTTGTCAAAGCAAGATCTCAGTTTATTGGGGGTAACAAATCAGCTTATATACACAAAGACTCCAAGCGCGCGAAACACCAGCCAATTACCTTGATGGTCAGTATAGCACATACTCTGCATAGGTCAGACTAAACATAAATCTATGTTGGCTCCTATAAGCCAATTAGGACTCTGTGTAATGTGATCAGGGTTACGCCTAGGACACCAGCTCCCAGCACCATCTTTGGTCCCATTTCTAAGCCATGCCCTGCTCACTCCCTCCCAGACTGTTATCTCTGGGTGGGCCCAACAGTGGATGTGTGTTTCACCAGTTTCTCAGGTCAGGTGCAGCTTGATATGCATTCTGTATCACTGGAGAAAGAAAAATTGATGCAAACATCTTATCTCATGCTGGTGTAGTGATTCAAGAAAATATTTCGAAGTATTACAAAAAAAAAAGAGAAAAAGAAAAAAGAAAATAAAAGCTGGAGACATGGCTCAGGGGTTAAGGCTCTGCTTTGTAAACAGCAGAACCTGAATTCTGATCCTGGATCCCACGTAAAAATGCTAGGTAGAAATGGCAGCAGCCGGCACTTCTAGTCCTGGAAGGTGGAGCCTGGGAAACCCCAGAGCAAAGCAATGAGGAGGTAGAGGCCATCCAGAATGATTCCCGAGGTCACCCTTGGGCCTCTACAGGCACACAGAGTGCCCTCTGGTCCACACACATACATTAAACAAACAAACAAACAAACAAACAAACATGAAAATCCATAGTAGATGCGTGCATGTAAGGTGAGCTACTAAGAGCAAGAGGAAGGCACATAAAAATGCCATGAAACCTGAAAAGAACTAACAAGACATTGGAGCGACAGATGTTTGTTGATACAGTGCAACAGGGCATGCAAGGCCGTGGGTTCAATTCCTAACACCTGTAGCAGACAGATGTGGATCTTGACTCCATTATGGGGGGGGTCACAGAAATGAATGTGGGGGTCATCCAAAATTGTGCAACACTAAAAGGTTGCTGAGCATATAACAACCACAGACAAAATCAGAATCAAGTATGTTCCAAATGCAAGGGGTTTCCGGGCAGCGCTCACTCATGCAGCATCAGGAGACACAACTGCAGACTTTGCTGTCAACGCACAACATGCATTTACATTCTGCATGCCTTCACACCATGCCACTCCTCAAAACACCTTGGCTCAGATGTACGTTATAAATGGGTGCTCTTACTGTACATAGCTTTTTGCTCTTACAGAAATGCAATGGTTTTATTTCCTGGCATAGTTTTTCAGCCTCCAGATATCCAATTAGGATATGTGTTTGGATTGTATTGTGTTAACCAAATCTTATTAGTATCCAACATTGCTTTAACCTTGCATAAATGATAAATTTTCACAGAATTGTTTTAAAGGGAATTTATTATCAGTTACTAGCAAGCATTTGATTGATACAAATTATTTTATATAGTTCAATGCCTAGGTCTGAATAATAATTTATTGGGCAAAAAAGGGGTGCAGGTCAAAAATGTTAAAGAAGGCTTAGAGGAAAATCATGTCTTTCCCTCCATCCACAGATGGCTAAAAAATACATCTTTCAAATTCCACTGCATAGCAAAAATGAATTGAGAAGACTTCTATAAAGTGAGTAACTGAGAAAAAAAAACCATCAAAACGGTTGGGAAAAGGGCGAACAAGATGGTTCAGTGGGTGAAGGTTCCCGCTGCCAAGCCTGGAAACCTGAGTTTGATCCCTGGAAGTGGCATGGTGGGAGGAGAGCACAGCTCCACAAAGCTCCCTTCTGAATTGCACATGTGCAAGCACATCCCACCCTCCTGAATTATAAATGTAAACAAAAACAAATCAACTGGAGGGGCTGGAGAGGTGGCAGGCAGAAGGTCCTGAATTCGGATTCTAGACCCCAAGTATGGATGCCGGGCAGAAGCGGGGCGGCCTGTGTTTGTGGTCCTGGTAGGGCGGAGCCCATGAATCCCCCGGGCAGAGTAAACAAGGAGGAGGTGGAGGCGTCCATGGTGGTTCCCGAATTCGCCTGTGGTTCTATACACACACACACACACACACACACACACACACACACACACATACACACACACGTACACATACGTGCACACGTGCATAATTGAATAAATAATAAAAAAAACCAAATCAACTGGAAATCCTTGGGCATGAACTCCACTTCAGGCAATATGCTATATATTTGGAAAATGAACTAAAACACACTAACATCACACTGAAATAAGAGAAGGAAAATATATGTGACCCTCTTTTTTTTTCTTTCATGTATGTGTGTATAGGGTGCGTGGGTGCACATGGGTGGGTGAATATACGTGAGTGCTCTTCAGTGTGTGTGCCTATGGAGCCCCAAGTGTTATTGGAAATCATCCTCTGCTATTCTTGCACCTTATGGTTGTGATATTGGGTCTCAAAGTAAACCCAGAGCACGCCACCAGGGCTGGTCTGCCTAGCCAGTTCGCTCTCATGGATTCCCAAGCTGCACTTTCCAAGGCTAGAATCACATGCAGGCTGCCATACCCACTTGACATTTTTATGTGAGATCTGGGAATGTGAACTGGGTTCTTTGGGTTGTGAGGCACAAGCTTTAACCACAACTACTTAGCTATCTCCCCAGCCCGTGACCTTAATCTTATCTTTCCATGAGGCAGATCCCCAGAATTCTACCTAAAGCACTCAAAAAACAAACAAAATAAACACCTCACCACTCTGTTGCAGTCTGCCTGCATGGTTGCTGACGAATGACCATCAAACAGCTTAAGAGAACAAAGGGTTTATTTTCTTACTGATGGTCCAGTTACAGTCTACAGTCCAGCTTGAAGGGAGAGCATGCACCAACATCAAGGCTGAGGCAACTGGCCACACTATCTCTACGTAATGGCTGAGAGAGGGACGATCCTTACTTGCCAGACTAGCATGTCTGGCCAGGTGTACACAAGAATGCCAACTCTCTCAACCAGCTCTCTGTATTCCATTCCAGAGCCTAATCCCACCTATCATGGGCTGGACCTTTCCCATCAGCTAGACAATCTCTTGCAGATTTGCTCTGGGGTTAACTCAACCACTAATTCTCTATAAATGTGCCCAGAGCTCAAACCCTCAACTGTCAAGTTGACACCTGTGCCTAACTATGCCTAACTAACAAAAACATAGCACTTTTAAACTGGGTTGAATATGTTTCCATAGGCTTCTTCTCTTGAGATAAGGGGACAAAAGAGCCTAAAATTAAAAATATCTAATTTCTCCCTGGATGGGAATTGCCATCTAGTTTGCTAACAGCGGCTACTGATAGCTGAATTGTAATCTAATGCTGCAGACCAGAGTCCCGGCCTGGAGACCAGGGCTCCCCAGGACCGGGTGGAGAACAGAACACACACAGCTCCCTCTCGTCCGAGTGAATCCTGAACCCATTTATTGAAACTTTCGTGACAACTTTTATACAGAAAATTTTGGGGTAAAGAATGTTGCGCCTACAACAGACATACAATTTTCTAGTCAGCAAAAATCACCTTCAGGGTGGACATTTTTTCAAGAACCTAACCTATTGCCTGAGGGTAAAGGCACTTAACAGAAACATTCTCTCAGTATTTCCAAACTTATCTAATCTATAATGCTTCACCAGATAGCTATGGGCTGATCCTACATAGTTGGCAATTTTAACAGAGACTGCTTTCTTTTAAAATACAGAGGAAGAATGTTCTCCTATTGATTTTAGCCAGGAACATATTTTACAATTAACTATAGGAGTCCTCAACACCCCATAAGTCCCAGCGTGAGCTTTTGCTGTTGTCCTCTCCAGGTTGATACTCTCAGTCAGGCAGGTTGACATAGGCACCAGGCATGGCAGCAGGTTCTAACTTGGGAAGATGTATGCAGCTCATGTAGTCTCTACTATCCAAGCTTAAACTACATCTCTAAGGGGGCCTTGACTTGGATACTCAAGGCCCATAAGCTATAGCTGGTTCTGTCGATGGAGCACTACTGAGGTATGCACTGAAGAAAACACTTAAGCAATATAATTATTAAAAGAATAACTTCTCCTATAATAGCATCCTTCTATTCCTTTAATAGTAAGGTTGCTTATGTCTTCCTCTGAGGAATTCCAGAAGCATATTGCCAGTTAGATGACCCATCTGTGAACCATGCATATTCCAAACCTGGGGTCCAGTCAGGCCCCATATGCCGAGGGTGTCTCTTTCAGGGCGGAGGCGATCATTGGTGGGAGTACACTCGAATGATCCATCTCTGTAATTTCTCATAAGAGTGCTATTTGGGATAGGAAAGACACGGCCCCCTTTGCTCCTGACATGGATTCTCCCAGTTTGGATTGCAAATGCCATCTCCAGGGGCAGTCTTGGCATCTAGACTTTCTGGCCTTCAGCCAGGGTAAGAGGCTATCACAGTTTCTTTTAAGAGTCTAGTGGACTGATAGCATAGTCTTATACTTCTGGAATTTCTGAGTTAGTACATAGGTGGGAATTTTACCCACCTATGTTTTAAGACTCTAGAAGTTATTCTCTAATTTCCTTAAAAATCAGTGCACACATTCTGGGTAACAAGTCTACTTATTGTAAATGACTAGACATGAAATTTCTATTTAGTATTTGACTAAAACTCAAAAAGCAGGCTTCTTCTCTAGAACAGAGAGCAGGATGCTAGTTCCAAAAAATTCTAAGTGCAGGTAAAGGGCACTCCTAATTCCCAGAAGAATTCTTCCTGCCAGAGGCAGAACTTGAATTATCCCAAAAAAACAAAACCTAGGTAAGAGCATTCCTAATTCCCAGAATTCTTCCTGCCTGAGGCAAAACCCGAATTATCTAGGAGAAAGTGTCCAGCCCCTGTTCATGGGCGGTATTGTAACATTCCAAGAAATTCCTAGCACCTGCCCATGGAGTTACTGTGACCTTCTCCAGTGAACAGGCTTTAGGCCTGAGCTGGGAAGAAACACCAAGGCCTGACAATTCCCATAGGTTTCCTTATTTCTCTTAAATAAAGCCATGTCCTTATCCCAAAACATGTTACTTTGAATCCATCTTTTCCAAACTGAGACATATTCTACCAGATTAGTTGGATAGGAGCGCGGCAATCTAACTTGCCACAGGAGTCAACAGAGCAAAGCCAGAAAACCTCTAGGAGCCAGGCTGGGTACTTAGCTTGCACCTGTGGGACTCACCCTCCTAGCACAACACTGAAATCTCCAGGCGCACCAGTTCCTTATGGAAGGAACTTTAACAGTCGTTTTAAGGGAGCACAGGCTAAACTCCCAAACTCTGGGAGCAAAAAGATCGGGACATATGTAAAAGTCTCCACGGGTCCCTGAAAAACTAATGGTTTTTAAGAAGGCATGTATGACTTCTATGGTATAAAATCCTGAACAACTAACTATACTGAAAAAGGTAAAACGCACATGTGTGCGCACATGCGCATACACACACACCAGAATTTCTAGAACTCTCACATCCACTCTCTAGTTGCTATCTGACAGCCTGGATTCTAACAAGTTTGCGACAGCGATTCAATCATCTATCTGACTCATTACAGCTGTCCACAATGGTGAGGACACTCCCCTTCCTTCCCCCCCCCAAAAAAAAAGACAGATTATAAATGTTTGAGGATATAAAAGGAATCCTAGTACCCTATTATAAATAATGTAAAATTAGCACAATCATTTTATAAAGCAGTATGTAGGTTACTCTTTTCTATTGCTGTGAGAGAACACCCAATATCATGCAACTTAAAGGAGAAAGGGAGATTTATTCAGGTTACCATTCCGGAGGGGAGATACAGTGTTCTTAAGGCAGAAGCTGCATGGCTGATGGCAGAAGCTGGTGGCAGGCTAAGTTACATACACCCCCAGGCTGAGAGCTGCAGGACTCCCAGCTGCAAGAGCAGACCTCTCCTGGAAGTAGGGTGGAGCTAATCCACCTCGAGGCCCACCCCCTGTGAGGGCCTTCTTCCCTCCTACAAGGCTCCACTTCCTAAAGGTGCCATCATGACCTTCTCAAACAACTAAAGATTCGAACACATGATCCTGTGGGGGAAACTCACATTCAAACCATGACACAGGTTCTTCAAAAGATAAAATACAACCTGCAGATTATCTAACGATCAACACTATCGGTAAGGTATTCAAAAGAAAAGAAACAGGAATGTCAGAAGCTAGCTTCCCGGGATTGACCCGGTATCTCAGTGGGTAAAGGGGCCTATGAGCAATCTGGGGTGCCCCAAGTTCCATCCCTGGAGCGCACATGGTACAAGAAGAGAACCGACTCCCAGAAGTTATCCTCTAATTCCACAGCACGAATCCTGCCATTTATGTATACATTCTCTTTCCCGCTAATGAATAAATAAAAATAGTTGCTTAAAATTTTGTTCCCCATTCATGTTCAGTGGCAGCGGGGAGAAGGAAATCATTCAAATGCCTCTTAGATCCAAGACACAGAAGCCCCTTCCTGCCAGCGGGAGGTCACCCTCTGGGGACCTATGAGGTGCCACGCCCTGCTTCAGGCTGATAGAAGAAGACCGCAGACGGTGACATTCGGTAGACCGACTCCAAAGAGGGCACAGGGGTGGCACCTGGCAGGAGACAGTGTGGCCAGAAACAAGAGTTTGTAATGAGGGCACATCACCCTGTAAAATCCAGATGACAGCAGTTCAACGTAAACACATTCTGATAAGGTGTCTGTGCGCCTGGGGGGTCAGTTCCCAGTAAAACACACACACACACACACACACACACACACACACACACACCACGGTGCTGAATGGTGAGGGTCAGTTCCCAGTAAAACACACACACACACACACACACACCCCACGGTGCTGAATGGTGAGGCGCCTAATTCAGGTCACCCAAGAGGAAGTGGGGAACCAGGATTCCTTCTAGCAATCCAGGTCACGGGGGAAGGAACCCCGGCCGCTGTTCCCCACTTGGAGATAGAGACACAGTCACAGCGATCGGAAAGATGGCAGATTCACCCCGACACCCGACGACACGAACCTGCGGGCAACGCGGGCTGGGAACCTTCTGCTACGTGATCGCCTCGCCCAGGCTTGGGGCACGGTGGCCGGGGTGGGAGGGTGGTGGGGGGGCTGCAGTTGGTAGGTGGGGACCGTCCTCCAAGGCGCACAAAAATCGCCTTCGGTCAAAGCGTGGACAAGCGGAATTCCGAGAGCCCGCGGCAGCCGCCCCCCCGCGGAACCTGCTCCGCAAGCGCCCCCTCCCCCCGCACCCCGCCGGCCCCCCGACTCCTGTGTGCGGCTCCGTGTCCCTCCCCGGCTCGGCGCCGCCGCGCGCTCAGAACAGAGCCGGGGTTCGAGTCCCCCGGCACGGACAGCCCGGAGCGCACAGCGGCCGCGACATCCCCCGGGACCCCACCGCGCCCCCCCGCGGCCCCGCGGAGCTGCTTCGCGCGCGAACCTGCGGCGGAGACCCCCCCCTGGACGTGAAAAGACACTTGTCAACGTGGCTGGCAGCCTCCTGGCCCGCCCCCTCCTCTCTGGCCGCGAATCTGATTGGACGCTCCTCACGTCCGTCCCCCGCAAGGGGACTGCCCTTCAAGTTCCGCCCCTCAGACCTTGAGTGACATGTGGGCCCCAAGGACAGTTTCTGCACTGTTGTGATTTAGGAAGGAAAAATAAAACCGTGTGAGAAGTACTATCGAGGGTGCGACATTCACTCGCGGATACAGGCATTATCCTGCAAAGCTGGGGTTCTGAGTTCCTCCCCCTGCCCTCCCTCCTCTTTCCCCCTTCCTCTCCCTTCGTAAGTAAACACAATTTATTTTAAAGATGAAACCATGCCAGTCAACAAACCCAACCTAAAGTGGATAGCTCTCTGACCAAGCGTATGAGCATCAATAATTATGTCAAAAGCTTAAAACCCATCGGTGAGATGTGTCCTACTCCATTCATTCACTCATTCATTTTCATTTTTATTTGTTTTCTTCAGTGGTGTTGCCACTGCCATATTGCCTATGGAATGGCAAATGCCCAGGTACATGCTAATCATCTCTCTCTGGAGGGGAGGGGGATGGGAAGGTGGGGGAGGGAGGGAGGCAGGGATAAGTAAGTATTCATGTAAAACTAGGAAAAACATTTAAAAATTATTAGAAAAATTAACCACAAAAATTAATAATTTCTCTCACAGAGAGAGAGACAGAGAATGCATGTCATGACGCACACACAGGTGGAGATCAGAAGATAACTTTCAAAAGTCAGTTCTCTTCAGGGTTTTTTTTTTTAATATACATTTATTATTATTATTTCCGCTCATACAAACTTAATAGGTACACCAGTTCCCTCCCTCCCTCCTCCTCCCCCCACCCTTCTGCTCCCCCTCCCCTCACCCCTCCCTCCCCATCCCCCAGTGCCTCCCGCCCCAATTCCCAGAGAGTCCTTTATTGTGCATCCTCTGGCCTCCCTCTCCGATGACGTACAAGGACCCAGTGGCATTTCCCTGAACCCTTTCCTGTGTTCCCCTTAAGCATAGGAACACTACTGTGGCTGTCAATCCCTTGCCTCCAAGGATTTTGGTGCCTTTAGCAAATGCTAGACTTTGTGAGGTCAATAGTGTGTTGGACATTGTGCCGGGCATGTAAAGTCCAATTATGATTGCTTCGGCCCTAACTTGTGTGGAGTATCTTGCAAATCATTCCTCCTCCCATCCTTTTGCTCTTACAATCTTACCGCCCCCTCTTCCGCAAATTTCCCTGAGCTTCAAGATGGGGAGAGATTAGGCTGGCCTAGTTCTAGGTGGTTGATATAGAGTCTTTGAAGTTCGGATTGTGGTTTGTTGATTTTCTTTTCCAGTTTTGCTGCCCTGCAATGCCCTCACTCCATCCTGCTGGGCACTGTATGTCACCCCCCTGGCCAGAGACAAAAAGCTGTTAAACGGAGTCTTATTAATAAGAGCACATTCAAAGGTAGATGTAATAAAAGTAGGAAACCTCATGAGGAGGGGTCAGTCACCATTTGCAAAATGGTTACTTTTTATCTGCCAGACTACATGCCCTCCCCTTCTGGTGAGATCATACCCCCTCAACTCTAGTCATCAGGTTTCTGAGCAAATGCCCCATCGGATGAGCCATATTCCCCTCCCCCCCAGCATCCCCTGTTACACTCGGTGGGTGATGTACTTAAAAGGATGGGGAGAATCTCCTTGGGAGATGGAGGAGGGATTCTTCCTCCTTCCTTTCCTTCCTTCCTTCCTTCCTTCTTCCTTCCTTCCTTCCTTCCTTCCTTCCTTCCTTCCTTTCCTTTCTTCTTTTCCTTTCTTTCTTTCCTTCCTTTCCTTTCCTTCCTTCCTTTCCTTCCTTTCCTTCCTTTCGTTTTCCTTCCTTCCTTTCTTTTCTTTTCCTTCCTTTCCTGTCCTTTCCTTTCCTTTCTTTCCTCCTTACTTCCATTCCTTCCTTCCTTCTTCCTTCCTTCCTTCCTTCCTTCCTCCTTCCTCTTTCCTTCCGTTCTTTCTTCTCCTCCTTCTTTCCTTCTTCCTTCCTTCCTTTCCTTTCCTTCCTTCCTTCCTTCCTTCCTTCCTTCCTTCCTTCCTTTCCTTCCTTCCTATTCCTCCTTCCTTCCTTCCTTCTTTCTTCCCTTCCGTTCCTTCCTTTCCTCCTTCCCCTCCCTTTCCCTTCCCTCCTTTTCCTCCCTTTCCTTTCCTTCCGTTTCCTTTCCTTCCTTCCTTCCTTTCCTTTCCTTCCTTTCCTTCCTTCCTTCCGTTCTTTCCTTTCTCCTTCCTTCCTTCCTTCCCCTTTTTCCTTCCTTCCTTTCCTTCCTTCATTTCCTTCCTTTCCTTCCTTCCCCTTCCTTTTCCTTCCTTTCCTTTCCTTTCTTCCTTTTCCTTTCCTCCTCCTTCCATTCTCTTTTTCTTCCCCTTTCCTCCTTTCCTTCCTTTCCTTCTTTCATCCTTCTTTCTTCCTTCTCTTTCCTTTCTTCCTTTCCTTCCTCCCTTTCCGTTTCCTTCCTTTCCTTCCTTCCTTTCCTTTTTCCTTCCTTCCGTTCCTTTCCTGTTTCCTTTCCTTTCTTTTTCCCCTTTTTTTCCTTTCCTTTCCTTCCCTCCTTTCCTTTCCTTCCTCCTTTTCCTTCCTCCTTCCTTCCGTCTTTCTTCTTCCTTTCTCTTCCTTCCTTTCCTTCCTTCCTTCCTTCCTCCCTCCCTCCTCCTTCCTCCCTCTCCCCCTCCCTTGCTCTTTCTTTCCCCCTCTCTCTCTTTTCCTCTTTCTCTCTCTCTCTCTCTTTCTTTCTTTCTCTCTTTCCTTCTTTCTTTTCTCTCTCTCTCTCTTTCTTTCGTGTGTGCTTGGGGTGCATGTGTGTGTGTTCCCTGCCACATATGCTAGTCTTGCTGGTTCCTGAGTTACCAAGGATTCTACCATCTCTCTGTACAAACACTGGGACTGTGCCTTGCATTACTGTGTCCAAATTCTATGTGTCTTGTTGGAATCTGAACTCCTATTTCTGCTTTCTGAGTGCTAGGATTACAGGTATGTACACACATTGCAGAAATTGTAACAACTTGTCAAAAGAGCAGGATATTAAATACATAACGTGACATTTTTTTTTGTACTGAGACAAGATCTTATTAAGCAGGCCAGGCCTGTCTTGAACTCATGATCTACCTGTCTCTCCCTTCTGAGTTCTAGGATTATAGACATGTGCTAATCAGGCCTGACTCACAGTCATGTATTACTGTGGAGCAGCTAATGCACACTACACCCAGCTCCACGTGCTATGATTTTGTGAAATGAGCAGCATGGTTTTGACTTAATGAACACACACCACTTTGCACTATGACATTGCAATGTCATACAACATGACTGAACAGTAGAGATTTTTTCTGGCGCCCAATAATCTTGGGCAGTCATCGATATATATGTGCATTGTTGTTGACTAAAGTGTGGTGGGACGCAGCATGGTGATACTCTTCACCTTTAGGGTAAAACATTGGGAAAAACCATTAGAAAAGTGTGTTCTTGAGTCTCCACAGAGTCCCCTATCTGTACACATGGTAGCAAAGTGGGACTGGCAATGGGAAGAGTACCACAAACCATGCACAAGGATGGCATGCAAATTTGTGGAGTGTTGCATATTTCATTTTTCTGTTACTAAAATAAAGAGCTTACACTATAGGAATATCAAAATACCTTTGTGTATAGCAATAGAATGTAAGCTTGTTTTTTCCTTTATGTCACATCAAATAACGTTATGGTGTTAGAACTGTTTGTGTGTCTCACATGACAGCATAAAAAACAAATATGGATCTTGGCTTATATTTTAATCAGGGGTTTTACAATGGAGCAATCTGTTTTTAAAAAAGTGTTGGGGCTGGAGAGGGCCAGGGATTAAGACTCTGCCTCGAAAGTGGAAGGTCCTGAGTTTGGATTCCAGGTCCCTTGTAGAAAGTGGCAGGTGGAAATGGTCGGTTGTACTTCTGGCCCTGGTGGGTGGAGCCTGGGAAATCCCAGAGCAAACCAAAAAGGAAGTAGAAGCAATCCAGGATGATTCCCGGAGTCAGCCTTGGTCCTCCACAGAGACACACAGTGCCCCCTGACACACACACACACACACACACACACACACACACACACACACACACGCATGCATGTACGCACGCACACATACACGAATAAGTAAAAAAATTTTTTTTTAAAAAAAGTGTTCAAGTTCTAGTTCTGGTTCAGCCCTTGTTGGACATCCACAAAACCCTGGGCAGAAAAAAAAAATCCATGCAAATGGTATAAAAATAGCGCACTGAAC
Organism: Typhlomys cinereus; assembly: GCA_023101885.1. Lineage (NCBI taxonomy): Eukaryota > Metazoa > Chordata > Mammalia > Rodentia > Platacanthomyidae > Typhlomys > Typhlomys cinereus. Next base: position 452,725 of record JALPQD010000830.1, on the reverse strand, counting down.
TGAGGTTGATTTATTACTGAAAGACAAAGATTTACAAAATAAAGCCCACTGGGCTTATACCTCAGTAGAGCATTTACTGAACGCGTACAATGCCCTGAGTGGGATCACAAAAAGCACAAGAAAAATGAACCACTTTAGTGTAGCTGAGGTATATATAGTGTTTGCAACAACCACAATAGTATGCAAGAATATTCAAGGCTCTCACATTCATTGAGCACTCAGTGATAACCAGAGCAACTTGCAGTCTTGCAAGCTTCATTTCTAAGAAAGACCCTATTCAGGTGCAATGTTACAAATCTCTTAGACAATAAACTTCCTGTGGTTTTCTGTTTTCATGTTTACATACATACATAATACTGCAATTGCCTACAATAGTCAGACCAGTGACATGGGTGCATATTTCTAGCATGGAGGAACAATAGGATGGACCATTTTTCCTATGTGCCTGGCAGGCTGTGAAATCTATCTTTACAAAAGTAAACTCTGGGTTGGGAAAATGGTTCAGGGGTTAAGACTCTGCCTTACAAACAGAAGGACCTGAGTTTGGATCCCAGATTCCACGTGAAAAACAAAGATGGAAATGGCGGCAGCCTGCACTTCTGGCTTTGGAAGGCAGAAGCTGGGAAATCCCAGAGGGAAGCAAAAAAGAAATACAAGCAATCCAGGATGATTCCAGAAGTTGCCTTTGGACCTTCACAGAGACATACAGTACTCTCTCCAGAACACACACACACACACACACACATACACACACACACTCTTAAAAGAAAGCACATTTTATGTGTGCATGTGATGAAACTGCCAAACAATGGATGTCTCAGAGGGATTACCTTCTTTTAAACAATGGGAAACTTGTGTCCCCCAAAGCACCTACTGACTGCCACATTCCAGAGTTGCACTTTTTTCCCACGGAATTTCTCCAAGTTTCCTCATCTGTCACAGTTTGGATTATCCTGTAGACTTGAACGAATTCTGTGGGCAAGCCATTTGACTCAAAGTCAGGAATATTCTATGAGATACTACTTCACTGTTGTGTAGATTTAATTCATCTATGTTCTTCATTGATGTTGTTTATTTCTTCTGTTCTCCACACTGCTTTTGACTATGGGTTGGTTGATTCCAATATGACACCTGCTAGTGCTAGAATGACAATGGGTTTCATTGGAATGATGTAGAGACCTCACCTCTAAATGTAGGAATAAACCTTTTCCTCCCATCATGTAGACTGTTGGCGTGCTCTGTCACTGCTGAACCGATGTCATAGTGTGTATTCAGGTACATTTCTTTTTTATTATTATTATTCAATTGTGCGTGTATGCACGTGCGCGTGTGTGTATGTATGTGTGTGTAGAACCACGGGCCAATTCGGGAACCACCATGGACTGCCTTCACCTCCTCCTTGTTACTCTTCACCGGGATTCACAGGCTCCTCCCTACCAGGACCAGAAACGCAGGCCACCCCCACTTCCGCCCTGCATCCATACGTCGGGTCTAGGATCCGAACTCAGGACCTTCCACCTGCAAGGCAGAGGCTTAACCCCTGAACCACCTCTCCAGCCCCGTATTCAGGTACATTTCAATGCATGTGATTAAAGGTTGGAAACTTGCTTTCGCTAAAAACTTCCATTCAGATTTCCTAGAATTAATTCAACAATTCTTCTCAATGAATAAGCATACATGGAGGTTGTAAGGATAAGTGAAATTTCTTCATTGGAATGATAGAATTTGAAAACTACATGATATATTGAATTTGGAAGTTACAAGTGATATATTGAGTCAATATGACCATGTTCATATATGATTAGGTAGTATTTACTTTAAGAAATTATTTTATCATAAGTACATTTATTTTTCATGAAAGTTTATTTTTAATATTTATTTTCTGTATGCATGTGTCTTTGTGTGTGTGTGTGTGTGTGTGTGTGTGGTGTGTAGACATAAGTGGAGGTCAGAGGGCAACTTGTGGGATTCAGTTCTCTTTTTCCTCTATGTGGGTTCCAGGGATTGAACTCAGATCTTCATGCTTTGCAGAGGTTGTGGCTGTTGAACTCCATCCTTTAGAGTGTATTCAGATATGTTTAGTTGCATGTGATTAAAAACTAAATTTTTTTTTTGCCAAAGCTTCTGTTTAGCTTTCCTACAAAAATTTCATTAATACTTCTTAATTTACATATAATCAGGATTGTCTTCCCTTTCTTATAAGAATAAATGAAATTTCTTCATTGCGATGACAGATTTTTTTCAGATTGTAATATTTCAAGTTAACTATGGTATATTAAGTCAATTTTACAATGCTCATATAAGATCAGACATTATTTACTTTAGGAAATTATTTTTCACAAAAGCCATTTCTTCTTTTAGCATGTCTATCTATATTTATTTTCTCTGCACGTGTATATGTGTGTCTTTCTTTGTGTGTATGCACATGTGGCAAATGTAAAGTACAAGTGGATGTCAGAGAACAGCTTGTGGGACTAAGTGTTCTCCTGCCTTCATGTGGTTTAAAGAGACTGAACTCAGATCTTCAGTCTTGAGGGTAATCTTTAACCCACTGATTCATCTTGCTAGCCCAAATCCAATTCATACACATTCATCATGCTTAGAGCATAGCTTAAGATTTTGTCATTTCTCATCACCAAGAATTCAACATAATACATGTCCTTAAACAGGGTGGTGTTATTTTGTGCAGGAATAAAAATGACCAAAGGCCTAAATGCATTAGGAATGTATGAAGAAAATATTGACAAAAACTGTTACTGGACTTAGGCTTCTGGTAGATGATTTCATGGTTACTCAGTGATGTGAGACATTTATTTATCTTTATTCATATCCATAGTGACACTACAGACCTTAAGCATGTGTCTCCCTCTTAGTTTGGGGACAGAGTGCCCAGAATAAGAGAGAGATGCATGCACTAGTTACTCTTGTCTGTTGCTGCTGAGACACCACTCAAGTCAATCAACTTAGGGAGAAAGGGAAATTTATTCGGCAGACGTCTTGAACTCACTGAACCATCTCACTGGCCCTTTGGAAAGCATTTGGTTATATTTTCTTGAACCACTACATTTACATGTGTAAGATATTTGTATCGATTACATTTTTTCCATGCTGTAGACTACAAATCAAGCTGTGCCTTTTGAAAGGTGCACATATGCATAAAATGGTGAACTTCCATTTTCTTTTTCCAAGGCTGAGGTTTTTTTGTTGAAGTAAAATCTATCCTTACAGGATCTGGTATCTTTTGAGGACACAGCCTGGACTTCACCCAGCAGGAGTGGTAAGTGCTGACTGCAGCTCAGAGGACCCTCTACAGAGACGTGGTGCTGGAGAACTACAGCAGCCTGGTGTTCTTGGGTGAGTCTAAGTGTCCTGTAACTCCCAATATCAATTAGTTCCTTCCTGGTTGATAAGTACAGGAACTATTGCTCACTTCAGTATAAAATTTTTAAAAATATTTTATTTACTCTGTATATGTGTGTGTGTGTGTGTGTGTGTGTGTGTGTGTGTGTGTGTGTGTGTATATGGTGTAGAAGAGGGCATTGTATGTGACTGTGGAGGTCCAGTGGTGACTTCAGGAATCATCCTAGATCACTCTACCTCTTTTATTGCTTTGCTCTGGATTTTCCCAGGCTTCACCTTCCAAAGCTGGAAATGCAGGCCACCACCATTTCTGCCCAGCGTTTTTACATGGAGTCTGGGGATCCAAACTCAGGTCCTTTTGGTTTCGAGGCAAAGGCTTAACCCTTGAGCCATTTGTCCAGCCCCATTTTGTTGGATTTTTTTAACATAGGTGAGTTTATTTGCTGAACCATCTTGCTTGCTGCCTGTACCCATCCTGTTTAAGGGTATCTGTTTGTTGAGAGAAAAATGATATAAGGATGCAATATATCATAGTGATACAAAACTACAAGAATGTTTCCAGGAAGAAAGGACAAAAAGATATGCAGTTTTATGTTAAGAAAATCCTAACAGGAATTATTAAGGAATAATTCATTTATTTTAGGCTAAGTTAGAAATGACTTTTTTTTAGTATTTTATTTTATGTGTGTCCCTATGGAAGAGCAAAGGTGACTTCATCCTGGATTGCTTCTATCTCCTTTGCCTTTGTTCTAGGATTTCCCAGGCTCCTCCTTCTAGACCTGGAAGTACAGGACACCACCATTTCCACCTGGATCCAGGTAAGAATAACTATTGACCATTTATGGCACTCTGATACACACACGCAGACAGACAATAAATAAGTAAGTAAATAAATAAATCTTAAAAAGAAAGACGCAGGGCTGGCAAGATGGCTCAGGGGTTAAGATCTGCCTGGAAAGCACAATCGCAGAGCTAGGAGATGGAGATGGGAGGCTTTGAGGCTTACCAGCCAGCCAGCTATCTGAATCTGCACATATAGGTTTAATGAGAGACCCTGAATAAACTTAGGTTTTCAATTGAGGAAGACACATGCTAAGCTGTTTTCCAGGAGTATGGGCACAAATGAACATGCACACCCACATACATACATATACACAAATGAACAGACATATACAAAACCCACAGAATTTCTTACCCTATACCTTAGTATTCTATTTTCAATAGTTGGTCTCACACAATGTGGGCGAGCTTGATAATTGTAGTGTAAGTGATATATTCTTTTGTTATTTTGAACATCTAGTTCTTGTAACAGCTGAGAAATATTTTCAATGTACTCATTCGAGGGTATTGTAAATGAGGACAATACCACGGACACACGAAGTATCACATGCAAGTGGTCTCTTTACTTTCAGTAAATACTAGAAATCTGTTATTTTGTTGACACTTATACTTGTAGGTGAAGAGATAGCTTGGGTAAGGAAGCTAATGACTCAATGTAAAAGAATTCTAGACTCAGTAAATGACAGAATACACAAAGAACAAAATGTAAATATGACTGTAAGAATATTTCATTAAATCTCAAAAGCATCAGGGAATCACAGGCTAGGATGATGCCCATGATACAAACTATAACAAATTCTTTCATCCCAAGACCTTAAGGTGCAACAAAACATCTATCAAGGTACAAAGTCTTATGATGGAAAAGTACACAGGAAGATACCTGTGTGTCACAGCACACCCTGAAGGGACTATCTCATATACATAACAAATATTCGAATTATGCATTTGTATTATGTCAGTAAACATCGGTGGCTTCATAGAAAGAGGTATACCATGAGCACAAAGAATGTGAGAAATGTTTCTGTGATCCCAAAGAGCTTATGACATGTGAGAGAATTCATACAGGGGAGAAGCCCTATGAATGTCCAGAATGCAAGAAACATTCCTATTGCAAATTACCTTCACTCATCCAGCTTTAGTCCCCGAGGTTTCCATTGTGTGTTCTTATCTCTCTCTCTCTTTTTTTTTTTTTTAACATTTTTTATTATCTCCGCTCATACAAACTTAATAGGTCTATGGGGGCATGTTGGTATGTCGGTTTTATGTAGGTCTAGGAAGGACAAGTCTCACTGACTGAGTTACTGGACACAGCAGTCCTGCCTTGCATGGACTGAATGAGTGAAGGGAAATGCCCTTATCAGTGGGATGGCCTGAAGAGAGGCAACTTTTTATGCTGCAAGAGGTCTGAACCCTCACAAGAGTAGGCAAGCCAGAGGGAATCTGGGCTCCATAGAAACAGCCAGGCGGGAGGGCGGAAGGGAGTGGAATGGATTGATGAAGGGAAAGGAAAGAAATGGGAGGGAGTGGGTTAGAGGGAAGTAGGGATAAATAATCAATATGCTTGTAAAAGTAAAAAAATAAAATGCTTTTTAAAAATGAAGCAAAAAAAGGTCATACAGGTGAATAGTGTTATGAACGTGGATAATGTGGGAAACCTTTCTATTACAAATCAGTATTCATTCTACATCAGAAAATTCACACAGGTGCGAGGCCCTATCAATATACAGAGTGTGGGAGAGCTTTCTCCCACATGGCAGTCCCCATTCAAAATCAGGCAGTCCATAAAAGTGTGAAGTTCTATGAATGTTCAGAATTCAAGGAAAGTTTCGATTACAAGCCAGAGCTCGGTGTACATCAGAGGATCCACACGGACAAGAAGCTTTATGAATGTGCACCATGTAGGAACGCTTTCTCATGGAAGACAAGCCACATTCGACAACAGCAGACTCATACAAGTGAGAAACCTTGTTCAATGTAAAGCATGTGGACCGTGCTCTTCTGCAAGACAAATCTTAGTCATTACAACAGAATTCATATTGACGAGAATTGTTGTGAATGTACAGAGAAGCACAACTGGCCAATCTATCAAAAAAAAAAACACAAACAAACAAACAAAAAACAAAGCATGGGACTGTGAAGGGCTCAGCCCTAGGCAAGACATCTACATTACTGGCTACCCCTACAGCACAATTATCAAGGGTCATCACAGAAAGAAAGAGCGGAAGGTCCAGAGATTAGGTCCATGCAGTGTCAAAGAGTTTTCTTTTCCAAGGTAAATTTTATTTATTTTTAATTTTTTAAATATTTTTTTATTTATTCAATTGTGCGTGTGTGCATGTGTGGCCCTGTGTGTATGTGTGTGTGTGCGCCTGTGTGTGTGTGTAACCATGGGCGAATTCGGGAACCACCATGGACCGCCTCCACCTCCTCTTTGTTTACTCTGTCCCGGGATTCACAGGCTCCACCCTACCAGGACCAGAAACGCAGGCTGCCCCTGCTTCTGCCTGGTGTCTATACGTGGGGTCTAGGATCCGAACTCAGGACCTTCCACCTGCAAGGCAGAGGCTTAACCCCTGAGCCACCTCTCCAGCCCCCAGATTTTATTTACTTTTAAAATATTTTATTTTGCGTGCATGTGTGTGTCTGTGTGTATCTGAAAGCATTACATATGTCTGTGGAGGTCCAAAGGGTAATTTGGGCAGAAGTAGGGGCGGCCTGCGCTTCTGGTCCTGGTAGGGCAGAGCCTGTGAATCCTGGGGCAGAGTAAGTAAACAAGGAGGAGGTGGAGGCGGTCCATGGTAGTTCCCGAAATCGCCTGTGGTTCTACACGCACACACACACACGCACACACACACACACACACACATACACGCGCACACACGCACAATTGAATAAATAAAAAAATTACTAAAAAAAAACCCCCAAAACTTGGAACTCAGGAAGAGTCAGCAACTGAGGAAGAGAACACGGTAGAAATGACAGGGGATATCCCAAGCCTGATCTTTGATAGAGCAAAGGGGAAAATCTGTGGTTTGACATGCTAACGGGGTTGGGGAACACTCAGCACCCAAATTACTGGAATTGGGAAAGACCTTTAGGTAAGCAATGCAAGTCATGGGATGGGTGGGCAGATGGGCTGAGGGCTATGGAGGCAGAAAAATCAAGTAGCACAACCCCCCATCTCTCCTGGAAAGCCTGCATAACCTGGGATAATGCGACAATATGAGAGGATCCAGTCCCTGATGGACAGACTCATGGGGGCCAATAGGAACACATGGTTAGCACTGATTGACATCACTATGAAAGTTAGTGAATGGAAGCCAATAGAATGGGAATCGAAGGCTGTGTTTGATGTCTGGCTTACTGGACTGATGGGATCTGATAGGACAGGTGAATTAAAGAAGGTAGTTCAACTGGGGTGCCAGGACTGGGGTAATGCTTTTGTGGCTCTCATGAGCCCTAGGATGGAGTTCAAGCTGACAGCTATGTGCTCCATTGCCCATTCTTGTTGGAAGCCACCAGAAGTTCACAGGCCTATGTTTAGGCCCCATGGCAAAGGTGACCTGAGCCAATGGTCCCAATAGGGCTTTGCTCTCAGTCATGGAAAAGGACAGAAGCTCCGTATTGAGCATCAGAGCAGCCATATATAAAGCATTGCAGCAGGTATCAGGGAAATTTGGGGAAGAGAGGGCGGTAAGATTTTAAGAGCCTAAAGATGGGGAGGAGCAATGATATGCAAGATAATCCACACAAGTTAGGGCTGAAGTAATCATAATAGGACTTTGCATGCCCTGTGCAATGACAGACATATCATTGACCCCCCCAAAGTCCAGCATGGATCACAGGCACTAGGATTCTTAGAGGCAAGGGATTAACAGCCATAATAATGTTCCCATACTAAAGGGGAACAAAAAAAAGTACTCTAGGCAGTGCCACTGAGTCCTTACACCTCATCAGAGAAGAGGACCCTGAGGGAAGTTTGACATGTACACTAAAGGATGCTCCAGGGATGGTGGGGAAGGGGGCACTGGGAGAAAGGGAGTGGGGGGAAGGAAAAGGAAAAGGGGAGGGAGCAAGGGGATCCAGGGAGGTGTGGAGGGAGGGAGGCAACCTGGGTACCTATTAAGTTTGTATGAGTGGAAAAAATAAATAAATAAAAAATAAAGCATTGCAGAAGGTAGAAGCCCTCACCATTCCCATCATTGTAACGGTAAAGACAGCATATCCCCATGAAGGGTTGAGTTGAAGGCCTTCTGACAAAACCTTCTTGTGGGGCGCCAGTAGAATCAAACCCTGCAGAGGTGGTGTGCATATTTACACTAGCAAGATGTGGTTTCTGCAAGTCCTGTCGCCAATGCTAGGTGGGCTGTCCTGGGCCCACTGTTCCACTGTATTGGAAGGCACTTTGCCCATCCTTGTAGATGCTTGGTACATAGATGGCAGTAGTACCAAGCAGGACTGGAGAAAAGAAAAGGGAAAAGCAGCCAGTACTCAAGTTAGAGCAGTATAAATGGCAGTCATTAATGAGACTTGCCTTAATGACAATCTGTACTAGCAGTTGGACTGCTTTTAGAGGCCTGACTTTATGGATAGCCCAATAGGAAAAAGAAAACTGACAGGTATCAGTTTAGCCACTGTGAAGACAACAGATATGAAAAGAAATATATAATAGCGCTCACCAAGAAGTAAGATTCCTGGTAGTTTTTCATGAGGCAGTTCATAACACATTGAGTCCTCCTGGAAATCAGGAAGCTGATGCCCTTATCCAAGTACAGGCACCACTAGAGACTGCTCACTGGGTCCATGTCGTCATTAGGATGGAAAATAGCCAGAGCTGCTGGCATTGATGTAAAATTACAGTCTGGCATTGAGCTTTTTGAGGCCTGCTCCAAACTGCAGCCCTGGTGGATGGATATTATGATAGGACAGATACACAAGTCAAGTAACAACACGTAGAGTCGTGATCAAGGGTCTCACCAAGTCAGCCATATACATGGAAGCCCATGGAGAATTGACAGCAACCAAGGCAGTTATTTTGCAAGTACTGACATGTAGAGCTGGGCTGAAGATGCAAGAGCATTCCCAGCTATCTCACTCACGTACAGTGAGCTGTGACTTTGTCAGACAATTCCCCCACTGCATGAATGTCAATTGTGGCTATCCAAGTCAGTCTATCATCTGACAACAACAAATAAAAAACCTCCATCCCTCCGTCCCTACTCCTGTCTCCACTAGCTGATTCCTGATGCCCCTCATCATCAATCGACTCATGTGTCTGACCTTCATGTACCAAATAGTCCTTCATGGCAGATAGAGCCCTGTGATCCATCATTAAAGGAGAAGGATGCTGCAGACCATTGGCTGAGAGAATTAATGATAGGATCAGAATATGTGGATGTATTACACTCTTTGTGTCTATCTGACTCAGTCCTACTACTTTGCTTCAAACAGCGGTATGGGTCCAGCCCTACTGACTGCAGATTAGCTCTCATAAGTGTTCCTACCTTTTGCCTGAATGGCTGTTCTTTGAAACTGTGGAAGAGGACCCCATGGATCCTAAATCTTGTATTTTTCATTTCTCTAAAACAAGTACCACAAGGAGACACTGTCAAGTGCTCTTGCCAGCTTGGATTGTGTGAAGTGTGGCTGTCTCTGTCCTTGACATAGACCCTGGAAAATGCTTTCTTAAGCAGCTGCTTTCAAGGAGCAAAGCTGTCTACAGCAGTCTTTGTTTGAATTTAAACTCTCCCTTTTGAAGTGAATTTTGTTCCGGTGTGGCTGAGAAAGTTCTAATTCAGTGATGCTAATCTCTTGGAAATACACAGCTGATGTATCAGCACCAACTTGAATGATCTGTCCTAAATTTCTTCTGCCAACAACCATTTTTTTCTTTTAATTCAACGTCACTCCTGTTCCCAAGATATGAGCAGAATGAAGCCAGATTCTTGAATGAAAAAATGAGGGAGGGGGAGGCTAGAGAGATGGCACAGGGGTTAAGACTCTGCCTCGCAAGCAGAAGGACCTGAGTCAGGATAACTGATCTCATATAAAAACGCCAGACGGAAATGGCAGTGGCCTGCATTTCTGACCCTGGTGGGTAGAACCTAGGAAAACCCAGGGGAAGCAGTAAGAGTGTAGAGTAATCCAGAGTGAATCTCAAAGTCACCTTTGGCCCTCCACAGGGACACACAGTGCCTTTTTCTGCACACATACATACATCCTCACACAGGTATACAACAGCACCTCCCACACACACTCAAGAAAAATAAAATTACAAATGACTCATTTTCTATTCCTGTATTTTTCCATGTGGTGTCCTGCTCAGTTGATCAGGGTATCCTTGAACACCATTCTTTGCATTCATGTTTTATCAATTTATGGCTCATGGATACTGATTTGCATGGAGAACTTTCCTTCTTCCATTATAGTCTCAAGCTTTGCACTTGTAATGAGTTATAAACTTGAAGAGAAATCATTTATGCAGTCTCTATATTCAATAAGGCTTTCTGTGTTTGAGATTTATTGATATACAGTGAGTTATATCCTGTATTATAACACTGCATATAATTTTTACATTCCAAAGATCCCACATTTACATGTACTGTCAATTATAATGAGCTGTGACTTGAGGTGGAATGCTTTTACACTTTCTTACATTCTCACATGTGTGAGTTCAATCATGCACAGTGAGTTGTCCGTTGGAATACACATCTTTCATGCATTCCTTACTTTCATGAGACTGAATTATCTATACAGTTAGCCTGGACTAAGAACACAAAGGTTTTCTACACTCCTCACATTCCAGAGGACTTTCTCCTGTACAAGTTCTCTGCTATACAATTACTTTTAATTGAAGAAAAATTTCCCACATTCACAATACTCACAGACCTTCTTATTTCCACAAGTTTCTGACGGTCAGTGAGGGCAGACTTGCAGTAGTAAGAACTCATAAAATCCCTACATTCACAGGGCTTCTCCTCTGCATGTTCTATGATGTAACTAGTATTAACTTGGAGGAGAAAGATCTCCCACTCTAGGGCTTCTCACCTGTATGAGTTCACTGATGTATGGTGAGTTGTGACTTGCAGTAGAAATCTGTTGTAAATTCCTTATATTCAAATGGCTTCTCATCTCTGTGTGTTTTCTGACAATCAATGAAGGGTGAATTACAGTTGAATGTTTTTTCACATTTTTCAGACTTCCCATTTGTGTGAGTTCTCTGATGTTTAGAAAGGCTGGACTTGTAGGAGAAATATTTCCCACATTCCTTGCATTCATAGGGCTTCTCACCTGTATGTGTTCTCTGATGTCTAGTGAGTTGTGTCTTTGAAGAGAAAGATCTCTCGCATTCTTTACATTTATAGGGCTTCTCGCCTGTATGGTTTCTCTGATGTAGAGTGAGTTCTCCTTTGGAGGCGAAACCTTTTATGCAGTCCTTACATTCATAAGGCTTCTCACCTGAATGAGTTCTTTGATGTATGGTGAGCTTTGAACTTGAGGAGAAAGCTTTTCCACATTGTTTACATTCATAGGGCTTCTCACCTGTATGAGTTCTCTGATGTAAAGTGAGCTGTGTCTTGGATGGGAAAGATTTATCACACTGCATACATTTATAGGGTCTCTCACCTGTATGACTTCTTTGATGTATAGTGAGTTTTGACTTAGTGGAGAAAGATTTCCCACATTCCCTGCATTCATAGGGCTTCTCACCTGAATGAGTCCTCTTATGTAGAGTGAGTTCTCCCTTGGAGGAGAAACATTTTCCACATTCCTTACATTCATGAGGCTTTTCACCTGTATGCGTTCTCTGATGTTGAGAGAGTTGTGACCTATAGAAGAATGATTTCCCACATTCCTTACATTTATAGGGCCTCTCACCTGTATGAGTTCTGTGATGTACAGTGAGTTGTGACTTACAAGAGTAAGATTTTCCACATTCCATACACTCATAGGGCTTTTCACCTGTATGAGTTACCTGATGTACAGTGAGTTGTGACTTGTAGAAGAAATATTTCCCACATTCCTTACATTCATAGGGCTTCTCACCTGTATGAATTCTCTGGTGCACAGTGAGTTGTGACTTGAAGTAGAAACTTTTCATACACACCTTACATTCATAGGGTTTCTCCCCTGTATGAGTTCGCTGATGTACAGTGAGTTTCCATTTGAAAGAGTAAGATTTTGCACATTCCTTACACTCATAGGGCTTCTCACCTGTATGGATTTTCTGATGTACAGTAAGGTTTGCCTTGAAATAGAAACCTTTCATGCATTCTGAACATCTATATGGCTTCTCAGCTACATGTATTTTTTGATGTCCAGTAAGGCCTGACTTGCAGTAGAAAGACTTCCCGCATTCTTTACAGTCATAAGGCTTCTCCCCTGTATGAGTTCTCTGGTGTATAGAAAGCTTTGATTTGCAGGGGTAAGTTTTCCCACATTCTTTACAGACATAAGGCTTCTCACCTGTATGAGTTTGCTGGTATATAGAAAGGTTTGGCTTGAGTGAGTAAGCTTTCCTGTATTCAGACAGTGTGTTGTCGGTGTGACATGTCTCATGAGTGTGAAATGTTAGATACTTGCTGTTGTGTAACTTCCAGCAAAATCTTTCCACACTTGCTTCAGATTGATAGGACTTTGTTTCTTTGAAGATTTTCTGCTGAACCTTCACTTCTGCCTTGAAAAAGAAGAATTTGTTAGGTTCCTTATTCCCTTGACACTTCTTCCTGATATTACCATAATGAAAGATTTCCTAGAACCACTACATACATTTCTGTGTGTACGTTACTATTTACTGAAGTTCATGCCCTTAAAAATGTTTTTTTACATAAAACAAATTTAATATTTTGTATTCAATGTAGAGCTACATGTTAAACAAAGGCTTTCAAATAGTCATTGATTTTACTAGAACCCTCTTCAACGTGAAACTTGTTTGTGTTTCTATAATATTCTCTTTATTTAGAAGGTTGAAAATATTGAATACAACCTTCTGAATTTTGATAACTGCTCTGTAGTCTAAGATGCTGAAGAGTTTGGAGGGATAACTTTGTCATTTCTTTACCCTGCATCTTAAACTCATGTAGAGAAGTGGTGGATTCTGCCATGTGGTGATTCCTTAAGGAAACATTTCTTTGTCAATGTCTTTTTCATGCTTATATTTGAAATTAAGAATGACCTCACATGAACTGCTTTACTTACTTTAATGATTTCTTCATTTGGTATATTTCTGCAGGTGATTCCAATTTGTCCCAAATGTATGCTGTTATTCTCCCTATTGGTGTCGATTAGGGCAGCCACTTTACAAACATCTATAATGACATTAAAAATATCACTATTGATGAATCGACATAAATATTTTTACAGAAAACAACATAAAGGTAAAGTCATGCCTTTGTATGCTTATGTACATTTTAAACCAGTGACTTCAGAGTATATCTTTTATGCCTATGAATTAACAAATCACACTTCTGAAGTTCTACCTCATATTTCTGTATTAAGTGTACAAATAACATCCAATATCACAACTCTCTTCTTTGTAAAATAGAAGATTTTTCTGTCAAATCTCTCTTGTGTGTAGGAATGTTGTGCTTGAAAGGATTACTGTACATATGTTTAAATGTTTACTTCATTCTCAGAAATAGGGTAGAGAATGCCATAGGTTCTTCTCATAAAACTCTCTTACCACAAATAGGAAGACTCCTTATACTTCCTTTAATCCATCTTGCATTTTACACATTGTAATCCTGGATATACATATACCTTCTCAAAGAACAACAAAATATTTCTATAAAATAGTGAAGAAAAGATTATGAAATTTCACATATTGACATTTTCCCATACATAGCTGAGAAAGTCACATAACTATTTTTAAATGGTTACTTTGATATAGGATTATTTTTATATTATAAACAGAACACAATCATGAAAATACTAATGCTGGACTGGAGAGACGACTCAGGGCTTAAGACCCTGCCTAGGAAGCAGAAAGACCTGAGTCAGATCCCGGATCTCAGGTAAAAACTCCATGTAGAAATAGCGGCGACCTGCACTTACGGCCTTGGTAGTTGAAGCCTGAGAAACTCAGAGCAAAGCAAAGAGGAGGTAGAATAATCCAGGATGATTCCTGAAGTCACATTGGGCCTCCAAAGGCACACACAGTGTCCATTGATGCACACAGACACACACAGTCACACACACACAAATTCAAAAAAATTTTTTAAAAAGAAGCTATTAATGCCCACTTTACATTCTTTTCTCTCCTTTCTTTCTAGATGGTTCACTAATCTTTCAAAATATGCCTAATTCTAGGTCTTGACTTTGAGTTTAAACCAAAGATGAATTGGGAAGGAATAGTTGCATGGCCCCTGCTGTTGGTCATAAGACCCGCAAGTGAAGCTGAACTCCAAGAGGGAGGAGTGTCTTTGGGGAAAAGCCCAATCCAGACTCCTGTTGGGAAACTTTGCTTGTAATCTTGTGGTTGGCAGAAGAAAGCATTCACCAGGGAAAACCCAACACAGACTCCGTTGGTTAACCTTTCTCAAACTCTTGTGACTGGGTGAGGGAACAGTGTTCACAGGGGAAAGCTCAATATGAATTCCTGGAAGCAATCCTGACGAATTGGTCCATTAGCTAGAACAACGAGACGGGTTAGGGGGAGTGACTGTGTAGCTCCTCCCATGGATAAAAACTGAGATTAAACAGTCTAAGAGTGAAGCATCTGCAGTGGAAATCCCTAAATGGCCACCTTTCTCCACATGGTGTGTGGCAGTGTGCCTTCTTTCTATGGTGCTGTCTGCATGGGCGTGGCTATGGGTAGTGAGCTGTGTAACTAAAGTTGAGACAGCAGGAGGTAAAGATTTTGCAGGGGGAGGGGGAATCCCAGGGTGACAGTCCTCTTCCATGAGGTGTGCTGTGGCATGTCTGTTTCATGAGTGGGGCCCATCAAACTTTAAAAACAGCTGACAGTCTAAGCAAATACTATATTCCTTGAGGGTAACATACCAGGAACAAGGGTATCAGCCAGGAGTCACACAGGTTGCCTGGCCACTTCCGTGTGTTGTAAGAAATGTGTCTGAGACTGAAGTCGTTGTACATAGGGAGCTTGTTTGTGTGAAGGAATCACAGTGGGAGAGAGAAACATGGCTAGCATTCCCTGTGTTGGCCTCTGACTAGAGAGCAAACTAGACAGAGAGGGTGATGTCAATTTGTTGGCTTGTCATTTCATATGGCTGGGTGGCCGAAAGAAAAAAGAAGTGCACGTTAGATCTGTGTTAAAGAACTCTGCCTGAGATTTTAAAAAATCTCGGAACCCGTGGGAAGAGTAAGTGAGGGAAGTCTTCTGGGTTGGCGTTAGAAGGTATATAAACTTGGAAAGGAATGAAAGAAGAATGAGCCCTGTATAAATTACGTGCAAGGAAAGTATTGACAATAAGCTAAGTGCTGTGCTTGTGAGTCTTGGAAGACTTTAAAGCCTGAGCAGTAGTTCACCAAGGGGGACAAGGAAACAGAAGACAGAGATAAGAGTGATTGCTAGCACACCTCCTGCTATGGAGGAAGCCACCCCAGTCACTTCACTAATGAGACAGGCTGGGGACTGCAGATGAGGACCATGCAGCATGACTGGGGGTGCCATTATGAACTGCAGATCTACTGGTTCTCTACTAATTTATAAGAAACTTAGATTTGGGGAGATTGGAAGAAGGTGGACCTTGGCTCCTGGTAATGCCAGGAGCATCAGAGACAATGATCATCATGTGGTGGACAGGGGGACAGAAAAGACGACTCAACACTGCTTTTTTTTTTTTTTTTTTTTTTTTTAAGAAAGTGAGTGACATGCTATACCAATTAAAATCCCAAAGCAATTCTTTAAAGAAGTTGACCAAACAATCTCAACGTTCAAATGGAGGCACAAAAGACCCAGGATAGCAAAAGAAACCCTGAGTAACAAAAACACTACTCGAGGTATCATCATACCAAACCTTAGTCTATACTACAAATCCATAGTTATAAAAACAGCCTGGTACTGGCTCCAAAATAGACACACAGATCAATAGATAAGGGTTGAATACCCAAATATAAGCCCACACAACTACAGCCATTTGATCTTTGACAAAGGGGCCCAAAAAATCCAATGGAAAAAGAACAGCATCTTCAACAAGTGGTGCTGGCAAAACTGGATCTCCACATGCAGAAGATTAAAATTGGACCCGTACTTGTCACCATGTACAAGACTTAATTCCAAATGGATCGAGGACCTCAATATAAAGCCAGAGACTATAAAAACCTTAGTTGAAAGGGTAGGGAACTCCCTGGAGCTGATTGGACTAGGCCAACAATTCCTAATCAGAAATCTAATAGTGTAGTCAATACAACCAAAACTCAACAGATGGGATCTTATGAAATTAAAGAGCTTCTGTTCAGATAAAGAGATTGTAACTCGAGCACAAAGGCAACCCATAGAATGGGAGAAAATCTTCACTAACCATGTATCTGATAGAGCTCTATTATCCAGAATGCACAAAGAATTTAGAAAAATAAACACCAAGGAAACAAATGGCCCAATTAAAAAATGGGCCTTGGAACTTAAAAGAAACTTTACTAAGGATGAAATCAAAATGCCTAACAAATATCTTAGAAAATGCTCCACATCCTTAGCCATCAGGGAAATGCATATCAAAACCTCCCTGAGATATCATCTCACCCCGGTCAGGATGGCAAAAATCCACAATGTAAATAACACCAAATGCTGGAGAGGATGTGGAGAGAGGGGAACTCTCCTACATTGCTGGTGGGAATGCAGGCTCATACAGCCACTCTGGTGAGCTGTCTGGCGATTCTTAAAGAAGTTAAAGATTGAAATGCCATATGACCCAGCTATTCCACTTTTGGGAATAACCCCCCATACAGCAAAAATTCACCTTGATAGCACAAGCACGACCATGTTCATAGCAGCACTGTTTACAATAGCAAAGTCATGGAATCAACCCAAATGTCCAACAGTTGATGAGTGGATAAGGAAAATGTGGTACATTTATACAATGGAGTACTACTCAGCCATCAAAAATGATGAATTAATGAAATTCGCTGGGAAATGGATGGAATTAGAAACAATTATATTGAGTGAAGTATCCCAGACACAGAAAATTAAGCACCGTATGTACTCCCTAATAGGTGGATCCTAGTACCAAACCCACTTAGAGACACACTCAAAGATAAATCTCTGTAATACCTACAGTAATTGCAAAGATTATAAACAGGAGAGAAGGGGAAGGAGGGCCCCACCAGAAACAAGGAGAGAGGGGATCATGCTACAGCAGAGATAATAGGCCACCATCAAAGACTGCAAGTAAGTAATAAGACATCTGGTTAAGCTCACAGACTGTCCTTCCTGGTCACTTGCAACTGATGGGGTATGATCTTACCAGAAAGGGAGGGCATAGAGTCTGGCAGATAGAAGGTAACCATTTTGCAATGGGAGACTGACCCACCCCTCACCGCATTCTCCTACTCTTATTCCATCTACCTTTGAATCTATTCCTATAATAAGACTCTATTTTAACAGCTTTTTATCTCTGGCCAGAAGGTGACATCCAATACCCATCAGGATGGAGCCAAGGGCATTGCAGGAGCAGCAAAACTGAAAAAGAAATCAATAAGCCATAATTCAGAACATCAGAGACTCTATATTAACCACCTGGAATCAGGCCTGCCTAATCTCTCCCCATCCTGAAGCTCAGGGAAATTTGCGGAAGAGGGGGCGGTAAGATTGTAAGAGCACAAGGATGGGAGGAGTCATGATATGCAAGATACTCCATACAAGTTAGGGCCAAAGCAATTATAATAGGACTCTGCATGATCTGCGCAATGACCAACATATCATTGACCCCTCAAAGTCTAACATGGACTAAAGGCACTAGGGTCCTTAGAAGCAAAGGATTAACAGCCACAATAGTGTTCTTATACTTAAGGGAAACACAAGAAAGAGTTCTAGGAAATGCCACTGAGTCCTTACACCTCATCAGAGAGGAGGACCCAGAGGAAAGTTTGACACACATTAAAGGATGCTTCAGAGATGGAGGGAGGGGGCACTAGAAGAAAGGAAGGGAGGGGGGAAAGGAAGGGGAAAAGGTGGGAGGGAGCAGGGAGGTCCAGGGAGGGGTGGAGGGAGGGAGGAGACAGGGGTACCTATTAACGTTTGTATGAGCGGGAAAAAAAATTAAAAAAAAAAGAAAATGAGTGACCCCAGCAGCGCAGTCTGCATTTTGCCAATGTTTTCCCCCTTTTTCCCTTTAGCTGCTGACTCCGGAGATCATCTGATGCTTGGATGGTCCCGTGGTGAGAGTGTGGAGATCTTGTCAACTCTTTGTAAAAAGTCTCATTACACAGACAGCATAATGTTAACATGAGTGTTTGGCAGATTTGGAAAACTGTGTGTGAGAGACATAGTAATACACCTAAAGGAGCAAGAATGGGGTTTGCAAAGCAGTGGATGGGCCAGGCACAAGTACAAGATTCTCAGGAGATCTAAGGTTGAGTAAGACACAGAAAATAAACACCAAAGTGAATGGAACTAAAGCAATGGTTAAGAGATTTGAGATCTGGGGCTGGAGAGGTGGTCAGGGGTTAAGCCTCTGCTTTGCAGGCGGAAGGTCCTGAGTTCAGATCCTAGACCCCACGTATAGACGCCGGGTGGAAGTGGGGGCAGCCTGTGTTTCTGGTCCTGGTAGGGCGGAGCCTGTGAATCCCGGGGCAGAGTAAACCAGGAGGAGGTGGAGGCGTCCATGGTGGTTCCCGAATTCGCCCGTGGTTCTACATACACACACATACACACACATGCACACTCACAATTGAATAAAAAAAAATTAAAAAAAAAGAGATTTGAGATCTGAAGAGGGTCACTAGGGTATAGACTGAGGAAGGTTAATGAAAAGGGAATTCTATCTAAGTGGTCATGGAGTAAGCCATCAGCATTGCTGGGGTGGGCTTTGGCAATGAAGCTGACCTTGAGTTATCTTTGCTCCTGTAAGTAATCTTCTTTATTCCTGTAGAATAATATTCCTAAGAAATATTATTATACTTAGAATAATTTCTATTTCCAAGAAATTTGTTGGTTTGTCAACTTGGACCTTGGCATAACTTCTTTAGTCTGTTATCAAACCCTGATCTGGGCTGGAAAGATGGTTGTGTGGTATCTCTCCAGGAAAGTATTCACACAGCAGAAGGCACAGCTGAGAGAGAAACAGCAGACAGATTCAAGTCACTGTCACACTCGGAAAGACAGCAAGAACAAGACCAAACTGAGGAGGCAGGGCTGGACCAGCACAATGTCATGGTGCCACAACCTGATGAAACATCATCAGAAGATGGAAACATATGAGCCTGATAACAACTCACACTCTGACACGAAGCAGTAAGCAAGAGGATGCGTTTCTGTTACATGCATTTACCACTGTGCATTTCCAAGTGAAATGATTTACATTTCTGGTTGGAAAACCATGCATTAAAATCTCTGTTTCAGATGATTACTGGTGTACTGAGTTAATAATGTTTCCTACTTCATCATTATATTTATTTTGCACGTGAGATTTATTTTTATCCCAGGTCCTCTTATGCTCACTCTTCTCATTCTTGTGTGTACAGCATATTCTTAAATAACTTGCGTGATACTGTCACACTATTGGTGCAAATGATTCTCATCTTGGTAGGTCATCAATTCTTACCAATAAGATAACTTGGTTGTTATCCTTAATGGAGTAATCTTGCTTTGCTATTATTTGTTTTCAGAGTTTCAAATACCTGGTATTCAGAATTTTAATACATAGATTATGGTAATAGACATGCTTTCACAAAAAGCTAGTAGATCCTTTTGCTCCTTTCAGCATATTTCTTTATTCTGTTCTCATGCAGTTTGTCTGCATGTTGTTGATAAATTCCTGATCAAACATCTTAAGAACAATTATCAAGTTGATACCTATATCTAACTATAATAATGAGCCTTAAGAGTATCTTTTTTAGGTCATGTCTATTTGATTCTAAAGGAATTCTACAACTAGACATTGGTTTCCTTGCTTAGATTTATACATTTTTTGCTCTAATTACATGCATGAGATCAATTTTCCCCTTCCTTTCTCTATTTCCTACTAGATTCACAGGTTGGGTCTCTTGATCATATCTCAGGGATCTTTACTATGTTATCATAATTGCTCTGGTTTTTTTTTTTTTTTCCTTTTCTGCTTCCTGACATCATTCTTGAACCTGGTCTACAGGGGCTGGAGAGGTAGCTCAGGGGTTAAGCCTCTGTCTTGCAGGTGGGAGGTCCTGAGTTCGGATCCTAGACCCTACATATAGACGTTGGGCGGAAAGTAGGGGAGGAGGGCGGCCTGCATTTCTGGTCCTGGTAGGGTGGAGCCTGTGAATTCCAGGGGAGAGTAAACAAGGAGGAGGTGGAGGGAGTCCATGGTGGTTCCCGAATTTGCCAGCGGTTCTAAACACACAAACACACACACACACACACACACACACACACACACACACACACACACACGCACGCGCGTGCGCGTACAATTGAATTAAAAAAAACCTGGTCTACAAATGCTGCTATTCTTTCCCCTCCATTGTGTATTCCATTGATGTTTCTAATGACTGATATTTTTGAATATTTCTCTTCCACGATTTAAGGTTGTATTTTTTTCTCACAACATGCTTGCTGTATGTCTTATACAAGCTGCTGAACTGCACTGCCCCTAGAGGCTCTTACATATGGCAGATGGTGGCAGAGATGAGAGAGACTTTTTCTACATTCAGTGTTCTGACCTGTGAACGGCTGAATGATCAATAACCCGACATAGCATACTGACTGCCAATCCTCTCACTTTCATATCTGTGTACTCACAAAATGAGTAGTCCTTCCATGGGCTAGGCTTCCTGGGCTTACATCACAGATGGCCTTAGGGCTCTCTGTGTGCTCTCAATATGGACGACCTCCTTGGGCCAGGACTCCGTGTGCTCACAATGTGGAAAACCACCTGTGTGCCAGACTCTGTGTACTCACACCATGAACTTAGTTTCATAGGTGACATATAAATCTGCCGTTCTTTAGGTTTATGGAGTCTTAATCAGTGGAGCTAGAAATTCAAGCATGACAATTATCTACATCCTAAACGTATTTGCTTTTACTGCATATATCTTTACAATATAGTCCAATTAAAAAAAATAAGGATATAAAAGTGAGAAGTGTGCATGCCAGGGAATGTCCAAGGGGAAGGAGAGGAAGAAAGGGGTAGCTATAGTCAAAATGCATTATATACAGGTATGAGATTGTTAAAAAATAAAAAATTATTTTTAAAAAAGATGCTGAATTTTTCCTGGGAACTCCAAATTAACTCTTCATTCAATATTTATTTCGCTACACTTTTAGAACTATATTTATTAAGTGTAGAGTTTTAAATCATGCCTGGCATTTCTTTTACTACCATATTATGGAAACAGTTATTGGAAGTGTGAACACATTTGGCCTGTTTCTGCTATAATTGTTGAGCTTCTGTATTGTACTTGGTGCAACTCTGGGCTCACTTCTTTTTTCTCTCCTTCTGGTAAACATTCTTCCTGTGGCTTGTGTCTAGACAAGACACCTTGCCTCTCTGCTTCATTACTTTGTGTCTTAACGTAAACTCCTGAAAGCAGATGCGTTCAGTGACTCCTAAATGGAATCATGACAATTACAACTGCCTTTAAGAAAACAGGAGAGCAAGTGTTGAAAGCCTAAGATAACAAAGGCTGAATAGCAAAACTGTGGTACAAAACAGGTAGGAAACAGAGCAACTGAGAATTAAGTTAAAGAATGTAAACAACAGACAATGTACACAGATTCATATAGGGATGGATTTCTGGCAATTCTAACAAAACATGCTTCAACAGTAAAAACAGGAAGATGAGTTGACAAGAAAAACCACTGTCAGACACTAGATAAAATAAGTGTCTACGCCATAGGGCCAGCCTTTTTTGTGAGCACATATGGACAAAATTGGGCCATTAAAACCTATACCTGACGCGTTCTCTTCCTGCTGAGCCCCCACATGCACTGACCTGGGCGGCTCCGACGCAAGGGTTCTGTTCTCTTCCAGGGCTCCGTTTCACTCTCCAACTGGTAAATCAACTTGGGTTTCATCATGCAGTGTCCTGCAAATTGCAAGAAATACATAAATTGAGGCAGATGGTTATGGTGGATAAACTGATGTAAGACAATGCTTCCACCTCTGACATGTGCCATGATGGGTGGCTGAGAAACTCTGGTTAGAGAAGCAAGATTCGTTCATTCTTCAATCCTTGGAAAGTCACATCAAGTAGCATTAACTTACTCAATTGTTAAGTTGATACTTGTATCTGACTATGATAATGATCTCTGAGAGGATCTTTTTATTTTGGGGGGAGGTCATGTCTATTTGTGAGGTAAGCAACTTTATTCTGATTTGATTTAAGGCCTGCCATTTAATAGGACTCTCACCCTATACTTTAAACCAGGATGACCACCTGTGCATGGGGAGGATAGAGGGCCCAGGACAGGAAGAACAAGACCACTGTTTTGCTGTATGCACACGACATCAACATGACTTCTAAATATTAAACCATTATATCATAACCATTGAGTGCTGTCAGCACTCAATCAAGAAGCATCCTTTTATAATAGAAGGTATTTAAACACAGAGAATCACAACTGGCCAGCAAATAAATGACTGTGGACTTGACACTAAACAGAACATCTACCTCACCCTCCCACCCCACAACTCAGAGAACACTGTGGAAGAGATGTCAACAAGAGGTTGACATCTTTTTTTTTTTATTCAATTGTGCATGTGTGCGTGCGTGCGTGCGTGCGTGCGTGTGTGTGTAGAACCATGGGCGAATTCGGGAACCACCATGGACACCTCCACCTCCTCCTTGTTTACTCTTTCCTGGGATTCACAGGCTCCGCCCTACCAGGACCAGAAATGCAGGCTGCCCACTTCCGCCCAGAGTCTATACATGGGGTCTAGGATCTGAACTCGGGACTTTCCGCCTGCAAGGCAGAGGCTTAACCACTGAACCCCTCTCCAGCCCCAAGAGGTTGACATCTTAAGGAGTTAGAAAAAAACAACACACCAATACCAAAACAGCATACAGGAAGAATTATACAAGATCAGGAAAGAAATCAAACCTCCAGCCAATTAACCAAAAAAGAGAGAACACAAATAAGTGATGAAGGGAAAGGGAGAGATTACAATAGATATTGAAGAAATTCAGAGATTCATGAGAACATATTTCAAAAACTTACACGCCACTAAAATGGAAAATCTAAATGAAAAGGATGAATTCCTAAATGTATAACTCAGCAAAGCTAAATCAAGATGATATGAATAACAAACAAATCTATAAAGAGCAATGAAATTGAAACAGTGATTATAAATCTCCCAATTCCAACGAGCCTGGGAACAGATGGATTCAGCATAGAATTCTATCAGACCTTCAAAAAAGAACCAATTTAATTCTCAAATTATTTCACAAGATTGAAAATAACTGAAAAATTACAAACTCTTTCTATGAAGCCAATATTACACTAACTGCCAAAACATTCATTAAAAAAAGAGAGCTATAGATCAATCCAAGTGATGCACACGGATACAAAGTTCCTCAGCAAAAACTTGCAAACAGAATAGGCAAGCATCAAAGCTCTCCGATCTGTCCGTCTTTCCCCTCCTCGCTTCCTCCTACCTCCTCACTGTCAATATCTCCCTGTTCTCCCTGACCTTAAATATCTACGCTGTTCTAATGCTCCCCCAAGGCAAACTATGTTCCCAGGACCACCAGGCCCTCACCTCTAAATCAACTCCTATTTCTTTTTTTTTAATATTTATTTTTTTTTTCCTCTCATACAGACTTGATAGGTACTCCATTCCCCTCCCTCCCTTCACCCCTCCCTGGATCCTCTTGCTCCCTCCCCCCTTTTCCCCTTCCTTTCTCCCCCTCCCTTTGTCTCATTGTCCCCCACCCCCACCACCCTTGAGCATCCTTTAGTGTGCAAGTCAAACTTCCCTCTAGGTCCTCCTCTCTGATGAAGTTTAAGGACTCAGTAGCATTTTTGTGTGTTCCCCTTTAGTATAGGAACACTATTGTGGCTGTTAATCCCTTGCCTCTAAGGATCCTAGTGCCTGTGATCCATGCTAGACTTTTGGGGTTCAATGATATGTTGGTAATTGCACAGGTCATGCAAAGTCCCATTATGATTACTTCGGCCCTAACTTGTGTGGAGAATCTTGCATATCGTTGCCCTTTCCCATCTTTAGGCTCTTACAATCTTACCACCCCCTCTTCCGCAAATTTCCCTGAGCTTTAGGATGAGGAGAGATTAGGCTGGCCTAGTTCCAGGTGGTTGATATAGAGTCTCTGATGTTCTGAATTGTGGTTTGTTGATTTTTTTTTTTTCAGTAAATAAACTCCTATTTCATACGTCTCTCCCTTGTGTTTCTTTTTCACTCAGGGACCTCCACATGCTGCCAGCACACAGTCAGAGTTGGTCTCTGTTCCTTTCTCCCCCCAACCTGACGTGAACCGTTCAGAAACCAGACATCGTTGAGTGGATTTCCCAGGAGTGTCTCTGTCCTCCGGCGCCCTGGCGGCTCTCTGAGCCTTTCTCCATCCTTTGAGCGACCTCGACAAGGTCATGCCTGTGTTCAGTGCTTTCCTCAGCTGCTGACCCATTCAGGGAGTTCTGGGGTTCTTTTTTCTGCCTTCTGGAAACTTCTTTTCCCATCTGCTAGGAAGACCCTGGAAATCCCGATGGAGCGAAGAGTTTCCCCAACTGCACTGTTTGCCGCCAGCCATACTGCTGGACTAATGGCTGCCCCTGCGGTTTAGTGAAGATGTTCCTTTTCCTCTTGGGGACAGTTTATTGACAGTCTGGGTGGTTGTAGAGACATCCCTTGGGAAGAGATTGTCCTTTCTCACCCCCGTTTCATGGTCATGGACCAAACAAGGCCTGGCCACAACACCCTCTTGGTCCATGATGGCCACTGCTGGCCAGAAGGGTTACTATTGTGTGAATACTTCTCCTGGGTGTCACACAACCATCTATTAGACCCAACAGGAGTTCCACAACAACCAAAGTAATGATAAACCAACAAGTTTATTAGGCTTAATCGCAGGAACAAAGTGAGGGCCACTAACCAGAGCAGGGGCGTTCAAAGCAGCTCTCCACAGCACCGCTGCCGACATCCCTGGGCTGCCTGGATGGGACTCTCTCAGCTAATCTCCTCATCTTACATATCCTAGGGTCCCTCCCAACCTCACATGTAAGGGCGTGGTCAAACACACAGGCACACATGTGTAGGCCAGTGGGCGGGCATGTGCATTTTAGCTCCCCTGAGCCCTTCTGTCTCTGAGGGAGTATCAACAGTCAACAACACTAATAGTTTTGGACAAAATAGTAGCCGTTTGTTCGGAGGAGGCAGCCACATGCCAGGTACCCTTGATTTACAAATCTAAGACTTTTCCCAATGCAATAGAGACGGCTCAAGGTCCCTGCCTCATCTCAGCTCTCATCTCTCTCTGCATCTGGCTTTTCTAGTCCTCTAACTCTGAGGCCTCCAGGCCCAACACCTTCATTCTACCTTCAGGATTTCCTCCATTGTGCTCTCTCCGCCTCTCCCCTCATCCTTGGCCTTTCTCTCATTCTCCTACGCTCTGAGGCCTTTGGACTAAGTCATCAATCTTGGCCACCACCACTCTGGGCCTAATCCTTTCACTTTGCCTTTCCAGGTTTTTCTCCTTAGTTTTAAGGAGAAAACTAAAAACTAAAAGCCCCCTCAGCTCCTTCTGAAAGACAAATTACTTCTTGCACTCTGTTTTTGGCCAAGACTAGATTGCCAGGCCATTCCACATATTACACCCTTGTTATAAGTTTTCCAAACTGGCCAATGGCTTTCCTTTCCCGCTCAGCCCAGACCAAACCCCACCCTTGCCTGGATGCAGTGCTGGCAGCCCCCAACCCCAGGTTACTCAGTGCCCTGCTCTGTTTGTCTACTGGTGCTTTTGCTCCATTCTACCCACAATGCCCTTGTCCTCAACTTTAAATTGTACATTGTTTAGACTCTCTCTAAACATGATCATTACATATTGTTCAGTAAATTGTCATGTGCTGGCCAACTGCTCTATATGTCTCTAATGGTTTTTATCTGATGTCTTTGTTTGATCTGTGTCATCTTATGTTAAATAAAACTAAATTTCTATGTCATTTTTAAGGTTACAAGTGTTATATAAGATGTGTACATGGATACTGATGTGTATGAATGGATATATACACACAACTATTTTTACATGCATAAAGGTTTCAGCTTCAACTACTTATTGCTTCTCTTTGATAATTTTTAATAATATACCTCTGTACATATTTTGTGTTTCAATACTGATTTCCTGAATTTTCATTTAAGTGTAAAAGGTTTACAAAAAATTGTTTTTGGGATTTTAACAACTATTTATTACAGGGTTAATAGGTAATTAATGACTAAAGTAATTATGTAACTAATAACTGGCCAAATGCTGTGTTATAATCTATTAGTGATGTTATTACCTATGTGGATACTTCAGCCATGGTTTTAAGCTCTTTCCCTCTTTATTAATCTACAAGCTTTCTTATAGCTGTTGCTGGAATGCACGCTAATTCTTAGATCTTCCTAAAGGAAAAAAAAAGGTAAAAGGAGATGTTTTAAAATCTTAAAGCCCAAAGAGGTTTTTTTAAACTCAAAAACATACAGAGACATATTTAAATTTACAGATAATATTAGTGGGGTTTATTATACAATAAAAAAACTTGTTCAGGACAATGCCCAGTTTCTATAATTCCTTAAATTCTCATGATTTTCATGAGACTATAGATAAAGATGCCATTTGTGTCCTTATTCTAAGTTTTTAAATCTTCCAAAATTCCCTCTGTTTTGATGTGCTCTCTCTATTAAAGCACTGTGCATTCTTGCCTCCCTTCTGGATTCCTGAAGCCTACTGCCAAGGCTCTGAAGATCCCTCCAGACTTCTGCCTTCCTTCCAGGGTCCTACTGGCCCTTTGGGGATTCTGCCCTACTGTCAGGATTCTAGTGTCGCTTATGTAATCTGTTCCAGCTTCTCCATGCATTCCCAAAGCGGTGATGCCTCCTGTGGATGTTGGTTTAACTTGCCATTCCTCCCACTTCTTTCACAGGATCTTGTCCCAGCAGATGCAACAACATAGGAAAATGCAAATGTCTTTTAAGGACTAAAGGATTGCACCAGATTTTCCTCATCTTCCTTGTGGTAAGATGTATGGTCTCCTTGGGTTGAGACCACCAAATTCTTTAATTTGCCTTCATAACTACTTGTTCTCCATATGCAGTTTTTGCTTTCTGCTACATCCACACTAATCTAATTCAGACAAAATGATTTCTGGATGTCCCTACTGCTATATGGTAAATTTAATACATTTCCTGTATATACTAAAGAGTAATAAAAGACCTCCATGATAGATTCTTTTAATGCTAAGATGTTATTCTACATAATGTAACAACTGAGATCTAAAGAAATCTTAAAAGATCCTCCTGTAACCATGTACTGCTTTCTCAATTGATTTTGGATGTTTTGTTATCTACCAAAATGCACATTCTCTAAACGGAACAAAGTAGGACAGAAAGCAAGGTAAATTAGATGGATGATGGCTAACTTATGTTTTCTATGAGGTCTGTCTTACAACTCACGAAAGCATTATAGTTTATCAGTGTGTGTACCAATAATTATTTTGACCATGAATAACAATGGGATTTTGAGAACTGTTTATCAGTCAAGCTGGGATAAGAAATAATTCTACACAGTAACTCATTTGTACATTTGGCTCTAAAAGATTTATGCTCTCTGCATTTTATATATAATTTTTTAAGATTGTTTTTAACAAGGTATGTATGTTATTGGAATTGAACTTTCTTCTAAGTCAATAGTTATTTGTTAATGTTATAAGCCTGAGAATTTAAGAGAACTGGGATTTATTTAAATGTGCTTGGTCTTTACTTAAGCTTCATCTAAATGTTACATGGAAGTTAAAGGTACCAGATTGTTATAACTGACCTACTGAGTGTTTAATTACCATACATGTACTAAAATGAAGCTTGACCTTTACCATTCACTTTGTACAAAAAAAATCAGTTCCAAATGGATCATGGACTGCCGGGAGCCATAAAAAATGACCTTTTGCCCGAGGACCCTCTTGGGCACCTGCCTGTCTCTGTTTCCCCCATAGCTGACCCCTTTGTCAGAGAAGCAAGCGACCATCTGCGGTTTATCTTATCTGCCATAAATACCTCAGTCCCCTAGCAACGTTTTCTGACTGGCCAAATGGTTTTCCCACCTAAACCCCTGCCCTAGGAAGCCCCTTCCCCCCAAGAACTATATAAACCCTTCCCTCATTCAATAAAGTTAGAGCTTGATTGGAACTCTCGACTTGCTCTCGTTCTTTGTGTCTCCTGTCCTTCATTTGTCCTCCCCCCTCCTAGGTTACCCGGTTCTCAGAGTGTCCCGCGGACCGGGGCAATGGACTTCAATATCATGACTGAAATTTTGAAACTTACAGAAGAAAAAATAGAGAGTATACCATAGGTTTGGCAAAGACTTAATAGACTCTCACTCACATAAGAAACGAGACCGAGAATCAATAGGTGGGAATTAATGAACTTTAAAAGCTTTTGCTCTGTAAAAGAAACTTTTAAGTTTTATTTTTCATTTTTTGCATGTACATGTGCGTGTACATGTGGTATTATACGTGTGTTCTGTGTCTGTGTGTATCAGAGGGTACTGCGTGTGTCTGTGGAAGCACAAGGGTGAGTTCTTGGTGACATCCTGGATTGCTCTACCTTCTCTTGGCTTTGTTCTGGAGTTCTTCAGGCTCCACCTTCCAGGACTGGAAGTACAGGTCAATGCCATTTCCTTATATGGGATCCAGAATCTTAATTCGGGTCCTTCTGCTTCTGAGGTAGAGGCTGAACCACTGAACCATCGCTCTAGCCCCATAAGAAACTACTACTATGGCAAAAAGGGAACCCACGCAATAGGAGAAAGTCTTTGATAATTATAAATCTGACAGAGGACTGATATCAGAACACACAAGAACTCAAAAAATTAAACAATAGGAAAGTGAACAACCCAATTTAAAAATGGGCTGGGTGATAGGGGTGTTTATGTGTATATGGGAGGGTGTAGGGACATGGTATAGTAGTTAAGTCCTCTGCCTTCCAGACAAAAGAACTTGAATATTCATCCCCAGATGCCATATGAAAAATGTTGGACAGATATGGTAGTGGCCTATAATTCTGAATTGGAAGGTGTAGTCCGAGAAATCCCAGAGCAAAGCATGAGGTGAAAGAGCAATCCAGGATGACTTCCAATGTCATTCTTGGACCTCCACAGGAACACACACAAATGTCCTCTTGTATACATGCTCCCCGACACCCACCCATTCACCCCCCCACACATGAACTTTAGAAATAAAATGAAGCATTTCAAAAGAAGAAATTCAAATATCTAAGAATACCTAAAAAAAAGTGTTCAGCATCCTTGGCCACAAGGAAATGCAAATCAAAATTGCTTTAAGATTCCACCTTACCCCAATCAGAATGGCTAAAACCAAGAACACAAACAACATATGATAGCGAGGATGTGGGGAAAAGGGAATCCTTATTCACTGTTGATGGGAATGTAAACTGGTGCAGTCACTCTGGAAGTCAGTATGGAGATTTTTCAACAATATGATCAAACATGACCCATTTCTACTACTTCTGGGCATATTCTCAAAGAACTCCGTATTATTTGGACATCCATGTTTACTGCACTTCAATTCAGAATGGCAAGAATTTGGAATCAACCTAGTGCCAAACAACTAATGAATGGAAAATGAAAATGTGGTACATATAGATAATGGATAATTACTCAGCTTTGCAAGAATTATGGAATTTTCTGGTAAGTGGATGGAACTGGAAAAGATCACATTCAGTGAGGTATCCCAGACACAGAAAGACAAATAGCAGATGTTCTTTCTCATGTGTAGACACTAGCATAGAATTCTCACATTCATGTGCTTACGTAGGCATAAACAAACATGAGAGGGTCGACTGAGACAACAGGGTTGTGGGGGAGACTGAGTGATGGGGAAAGGTCATAGAGTGATGGGGAAAAGTCATAGAGTGATGGGGAAAGGTCATAGAGGAGGTTCACAGATCACAGGGGCTGATAAGGTGGAGAGGGGAAAAATGGGGGGAAAGGTTTAAAGTAGAGAGAGAGAGGAGGGGACAGGTTCAGAAAAGGGGTAGAGAGAAGCAACAAATAGATCTCAGGTTGCAAGATACAGTCAGACAGAATCCTATACGACAAGTTTATCAAACAAAGGGGAAAAATAAGAAGAAAGGAAGGTGTAAGTAGGAGAATCACCAGTTTGAGGTCATTCTAGGGTATACAGGAAGTGTGAAGCAAATTCGATCTAGAGAAGCCTGGCTAACCATAAAAACGGCTGGGGCGATGGTTCAGTGGTTAAAAGGCTTACCAAATTAACAAAAGCAGCAGCATCTGCATCCCTATATTACACATAAAGTGATGGGTTGGGGCTGGAGAGATGGCTCTAGTTGCCTTGCAAGGAGGAGGAGGACCTGAATTCAGATCTCAGATCCCATGTTAAAAAAAAAAAAAAAATCAGGCAGAAATTGTGGCTGTCTGCACTTTTAGCAGAGTCTGGAAAAAAAAAAAAAAAAAACAGAACGAAGCAAAGAAAGGAGGTAGAGCAATCCAGGACGATTCCTGAAGTCTTGATACTTCTACAGGCACACATAGTGCTCTCTGATACACACAGACACCCCCCACCATGCGCGCGCGCGCACACACACACACACACACGCACGCACGCACATGCACACACACAAAATGCTTGTTTGACTTGACTATAATTCCATTACCAAAAGGCAGAGCCAGGAAACGCCCAGAACAAGGAGAGAAAGTAGGCTACCTTCCCCAACAAGTGACGCCTGGGTTTAGAGGTCTAGTCTCACTCAAAGAATAAAGTGGAGGAGCGATGGAGCTTGATTCCCAGTATCACACTTGATCCCCCCCCCACATATTCATGGGACTGCACCTGCACACGTGTGTGTCCATCCACATGCAAATATGCATGCATACACCCCAAAACATACACATGAAAGCTTCAAAGATGTAAAATACTAATAAAATAAAATAAAACGAGGGAAAAAATGAATGGGTGAATAATACTCATCTACTGAATTCCATCACTTAGAATGAAAGAGGAGGAAAAGTTGTTACGTAAAGTTGTGGAACAGCTACTTCCTCGGCCTTGAAATGACCACTGCCTCTCTAGAGCAGAGCAGCCGTGGTGACCTGCAGGCCGTGGACCACAGCCACAGCAGTTACAGGGAAGTAGGCGGAAGCACCTAGGACTATGATGAAGGCAATGGGACAGCAAACACTGCCTCTCAAGGGATTCTCAGCGCTCGGTAACCACCAGTATGTGGCGCAGAAGAGTTAGAGCCTGAGGGGGGGAGGAGGGAGGGAGGAGGGGGGGTGGAGGGGTGGGGGTGGGACTGAAGGCGCATCACAGCACCTGCCTCACATACAAGGACTGGAAGGACAGAGAGAAAAGAGAGGGAGGAGGAGGAAAAGAGGAAGGAAGGGACAGAGAGAGAGAGAGAGAGAGACAGAGACAGAGACAGAGACAGAGAGGGAGACGTGACCAGGATTGGGATTTTTTGGTGATATTTTTTGGTGACAGTCATTTTTGTGTTTCCCCACTATCCAAAAGCACCTCCTTCATTTACCAGACTGGAATTGGGAGATTTCTTGGTAGTTTTGACTCCCTCCATTTTTTGGGGTAATTGGATGTTTCTTTTAAAATTCATAGGAAAGTTACAAAACCTAAGTGAAATATGTAAGAAGCAACAATATAAACAGTGCAGGCTCTCATATGTGCAAGCAAAAGTTGACTTCAAAGAAGCAGAAAATATAAGCTAGACCTTCTATAAGACACATATACACAAAAAGGTGAAGTGGAATGGTAAACATGTGGAACGGTAAACAGAAGAGAGGGATGCAGAGAGAATGGCATATTATGGAGCTCGCTTAGGAGGGAGGAATAACTTGCTCTACTAAACAGTACACTAGTAAATATATAGTTAACAACAATTAACTGTGTATTTCAAAGTAGTTTTTGTCAGATATTAATTTACCAATAAAAGTAATATGTGCCTAAGCTGATAGACTAACCAGTTATCTTCATCTGATGATCACATGTAGTATGTATATTTTAAAGCCACAACCTTTTCCTAAGTTATGCCATTGCTAAGTGTAGAAAATCATGAGTAATGATACTTAAGCATGTCAATCAAGAAGGAAGTGAATGAGAGGTACAGGAGTCAGACTCACCCAAGAACAGCAGGCTGCTGTAGTTCTCCAGCATCACGTCCCTGTAGAGGGTCCTCTGCGCAGCAGTCAGCACCCGCCACTCCTGCCTCGAGAAGTCCACAGCCACATCCTCGAAGGACACCATCCCCTGCAATGACACACTCGCCATCAACACATCTCCTCAGTCTTGAGAATGGAAAATGGGTGTCACACGTCTATGTGTACACACCATACCAGTGTCTTACAGAAGGGCCAGAGAGAGAAAAATCAGTACAAGTATCTTACATCTTTATTAACACAAATGAGGCAAGAAAATGTGATTAAAGAGTTTCTAAGGAATTCCAGTACAAAAAAAATCCCACAGAAGAGTACTTCTCCATGGAAGCCTGTTCTATTAAGAACGAGGGTTTTTTTTCTGCCCCAGACCTGGGCCAGGGCGGACTCCCTGCTCCTCAGGAGGTGACCTTCAATACCAATCAAGATGGAGCCAAGGGCAGTGCAGGAAAAGCAAAACTGAAAACAACAAATCATAATTCAGAACACCAAAGACCCTACATTAATCACCTGGAACCAGACCAGCCAAATCTCTCCACATCCTAAAGCTCAGGGAACCTTGCAGAAGAGGGGGCAGCAAGATTGTAAGAGCCTAAAGATGGGAAAGGCCAACGTTATACAAGATACTCCATACAAGTTAGGGCTGCAGCAGCTATAATCAGACTTTGAACAACCTGCACAATAGCTGACATGTCAAAGACCCCCCCAAAGTCTAGCATGGATCACAGGCACTAGGATCCTTAGAGGCAAGGGATTAACACTCATAATAGTGTTCCCACACTAACGGGGAGCCCAAGAAAGGGCTCTGGGTAATGCCACTGAGTCATTACACCTCACTTGGGTGGAGGACTCAGAGGGAGGTTTGGCATTCACACAAAAGGATGCTCCAGGGAATGGGAGAAGGGGAGGGAGAGAAGTGGGTGAAAGGAAGGGGGAAAGTGGGGGAGAGTTCAAAGGGGGACTGGGGAGGGGTGGAGGGAGGGAGAGGATGGGAGTACCTATTGGGCTTGTATGACTGGGGAAAAAATAAAATGTGGGAGAAAAAAAAGAACAAGGGGAAGAAATACATAAATCAATCACATTAAAAAAGTCAAATTTGTAAGGATAAAAATACAGTCCTGAGGCTCGGGACACAGCACTGGGGGTACAGAGTTGCCTCAAAGATGCTCTGCAGATTGCTAGGGCAGAAAAGCCATCTAAGTTTTTATTGAGCTGTGAATCTTCAACTATATTACCCATCTGCAGGCAAGAGATGCCCAGTAGTGCAAAAGTAGCATGACTGTCACGGAGGTAACCAACTACGGTTCTGAATGGATTTCACGTCTACTCCACAGAGGGTGGTTATGCCTGGAACTGGAAACCTGGCCAAAGCCAAGTCATGTGAAGTCCTAGTGTCCCTAGTGAAGAACCTACTGCTCTTGCTTTGGTAAATGGACATGGCGTCTCACTGCCTTCTAACATTTATGCTTATACCCGTAGATCAGTGTTGCTCTCAGCTTTGTTCAGAGTAACACCTGTGTGCAGCAGCTTATTCTGCAGCTAATGCAGAGCTTGTAACTGGATATATGCTAAGAAAAAGTGATTGTGAGTGCTCAGACCTAATAGGGGACATCTGTACTACTCATCCAAGGCAGAAACAGAATGTAAGAGGGCACGATTGAGAAGGAGTGCTGTATGCTATTCTGGACACATGGCTTTATATCCATGACATAAAGCAACCATGACCATCTGCAGAAGACGGGACCCATCAGCACTGCACCGTGGATGGGAAGGAGCTCACAAGCCCCCCTAGTGCCACTCCAGCTATAGAAAGATAAAAGGGAAGAATCATAATCCTCAGTAACATAATGGCTGATATGCTGTCTCCATTTAGCCACCACTAACATTCACATTGTAATGCTAGTTAAATGCAGTGGGTGCATGAGCGCGTGCGCGACACACACACACGCACATACACACACACACACACACACACACACAAAGACATGAGTAGAATGGGGACTCAAAGGATTTGGTGGGAGGGGAAAAGTGAAAAGAATGATGGGAGGGACTTTGATCAAACTACATTATATACAGGTATGCATATGTGTGTGCATGTGTGTATTGTTCATCAAAATAAATAATACTAAACTTAGATCTAG
The DNA here is from genome assembly GCA_023101885.1 of Typhlomys cinereus. Taxonomy (NCBI): domain Eukaryota; kingdom Metazoa; phylum Chordata; class Mammalia; order Rodentia; family Platacanthomyidae; genus Typhlomys; species Typhlomys cinereus. The sequence goes on along the minus strand of JALPQD010000830.1, from coordinate 417,887 downwards.
GCATATTAAATCACTCAATACTTAGGCTTGTAGCAGAAACTATTCTTCTGATACATGTAATATATAAAACTAAGTTTTTTAAAAATATTTTATTTATTTACTCTGTGTGTGTGAGAGAGAGAGAGAGAGAGAGAGAGAGAGAGAGAGAGAGAGAGAGCGCACAGTGTGTCCTTGTGGAGGACCAAGGGTGGCTTCAGGAATCATCCTGGATTGCTTCTACTTCCTTATTGCTTCACTCTTGGATTTCCCAGGCTCCTCCCATCATATCCAGAAGAGCAGGCTGCTTTGTCCAGCTGGCATTTTTTTGCGTGGTACCTGGGATCTGAACTCAGGACCTTCTGCTTGTGAGACAGAGTCTTAAGTCCTGAGCCATCTCTCCAGCCTTAAGTCCTGAGCCATCTCTCCAGCCCTTTATCAGTAAGTTTATAATGGATTTAAGTAATAGGACAAAAAAAGTTTTGTTCATTCCTTTTTTTTTTGTTTTCAGGTATGTTGTGTTTCTCACTTAAAAAAAAAAACAACAACAACATACAAATCACCCATCCTTGGCCTCAATAGTGAGACTTCTGTGTGGCTTAACCTGTTAGACATCACCCTCCCTCCCATTTCTTCCTTCCAACCTCCAAGAAAACTGTGTTTGCAAAAAGCATACATTATTTTCTGAAACAATAAAAACACTTTTATTACACATGCAGAAAGTAGGGAAGGACATTTTCTGAAACATCACATATACTTTTAAATAATAAAACTATATATTGGCTGTGAACAGACTAGGAAACATTTATATATTACATTTCCTCAAAGTAGTAAAACAAATCAGTATAGTACACTTTTCAACGTTGAAAAACTATATATCAGATTTTTAAGATTTGACACTGGAACTGAAGCAATAAATTAAGTTTGTTCTTCTAATAACAGCTTCATGAATTTTAGTGCATTTCCCCCAAAGCTCTAATTTCCTATTATTCTTAAAGTCTATATTGTTTCAGCGATTTTCTTGTTTCAAATAATTGCTTAATTATTTAAAAATAATAAAAACGAAGCTTCTCCTCCTTTAGTAAAAAAAAATCCTGTGGACATGTCTCAAGACAGTGCTAGCTTAACATGCACAGATAGATCCCTAGGCGCTATTCCCAGGACCTAGACGAGCACAAAAACGGCTCAAATTTGCCCTTACTAGACCTGCATCATGACTGACATACCAACATGCCCCACAGACTATCCAGGAACATAGAGTGATAAGTACAGTGGAAATCTGGGGGACTAGAGCCGGATGACTGAAGGGAAACGCCCCTATCAGTGGGGTGTGCCACAGAGGCCTGAACCTCCACAAGAGTAGACAAGCCAGAGGGAACCCTGGGGTCTATAGAAGCGGACAGACAGGAGGTGGGAGGGAATGGGATGGATGGACGATAGGAGGGAAAGAAGAGGATGAAGGGAGGTTGAAGGGAAGAGGGATAAGTACTCGTTATGCTTGCAAAACTAGAAAAATAAATAAAATAAATAAATTAAAAAATGGCCAGGAGGGAACGTTCTAATCAAGACCACCTGGCTTCAAACAGGAACGAGATGACCAGGACAGAGCCGGGGCTCGAGTCCCCGGGCACGGACGGCCGGGAGCACACAGCGGCCGCGACACCCCCGGGACCCCGCCGCGCCCCCCGCGGCCCCGAATCCCGTCGCGCTCACCGGGGCCGGCGCCGGCTGCATCCTGTGGCCTCGCGGCGCTGCCCCAACACTTGACGGAGGCCGTGACTGGGCGGAGAGACAGTTATCAACATGGCGTTCAGCAAAGCCCGCCCCCTCCTCTCCGTCCCTGAGTCTCATTGGACGCTCCTCACGCCAGTCCCTTCAGCGGACAACCCTCATGTCCCACCCCTCAGCTCTGGAGTGAAGTTGCAGGACAGGAATCCGCGAGTGAACGAGACAAGATTGGATATTTCTGTACTTCTGTGACTTTTGGAAAAGGAGAAAAGGAATTTTTTAGAAAAACAATTTAAAGGATCTGCCGCATCCCTTCGCGGTTCAATACGTTCTCATGCAAACCTGGCGACAGAGTGTTTCGCTAAGATTCTCTCTCTCTCTCTCTCTCTCTCTCTCTGTTTGTCTCTGTCTCGCTCGCTCGCTCGCTCACTGGCTCTGTAAGCAAAATATGCAAAAGATAAAACCGTGACACTCACCAAAATCAAGTTAAAATTGACGGATCTCTGATCAAATGTTGGAGCTTAATCATTCTGTCGCAGCCTCGCAGGTAGCAGCGCCCCGGCAGAAGGCTGCAGCCGGGTGCGGCACCCTCCAGCTCGGATGTGAGGCCAGACAGCACCAGAGAAGGGAGGGCAGTTAGGAAAAACAATATATGCCAAACCATTGAACTCAGTCCTATCAGATGACGACATGGCCAAGTGGTTAAGGCCACGAATTGCTAAAATCTGTAAGTCAAGATGGTCCCATTTTATTCATGCGTCCATTTTTTCATTTGTTTTCTTTCGTTAACTTCAGAGTTGTTCAGTGATAAAGCGCCTAATTCTCCAACAAATGCTCGTGGTATTACATGATATTACAGGAAATTCTTGTTTAAAAAGCATTTGATTGTTTGATTGATTGACTCATTGATTGATTTGAGAGGAGTGCATGTCATGGTACACCGGTGGAGGCCAGAAGACAACTTTCAGAAATCAGTTCTCTCCTTTCACCCAGTGGGCTCTTAGGGATTGAACTTGAGTCACCAGGTTTATGAGCCTTAACCATTTTGCCATTTCGACGACCCGAGACAACCATGTTAAATTCAGTGGGCAATACACACACAAAAAGCCATAAGAATAGGAGAGAAAGTTTTTTTTTTTCCAGCTGAAAAGGGTTCTCTTTGAGAGAAGGAATGAAGATTACATATGATGTGGAGGAATTATTATAAAAATCACGGTACACATGTGCAAGGTGTCAAAAATAACACAAAAGAAAAACACACTTAAAATTGCGTATCTATCTCAGGACCGGGGAGATGGCTCTTGTTGGTAAAGTGCCTGCTGTGGAAACATGAGGATGTGCGTTTAGAATCTCACAACCCACATAAAAAGTCAAGCGAGTGGTACACTCATGTAATTTAAATAAAAACCATGTCTCACTCGTACCTCAAAAACATCAGGATACATATACTGGAGAAACAGCAGATGGGTACAAGAAATATAAGAGATTCAGGGGATAAGGGTATTTCCTGTGAGATATGATGACTAGAGTTCAGATCCCGGCAATCACATAAATGCTGGGCAGGAAGATTGTCTCCCTCTAATCCCAGTGTCCAGAAGGCAAGGAGCAGGAATCTCCATAGCAAAGTGGCCAGCTAGCCCACCCAGTGGGTGAGCTCTGGGTCTACTTGAGAGATCCTTCCTTAATGAATATGGACAACTGTGGTACTATCGATTCAGGGAGGCCCTAGTCTGGGCTCCCGAATCCAGGAGGTCTGGCTACAGACAAGCCTGAACAAAAAACCATACAGGCAGAGGGATGGACAACCAATGGGCAGAGGGATGAACAACCAATGGGAAGGAAGGATGAACAACCAATCGGAAGTGGCCATCTAACCTGGACACCTAGTAAACAGCTAAATGATTGGTGGCTGCTCTTCCCCTCCCCTGAGCAGAGGGGTGGCCACACCTGATTGGACCCCGACCCTATGTAGCCCCAAACACTTCCTGAGTAAAGTTGAGTCTGCGGCCAACGGTCAACTGTCATCTGCTTGCTGCTTCTCGCCTGACTCCCGGGGTCTGGGTGGTAACCCTGTCGCCGGCTTGCCTACTCGCCTTGCGCTCACGAGGCCCCAAAGGTCCCCCCCCCCCCCCCCCCCCCGCTTGCTCGGCGGGGGATTTGGCAACATTGCTATGGCGCACCAACGTGGGGTGGTGCTGCCTTCAGTGTAGACGAGACACCCATTCTGGTAAGGTTGGGTGAGCAGCTACTTTAGTTTTGTGTTCCTGTGCTTACGGTGCCTGAAGGTGAGCAGGTGGCCCCCTCCTCTTCCCTTTCCCTGTTTGTCCTTAGGAACACGGACAATCACTTGCTTGATTTGGCGATGATCAAGGACCCCAATCGCTCGTTTGATTTCCCCATGATCAAAGAGCCCCTCTAAATTGAGGCTTTTCCCAGAGAGTTCACATGAGAAATTGGTCCGCTCAGAACTCGGGGCCCAGGTTGGATTATATTGAATCAGCCTGACCGGGGGCATCCAGGAGAGTAACGAACCCCTGAAGTCCCACACTAAGCACAGGATGCTTAGATCTAAAACACCTCTGCGTACGTCCTGCACTAGGTCTCTCCTTGGACATAGGTTATCCTTTTAGGAGTTGTTTTCAGTTTGACCTTGGTTCTAGTCGTTGCTTTTTATTTTCTGCCCTCTTTCACCCTGTCCACTCACCTCCTAGTCATCTTTGCTCCATTAGGGAACCTTTCCTCTCCATAATGGGTAATTTGCCACCCCATCAGAAGGCAACCCAGCTGACTGCCCTTAAGGCTCTACTAGATTTACGTAGGATCAAAGTAAAAACCAAAGGACTTAGAAGATTTTTGGGAGGAAGCTTTAATCTTAGCCCCTTTGATTTCTCCAGAAAATGTCTGGGACCCACAGATTTGGATGGGAGTGCTCTTCCTGGTGCATAAGAGGGAAGTCCAGGAAGGCCATATCCTTCCAGCCCTCTTTGTTCCCATCCTCCTAGGCATCATAGCAAGCCTTAAAGGATCCTCCACTGAGGAAGTGATTAATTGCAACAATGTAACTTGTGGAGAGAACCCAAAATTAGTCCTTTGTTCTTCCTCTGGATCCCATCCCTCCCCCATCCTGGTTTAGGACTCTGCAGAGGGCTCACAGGTCTGTGGGGGGGGGTATTCCACCCTCTGCTGACATCCCTTTCCCTCCTCTTCTTCCTGTAACTCTTGACTCCCCCTCTTTCCTGGCTGTATTTTCTGCTTCAGAAGATAGGTGTTTTAAAATCTCTCCTAGAGACTAGAGGCCTCAAGGTTAAGACTGTTGGCCTGGAGGAATTTTAGAATGAGGCTGCGGTTTTAGCACCTTGGATCTACCCAGAGAAAATGTGGGAACTGGACCTATGGATGACAATGTTTTTCCTTGCTAGATGTTTTTCATAATTAAGCTAAGCTGCCCAACTTAACTAATGTGAGGTCTTGTTTTAAATAAGGTTTTCCTAAATGCTAATCTGCCTTTGATAAAGCTTTCAAGGGTAATTTTAAGACAGTTGCTGGTAAATTGTACAGTTGCCAGTAAAATGTTGTTCATGTGCTTATATGTTTATATGTTCTATGTTTACATGTTGTGTGTCTTGTGTCTGTGGCCACTTCTATTTTTTATTTCTATTGTGCGCTAATATAAAAATTTTGGCATGCCATTTTTAAATACACGTATGCATACTTAAAGATAAGAACAAATAATGTTGATGACCTCTAAGGCCTTAACTACTTATGTTTTATATCTATCACTATTGTTTTTCTAATAGATTGTAAGTTTTCTTTCATACAAGTTTTCTTAAAGGTTTTTTCATATATTCCCGAAATAATGAAGCTTGCTTTCCAGGTCGTCAGATCATCCATTCAGGCCTCAGATATTCCTAAGATCACCAAAGGCCCGTTGTAAGCCTGGCTGTCTGCTATTGAAGCTATGACTTACTAACTTACAATTGTTAGGTTCTGATTTATGTCTCCCCAGCTCTTCTGGATTGTTTCTTCACCTGTCCTGCCTACAGCCTCTCTGCCTGCCCTGCCTACAGCCCCTCTGCCTGCTCCTTCCCTGACAAAACCTCCTTTTCTCTGCCACTACTTGAGTTCCCCTTTGGGACCATGATTCCTTCTCTGCGATGGTCTCGTGACTGGTAGTCAATGACGGGTAAGGCTCCACATGAGGGTGGTGACCAACCTAAGACAGGCACAGTCGCCTGTATTCCACGCAGCTGAAGAGGCTCGGGGTCGCCCCAGCTATCATGGTCCCCACTGAAAAAATTTTATAAATAAAAGGGTGAAAATGTGGTACTATCAATTCAGGGAGGCCCTAGCCTGGGCTCCCGAATCCAGGAGGTCTGGCTACAGATAAGCCTGAACAAAAAAACATACAGGCAGAGGGATGGACAGCCAATGGGCAGAGGGATGAACAACGAATGGAAAGGAGGGATGAACAACCAATGGGAAGCGGCCATCTAACCTGGACACCTAGTAAACAGCTAAATAATTGGTGGCTGTTCTCCCCCTCCCCTGAGCAGAGGGGTGGCCACACCTGATTGGACCCCGACCCTTTGTAAACTCAAACACTTCCTGAGTAAAGTTGAGTCTGTGGCCAACTGGTCGTCTGCTTGCTGCTTCTAGCCCGACTCCCGGGGTCTGGGTGGTGACCTCATCGCTGTCTTGCCTATTCGCCTCGCGCACATGAGGCCCCACAGTTTCCCCTCTTCCCTGGCTGGCCTGGCAGGGGATTTGGCAACAGACAACCATCAAATAAGACACCATATCAGCTTCATGATGCCACATGGTTATATACATGCACTCATATGCAAACATGAGACCACACACAAACACACAGACATGCAAACCTTCAGGCATGTACACACACATAATGTGTGTGTATAAATATATATGCTAATTGCATATTATATATAATATGTATGCTAATTTTCATCTCAAGGCAGAACATTCATTGTAACAGAAAATCCCATGCTGGGCCAAGTCCTGTGGGAAGCACAGCAGGAATCAGACATCTCAACCGTCCATTCTCATTAACTGGAAAATTCATAGAGGAAATATGTCCTTTGTACATGAGGACTGCAGGAAGCCTTTCTCTTTGCTGTTACAAGCACATCAGATAGCTCACAGAGATGAGAAGCCCTATAAACATGCAGTATGTGAGAAATCATCCAAGCCACAAGCCAGTCTACATCTGAAAACTTATGCAAATGAGTTGGACATCTAATACTTGATGTAGCACTGGCAATAGTGCATTTTTATGTGTGGGATTGGGGATATTAATGATTTGAGGGAGATTTTGATGTACTTTGGGTACCTCCCTTGACTAATTTTATTAACTTTCAAAAGATGAATGATTTTAAGTTCAGGGGAGGGATGGGGATGTGGATATGACAAACCCCCTTTGGATATATAAACCCACTCCTCATTTTCCCATTGACTTATTGGGGAAGTGTATGCAGAGGACAATACACAGACAAGTAATATGTGACAGGTGTCTTTGGACTTGACGCAGCTTGGAGCATATCTGTGACTGAGGTAGAAATCTAAGGAATTCTGCCAGAGTTTTCCATCTCCTCCGTCATGCTTATTAGACATAGAAGAAAATATTCTATTAACAGTGAATAGATGGAGCCACAAAAGATAAATTGAAATTCTATAGCAGAAAATACAAATAGATGAAAGTTTTTTCTGTATATTGCATCAGAAAAAAAGAATATATGCTGAATATAACATTGCATAGCAATTTCTTCTGAAATGAAACATTTCATTCTAGAGAGGAAGGTGGAGACTGACAAGCTCAAAAAATAATTCACAAGTATTAGGAGGTTGTTGAAGCTATCACAAGATACAAGGTCTCTCCTGTCATCCTGTCATGAACTTGGTTTTGCACATAAAATTCCAGGCCACCATTGTACTAGTGTTACAAACACTGAGAAATTTCTGTCTTTTCACTCAGAGTTTACACATCCCCATTTTACACAAAATTCATCGTACTCTACCCTCTGGCTATTTGCTTGTCTTCATGTCACTGGATAAGGTAGTCCTTACTTTTTTTTTTTTTTTCCAACTGTATCTGAGTAGTGCCCATGCTAAGGTAAAGTAGGAATTTTTTGGATCAAAGGAATTCACCTTGCTGGGATTCTTGACTGAGTGGTTATTTCTTTGTGACTCACACACACTTCTAACACTCATACTGCCTGGCACTTGCCCCGTGTAGCACACAGGGTCTGCAGGTGAGTTGGATCTTTGACCATAATACCCTCCAGCAGCCTGAGTAACACCTTCTTGCACCACCAAATTTAGTGTCAGGAAGGAACATTTCCAGCTTAGTCCCAGTTTTCTCCACGTCCCGCCCCCACAGCATCTGATGAATTCAGCAGTAGGGTCTCACCATTTAATCCTGGCATCCACTTGTGTGAATTACGTTTCTTGGGAGACACCACAACCAACCATCTTCCCACCCCAGATAGGAGCTTCCCAACAGACCAGATTGACGACACACCAAGTTTACTGAGCTGATGGCTTCCTGTCGCTCTCTCGATGGAACTTTTTTAATGAATCTATCTCAGTTTATATACTCTAGGGCTCTTCCCATCCTCATGTGTGAGGGTACTTGGGTGGCACAAGCCCGTGTATGTGTCCACATGTGTATTCTAACCCTTCCCAGCCCTCACACGTACAGGCCACATAGGCGGGCAGGTGAAAGTAGGGCAGAATTACTTGTAGCCAGCCCAGAGCCCCAGGTGAGGGTCTAATAACCCTCTCCACCCCTTCTGTCTTTGAAGGAGTCCATGGACAACAGGTGCTTCTGATGCTCTCAAACAAAGATGGCGGTTGTTTGTCTGGGGGAACGCACCACAGCACACAACATCCAACAGCAGTGGTGAACTGCCTTAAGGTTTTAGGAACCTGTTTGGATGCTCTGGCTAACAGCTAACAGGGAAGCAGTTCACCTCCAGCACTGATTCTCACTTGGCCATCCTATGGATCTAGAATAATTATTTCCACCCGCACACCACATATGAGTTCACTCTTTAACCACTGTCTTAATATTTATATTAAATATTAAAATATTAAATATAGCACAGGCTGCTATAGATGCTCTCTAGGCATGTCACTGGCAAACATCTGCCTCCCACGAACTATGACGGTCCTAAGATTTCACATCTGTGCCTTATCCACAGGCTCCTGCTGGCCTGTTCACAAATTTGTTTTCACTAAATAATTACTCATAGGAGTTCCTAAAGTCATGTCAAAAGTCAAGTTCACACAGAAAGCTAATTGCCACAGTATCAGACTGAGTAGAGGGAACAGTAGAATATAAGTTAATCTCCATGATACAGAAAATGAGAAGTGAAATTTCAAACAGGAAATAACAATGAGAGAAGTGAATGCAGCTGAGAACACTACATGATGTAGTCAGTTTTCAAACATAGTTTAGAAGTTTCTTATAAAATAAAGTATATAATTTGAAAGTACAAGACTAATCTTGAGTTTTAATCGAATTAATTAGAAATGAATGTGTAAACAAACACCCGGTGGTGAGCATTCATAGCCACTCTCTCCCTAGATCCATAATGCTGGAAAGAATCATGGTATTGTGAAAGCCAAGCAAGCTGGGAACAATCAAGAAACCACACATTGAATATCCAAGAACAAGCTTTGTTGGCTGGTCTTGCCAGCTGGCTCATGCATTAATTTTTTTTTAATTTGATATTTTTTTATTATTTTTTATTTATTCAATTGTGTGTGTGTGCATGTGTATTTGTGTGTGTGTGTGTGTGTGTAGAACCACGGGCGAATTCGGGAACCACCATGGATGCCTCCACCTCCTCCTTGTTTACTCTGCCCTGGGATTCACAGGCTCCGGCCCTATCAGGACCAGAAATGCAGGCCAGCCCTGCTTCCGCCTGGCGTCTATACTTGGGGTCTAGGATCCAAACTCAGGACCTTCCGCCTGCAAGGCAGAGACTTAACCCCTGAGCTACCTCTCCAGCCCCTCATGCACTAATTCTTGGAAGCCCAGAATAGAGTCTGTACAGTTTTTATAGTTTGAGAACAAAGGACATCAACAGAAGTTTAGGAGAACTGACATGAGCATGTTTCTATCATTTTAAATGGCACAGGAAGGAGGGAAACTGCTTATTTTGTTGGGACACATCATTCATGCTTTACAGCTGCATCCTGGATGGAGTGCACATTGCATGATGGGGAACATTTCCTTTAGAGCAGGAATTTAATAACAAGCTACATTCCCAATTAGCGGAAATATGGTGTTTTTTTTTGTTTTTTTTACTATGGTTTAGCAATCTCAGAATAATTGCATGGGGGGGGGGTTGTGATTTTCTCTTCCAGTGGTTATTTGACAGCCTGGATTCTAACAGATTTGCACCCAGAGATTGTATGTACCAAATAGTAGAACTCCTGCTTTCAGGTTTGTGCTCACGTGAAATATTTGATCTATTTTGACCATTTTGTTATTTGATAGTGTTACGGTTGCATTTTGGTGTCAACTTGACAATTGCAGACTGTTTGGGGTGCAGCTGTGGAGGGTTAATGGTTGGAATGACCCCTGAACAAGTCTGCAGGTACTTGATTGATGGCTGTGGAAGACCAGCCCATACTGGGTGGTACTTTCCAGCAGTGGACCAGATAATAGGAAGTGCAAGGAGGAGAGACTTGCTCTTCCCTTATCCTGTGTCGATTTGCTTTGGAGTTCACTCTGTGAGCATCGTGAACTTTTAAAGCATCGTGGCTTTCTTTGTTGCTGCTGCTGCTGCCTCTGTCCTTGGCTGACTCGGAGCTTCATCTTTTCCACCAGGTTGTTGCTGTTCCCACTGCCTTTGGGGCCTGGTCTCTAGGCCTTGCTGCTGTTCACTGTTTATCACTGGCATCAGAGCCCAGCTGTTCTTCACCGATGTCGGAACCCAGAATCTTCAACCCTCCAGAGAAGTAAAGGCTTGAGACCTTCTTGGGATCTTTTGGCTTTGTGGAACATTCTGGTCAAGAGCAAGGCGGCTGCGGGTGGCCAGTTTGAAGGACACTATTTTTTTATTGTGAGTTATTTTAATAAACTATATATATATATATATATATATTACATTCTATAGATTCTGATCAATATAGATAGCTTCTTGTTGGCCATACTAGCATGATAAAATATCTCTCTTGACTTTCCTGATTGGTCTCCACTCAGGCAGTCACTTTACGAACATGAAATTTTAAGTTCCACTATCTGGAAATCATGTTTGAGGATTATGTGCAAGTAAAACACAACACTGAAGTAGCTCCTTCTTAAGCTCATGTAAATTTTGAAGTAATATTGACTTATAAAAGTGCATGCATTTTAATTTCCAATGAATGAATGTAACAAATTATGATATTTCAGCTCTAAGTCTTGTGTCTCTGACACTTTTCTATGTTGAAACACTTGGATGTAGATTATTCATACAGATTTGTACATAGTAAAGTTGTCTTCCATTTTCCTCTTGTTGCAATATAGCAATATTCCTCTTGTAGCATAATATCATGATTTGAATGTGTGTTACTCCTCCATAGGCTAATGTATTTGTATCGTTGGTCCCCAGCTGGTGGATGTTAGAGAAGCTGTGTCATATGTCACTCTTCTCTTTTCTTTAAAAGAATTATTTTTGATATATTACTAGCAGAATGTCCCTTTGGGGTTACTTCCCACAATCTTTGTAATATGTCTTTTGCATAGCAAGAATTTCTTTTACTTTTTGTAAATCTAATACATCATCATTTTTTTTTTGCCCACACTCCAAGGAGGTGAGCTATAATATCTCAGTTATAAACCCCTTTATTAAAATGTGCAGCTGTTATTTAGATGTGTGAAAACTGTATATGACAAATGTTTTGATGGAACTTATTTCCATTCCATCCTCTGTAATATGCACAGCAAGCTTCCACAGTGTTTAAATGTGCGTCCTTCTTACTATCAATTTTTACCTGACTCTTCAGAATAAAGGCCACACTATTAAGTCATTCACAAATGAACACCACATGCCTCAGTAGCAGCTCTAGCAATTATGGAGATTGTTGGAGCAATTCCTGAAGTAATCAGACTCACTACACATTTTTTTTTCTTTTAAGAATCCTTTTTGGCCTCCTCCTTTTTCTGCCAATAGCAAACATGGTGAATATTCCTAAAACTAGCTGGACTTTCTGCAAGCAATGTGGCAAGCACCAACCCCACAAAGTGACACAGTACAAGAAGGGCAAGGACTCTGTATGCCCAAGGAAAGCGGCGTTATGACAGAAAGCAGAGTGGCTATGGTGAGCAGACCAAGCCTATTTTCCGGAAAAAAGCTAAAATGACAAACAAGATTATGCTGAGGCTGGAGTGTGTTGAGAAAAACTGCAGATCTAAGTGAATGCTGGATATTCAGAGATGTGAGCATTTTGAACTGGGAGGTGACAAAAAGAGAAAGGGCCAAGTGATCCAGTTCTGAGCAGATGTTGTTACAAAGGCAGTAAAGTAATGAGGTGATACTCACTTAAAAAAAGAGTCATTTTTATATATCTTACAGTTTGTAATCCTTATCATGAAACCAAGAACCAGTGATATTAGATAGATGAGTCCCCACAAGAATGGAGGGTGGTGGAAATACTTTGCTGGAAAAAATGCAAGCAGTTAGGGCTACAACTCTGACATAAAAGATGATGCTTTCTGTCTGGTTAATGTGCATATCTCATATTACTAATGCTGAAGGGTCTTGAACACAATCAGTAGCCCATTGATAATTTTTTTCTTAATCCTCTGAAGAGGCAGTAGATTGACTAGTGAGATGGAGAGATGCAGTAGCAGCCATTAATTTTTTTTTTACTAAAGTTATTGTGCCCAACATAATAACAGATGTGAACCAAATACCTATAGGCAAATGGGAAGAACCAGTTCCATTCATGGACCAGATAACTATGGAAGTATCAAGATTATATGCAGAAGCTAGAGAAAATAAACAGTATTTCCAAGGTGTGATCCTCTTGGGACCCATTTTACCATATGTGCTGTACAAGGGTTCAGTGGAGAAGCATGAATTGTTTTTTTGTTTTTTTTTTTGGAGTTTTTCAAAATATAATTTAAAACTATTTTGTACCAATACAATATATTAATTTTACAAATGTAAAATTTTATCAGCTGTTAAAGCATTTGCAAAAACCACACATTCTACTTCAGCTTTATTGCACAATATCTATAAGAAAATATTAATTTTTAAACTAGAAAACATAAAAATGCTTTCAATATAGAAGAGACAATCTGATTTTAAAGATGATACTGTAGAAGAATGTCTACCCAGGAAAATAACAAACTTTCACAGGATATCAAGCAAATCCGGTGAGAAGCATGAATTGTATGATGAATATTAGTAACATTCACTGCTGTAAACTGAATAATGTCATGTTTCATGAGAATGCCGAGAATGCCATCTGAATATTACCATAAGGCACAAAATACTTTGGTATTTTATATTAGAAACACATAGAATTGGGCTATAGGTTTTTGTAGACAGCTTTTAAAATTTTTTTTTATTATTTATTCAATTGTGCGTGTGTGTGTGCACGCGCGTGCGTGTGTGTGTCTGTGTGTGTAGAACCACGGACGAATTTGGGAACCACCATGGACGCCTCCACCTCCTTCTTGTTTACTCTGCTCCGGGATTCACAGGCTCCGCCCTACCAGGACCAGAAGCACAGGCCGCCCCTGCTTCCGCCTGGCGTCTAAACGTGGGATCTGGGATCCGAACTCAGGACCCTCCGCCTGCAAGGCAGAGGCTTAACCCCTGAGCCACCTCTCCAGCCCCCCCCCAATAGCTTTTTTTTTTTTTTTTTAAGATCTTTCATCATGTGGGAAGGGCTGCTTCTACTATGTGCTATCTTGTCCTTTTTCTGTGCTTGCTGAGAATTTTCAAGGGAGTATTCTCATAGCTGGCTTCACTGTATTTCATCAAGAAGCATTCTAATATTTATTTGCACCTTCTGCAAAGATAAAAGCATAGCCTTGACCCAATTTCAGCAATGGAAATGGCCCTTTTTATTCTCCTGGGATATTATCTTCTCACATAACTCAAGGTTTTGTGGAGTCAGCTCAGTGACATATAGTAGAAGTGTGTTTACAATCTTCCTGAAAAATTTTGAAATGCATGTCCCCATGGATTATAAGCAATCCTGATAATATCCCTTATAGGGTATTGTTGACAGATGTTTTTAAATTGAGAAGTATAGGCTGTCCCATTATTTATTTTTATCTTAGTAGGATAGCCCCTCATAAGTGAAAGTTGTAAAGCAATGAGCAATGACAGGGATTGTTTTCCCAGTATGAGCTGAAGCAAAGAATATGCCTAAAAATCTATAGAACCATGTATGAGTTGAAGATGGCCAAAGGTGGACATCTTTGTGTTACATCCATCTGTAAAGATGGCAGACCATGTCCCACCATATGGGTCATGCCCCCTGGAGGGGAAGGCTGAGAAGGAATGCAGCAAGTACAGGTTCTAACAATCTGATTGTCCTATTCTCTTGAAATAGGTTTTTAAAGCAGATGCATTTTGATGATATAAGGAATGACTTTTTATTGCCCTTTCAGATAGTCTATTAGAAGCCAAGTTATCTGTTGTATCATTGCCCTCTGATAAAAGCCCAGATAGGATTAAATGAGAACGAATAAAGCCTGTATGTAGAAGAAACTGAAGATTAGAAAGAAGAAAAGGTTAGGCTGAGAGGATGTGGAAAAAATCACAGTCCCTCCAGTGGGAGAAACATGAAAAATCCATCACCTACTATGGCCCTTCTTTATTTATGCAGGAATAAAAAGAGCTGATAATTGGTTTGAATATTTTGACTATGAGAGAATGAGAGAAGGCTTCTAGGTTTGAGCACAATTTCTAGCCTCTAAGACAGCATTATCTGACTGTCTCATAACCACAACACGCCTGATGACCCCGGGCTCTGGCCTTAGCTCAGATGGGACTCCAAAAGCATCTGTGGGTTCAACCCACATGGAGAAATCATTACCATGGAGAATTCATGATTTTTCTATGCTCAGTCAGTCACGCAGTAATTTGAGACCATAAGAATTCTTTTGTCAATATGGTGACCTAACCACACTCCACAAGGTGGTACTCTACACTACAGCCTCAAATGATACTGATTCCTGTAATGGCACACTTCTCTTCAACCCAAAATACTAGGCATGCAAACATAATACCTCTCTGGTGGGCTCAGAGACTTGTCTTCTGATGTCAGGTGGAGAGTTACGATTAACCATCACATATGGTTTGTGTTAATAATGAGAGGAAGGCATACAATAAATCTTTCATCAACCAAAAGCAACAATAAATCTATATAAAGAATGAATAACAGAAAAGACAGATGTTGGGACTGGTGGGAAAGCACTGTATTTTTCTGCAGGCCCAGAAAATACAAGGTCATAAGTTGGACTCCTAGCACCTGTCTTACGTCAACATTCCATCACTGTCACATACATAACCAAAATAATTCAAGGGAACAAAACATTTTTCCCAGCTTACATTCTCAGGTTTTAGTATATTATGGAAGGAGAGTTGTCAGTAGGATCCAAGGACCTGGTCATACTATATCCACAGGGGAATACCTTCCATCTTGCTAGTCTCCTATCTGCCCAGGGAATGGTCCCACCTACCACGGGTAGGGTCTTCCCACATCAATTAGATAGTTTCCTACAGGTTGCTCAGAAGTTTGCCTTAATTGAATCAGATTTCACAGACTTGCCTAAGAGCTCAGTTCTCAATTGTCAACTTGACATCTGTAACTTTTAAAAAGCACCAATACTGGGGCTGGAGAGTTGGCTCAGGGGTTAAGCCTTTGCCTTGCAGGCAGAAGGTCCTGAGTTCGGATCCTAGACCCTGGGTGGAAGCAGGGGCGGCCTGTGTTTCTGGTCCTGGTAGGGCGGAGCCTGTGAATCCGGGGGGGGGGGGGCAGAGTAAGCAAGGAGGAGGTGGAGGCGGTCCATGGTGGTTCCTGAGTTCGTCCGTGGTTTTACACACACACATACATACACACGCACAATTGAATAAATAAATTTTTAAAAAAAGTGCCAATACTGAAAAGGTTCTATTTTTTCTTTCTATTACATTTTTTGCCTAATCATACAAACTCAAATAGGTACCCCCTTCTTCCTCCCCGGTTCCTTATCCCATTGCTCCCCATTCCACTTTCCTCACCTTCCCATCTCTGCTCCCTCTTACCCCTTTTATTTCTCCCCTCCTCTCTTGGTGCTTCCTGCTTTCTCCTTCCCATCCTCCAGAGCATGTTTAGTAGGTGCTGAATTTCCCTCTGAGTCTTCTACATTAGTGAGGGTTCAGGACTCAGTGGCATAGCTTGGGGCCCCTTCCTGGGCTGCCTACTAGTATGGGAATTCTATTATGACTGCTTAATCCCTTGCCTCTAAGGATCTTACTGCCTGAAGCCTTCTCCCCTGTGATCCGTGCTAGACTCTGGGGGGTTGATGACATGTTAGCCATTGTGCAGGTCAGGCAAGGTCCAATTCTGGCTGCTGCAGCCCTAACTTCTGTGGAATATCTTGCATATAGTTGGTCCTCCCCATCTTTAGGCTCTTACAATCTTGCCGCCCTCTTCTTCCACAAGGTTCCCTGAGCTTTAGGATGGGGACAGATTTGGCTGGTCTGGTTCCAGGTGAATAATGTAGGGTCTTTGGTGTTCTGAATTATGGTCTGTTGTTGTTTTCAGTTTTGCTGTTCCTGCGCTACTCTTGGCTGCATCCTGGTTGTTGTTGAGGTCTGCTCCTAACCAAAGATAAAAGACTGTTTAAAGGAAGATCTTAATATAAGAAGAGACTCAAAGGTAGATGGAAGAATAGGAGTAGGACACAGCAGTGAGAGGGGTGGGTCTCCTGTTCTCTGGTTGGTTATTATCTAACTGCCAGTCCCTATACTCTCCCTGACTGGGGAGAACAAACCTATTCAGTCCCAAATAAACAGGAAGGGAAGTGAGAGTGAGCTGCATCAGATTCCTCATTACTTACATGCGGTACATGACTGTGGCCTAATTTCTCTATTGAATTGTGTTCTCTTGTCTCTTTTCTTTTGAGGTTTTCTTTCCCCTTCTCTCCTATTTATAATCCTTTGTGATAATAGTGGGTATTACAGAGATTTACCTTTGAGTATGTCATTAAGTGGGTTTGTAACTAGGATCCACTTATTAGGGAGTACATACAGCATCTAACTTTCTGTATCTGGGATACTTTACTCAATATAATTTCTTCTAATTCCATCCATTTCCCAGCAAATTTCATTAATTCATCTTTTTTGATTGTTGAGTAGTATTCCATTGTGTAAATGTACATTTTCATTATCCATTCATCAACTGTTGGGCATTTGGGTTGATTCCATGACTTTGTTATTGTAAATAGTGCTGCAATGAACATGGTTGTACTCGTATCATTATAGTGAATTGCTGTATTTGGAGGGATTATTCCCAGTGGTAAAGCAGGGTCATATGGCATTTCAATCCTTAATTTTTTTAGAAATCACCATGCTGATTTCCAGAGTAGTTGGATAAGCCTGCATTCCTACTAGCAGTGTGTGAGAGAGTTCCCTCCTCTCCACATCCTCTCCAGCATTTGTAGTTGTTTGTATTGTGGATTTTCGCCATTCTGAAAGGGCCTATTCTTAATTATGGAAATTATGACATCATAAGAAGTCACCTAAATAATGGAGAGGTGATGAAAAATATGGAAAAACTAGATGATAACTGATAAACATGTCAACAGAAATGACTTTATTTTTTCTTAATGACATCTCAAATAAGAATATTTAAAAAGCAAGTACACATGGTTGCACAATCTAGCTCCTTGAGTTCAGTTCCAGGTGCCTACATGGTAGGACAGAACTGAATTCCAAAAGTTGTTCTCTCATCTCCAACACCAAGTGGATGGAATCATGACTTGGTTAATTAAGCACAGATCCTGGACTAGATGGTAGAAACCACCTGTTTTATGAACAGCCAAGATAAGAGTATTATAAGGATAGTGGACTTTAAAAAATATTGTGTGTGTGTGTGTGTGTGTGTGTGTGTGTGTGTGTGTGTGTGTGAGTGTGATCAGAGGGCACTGTGTGTCCCTGTGGAGAACCAAGGGTAGCTTCGGGAATCATCCTGGATTGCTTCTACCTCCTTCTTAAGCTTCACCCACCAAGGTTGGAAGTGCAGGATGCTGCATTTCCACTTGGCATTTTTACGTGGGACTTGGGATCTGAACTCAGGACCTCCTGCTTTCAAGGCAGAGTCTTAACTCCTGAGCCATCTCTCCAGCCTCCAATATTGAACTTCAGAAACCTGATGAATATAGGTCTGAGTCCATTAAGTCGAATAGGAGGGAAGGGATATTAGGGCTGCTATATAAAGGCAGAAAAGGTTTTTAATTTGATCAATATGGGAGTGTAGCAGATGGTAAGAGTGGGGGAGCAAGTATTGTAAACTAAGGGTTTACGGTGGGTAAGACAATGGGTGTCTTCAGGAGGAAGCAATTTTCCTCATTGGAGCCTTTTGAAAGGAAGAGAAGCAAGAAACAGCAGCAGAGGAGGTGGATAATGCTGTATGGCTAGAGAGGAATGGGAGATGTTTTAAAGAAGTTCTTAAAGGTTACATAGTAAAGATCCAGTTTGTTTAGGTGTTGGGTTAATTCCTGCACTCACAAGAGAGAGTATGCCTGTAAGGTTCCCCAAAATTTGTCAAGATAAAAAAATTTGTCTCTGTATCTATCACACTTGAGATACTATTTCCACTTACTGAGAGTGATCCCTTGGGATCAGTGAAGGGTGATGAGAAGGGGAAGTGACCTCTGAGTCCCATCAGTCACTGGGAGATGACAGCCCACAAGCTGGCCAAGGCAGAATCCAGTGGTCAGGATCTGACAGGCCTGGGGAAGATATATTTGGATCAGATCTGATTATATAGGAAGGAGAAATTCCAGGGTTTGGGAATGGAGGGTCATGATGTTAAGTTGATAGTGAGAGAGGGGTCTCTTCTGCAGGGCTGAAATCAGAAAAGGAAAGGGCAAGTCAGTTTGAGAGGTCAGATTTGGACTTGCTTTATGCAGGAGTATGTGGAAGACAGAACAGAATACGCAGAGAGAGAGGTGCAGGATCAAAAGTAAATATAGGCCCATTTTCCACTGAGTAGCACAATCTTCAGGGTTCCTAGAATTTGTATGTCAAAAGGTACATGTTTCTGGCCAGCAATGACCATCTTTGAAGGAAAGTGGCGATTTTTGTAATAATGCAGCCTGGTAGTTAACCTTTCAGTCACAGGGTAGATACGTCTGTGAGAAGACCTGTTAAAGGTAAGTTTTGGGCATCTTACAGGATTGTTGGACCATGGAAGCATTGAGGGCAAGAAAGGCAATCACTTTGGAAAAAAGAAGACTTGGTACAATGGAAGGGTGCGTGGCTCTCCCACCAATTGCACTGTTAGAAATGGACCCATAAGAGGAAATAGAACATCTTCACTGATCTTTGGGAAGGCAACCAATATTACCACTGGAGCCGACAACACAGTTCAGCTCAGGAAAAACTCTTCACCCGGTGCCCGTGGTTCGAGCAGGATAATTTTAAGGCCCTCTGCTCTGAATTACCTTTTGCTTACCTTGCCACTTCCTTATCTCCAGGTGGAACGAAATTTTACATTAAGCATTAACAATGGTTCTGGAGTGTTTTAAGATTAAAAAAAAAAAAAAAAGCTCAAGAGAAAGGAGATTCCATCCTGTATCAAGAATTCCCATTTCAGTGGAAAGCCTTCTTTCTCTACCTTTGTGCCTTAAGTCTTTGCTTAATATACTCTGTGACTACTCCAAACTGTTTTGACATAATTCCCATAATTTCTGCATTCACCTGAGTTAAGTTCTCTAAATGTAGAAGAATTTCTGAAACTCTGGAAGGAACCACTGTTTTGTAAACCTCCATCTTGATTAGAAGGTGGTAGTCTCCAGCACCAACCAAACCCCAGAAGGTGGAGCCTGGGAAACTCCAGAACATAGCAAAGAGGAGGTAAGGCAATCCAGGGGGATTCCTGAAGTCACCCTTGGGCCTCTACAGGCATGTAGAGTGCCCACTGATATACACAGACACACACAGAGACAGATACACATGCAAAAATTAAAAAATAAATAAAAAAGAAAGCCAATGTTAAAAAAAGTTACATGTCAAAAAGACTTAGCCAGGCTCAATGAGAAGATTCTGTAAGGAAGGGCGTTAGTTGAATCCCCAAAGCCAAGAGCTCAGAAGAAACAGCTTCCAAAAAAGCTATCTGATCTTAGTATGCATTGTGGCACACCAGTAGATAGCTTTTTATGCTATCTATATACAGGATGTACTGTTGAAGACAGCTTGTGACTAGAGCCAGACTTTTCTGAGTTTACTGAAAAGACCTGAAATATATAAAAATTTTCACTAATAGGAAAGTGAAAAATACACTAGATAAGTGTCACTAAAGAAAACATGAATGAAAGTTATATATAAAAATTTGAATGAAGGTCCTTGCTGGGAGTTTCCTGTGCCCAGGTGCTGGGAGTTTTCAACCATGTGACATTCAGGTGGGCTTGCAGACTGCTTTTCCCCTTGCCCTATGTCCTTCCTGGGAGTTATATCCAGGTGCCAGGGAACCTTTAACTATGCTTTACACCAGCAAGCTGTGCGAGTTTCTTTAAATTCAGTTGTCTATGTCAAATGAAAAACAATGCAAGAAACCAAAGAAATACTTCTCCAAAAATCACTAATCCCAAACCCCCAAATTCCACTGAGGGTAGCCCATTTGATGGCAATCAAGAGTGAAATACTCTCGACATTGAAACCCAAAGAGCAATTACAAACATGATGAGGCTTATTCAAAAGAACACTGATAAACATTTTAGCAAATATGAAGAACAGACAAATGCAAGAAAGAAAACCAAGAAAATACAAATAAGCAATTAGACCCAATTAGAAAGACAGTTGAAGATCTGAAAACAAATTTAGAAACAATAAGAAAAACTCAAACTGATCTGCAAACCAATATGGAAGCACTGAAAAAAGCCCAAACTGAAATGACACTGGAATTTAAAATTTCAAGCAATGAAACTAAAAAGTCAATAGTCTCAAAATAGAACTGATCACATAGAAGACAGAGTAGCAGAATTGAAAGAGAAGATGGGAGAGGTTGATAAGTCAATCAAATAAATCGATAAATTGAAAAATGTGCATGAATGGAGCATATAGGAACTTTGGGACACCAATAAACTAACCTACGGATCATGGGTATCCCGGAAGGAGACACAA
Source organism: Typhlomys cinereus (assembly GCA_023101885.1). Classification (NCBI taxonomy): domain Eukaryota; kingdom Metazoa; phylum Chordata; class Mammalia; order Rodentia; family Platacanthomyidae; genus Typhlomys; species Typhlomys cinereus. The sequence continues at coordinate 396,825 of JALPQD010000830.1, read as the reverse complement.
GAGGAAGACCTATCATTCACGATAAAGGAGAGTATAGAGGAAAATTTCCCTAACCTAAGGAAGGAGATGCCCATCCAGATCCAGGAGGCATACAGACCTCCAAATACCCCGGACAAATAAGAAACACCACACATCATATGATGTTACATGCAAATATGCACAGTAAAGATAAGAAGTTAAGAGCTGAGATACAGATACAGAAGGACCAAGTCACATACAAAGGTAAGTCTATCAAAATAACAACTGACTTTTCAATGCAAATTGTAAAAGCCTAAAGGACTTGGAGAGACTATACAACTTAATAACAAATACAAATGCTAACCCAGACTATAATATCCAGCAAAACTATTGGTCATAATAGAAGGTGAGAGAAAAATATTTCATGAGAGAAACAGTCTAAAGAACTATATGGCAACTAAGCCAGGACTACAGAGAATATTGGAAGGAATACTCAAGATGTAAAAGAAGGATAAATAGCTTTTTCTGCCCGGGACATGTGTTCCAGGGAGGACCCACTACTCATCAGGAGGTGACCTCCAATACCAATCAGGACGGAGCCAAGGGCGGTGCAGGAACAGCAAAACTGAACAACAAACCATAATTCAGAACACCAAAGACCCTACATTAATCATCTGGAACCAGACCAGCCAAATCTCTCCCCATCCTAAAGCTCAGGGAAATTAATGAAAGAGGGGGTGGTAAGATTGTAAGAGCCTAAAGATGGGGAGGAGCAACAATATGCAAGATACTACACACCAACTTAGGGCTGCAGTAACCATAATAGGTCTTTGCATGACCTATGTAATGACTGACATATCAATGACCCCCCAAAGAAGCATGGATTAACAGTCACAATAGTGTTCCCATACTAAAGGGGAGCACAAGAAAGGGCTCTAGGCAATGCTACTGAGTTCTTACACCTCATTAGAGTGGAGGACACAGAGGGAAGTTTGACATTCACACTAAAGGATGCTCCAGGGATGGGGGAGGGGCATTGGGAAAAAGGGAGGGAGGGGGGTGAAAAGAAGGGGAAAAGGGGGGGAGGGAGCAAGGGTTCTGGGGAGGGGGTGGAAGGAGGGAGAGGACCTGGGTACCTATTAAGTTTGTATGATTGAGAAAATAAATAAACAAATAAATAAATAAGGATAAATACATCAGATAGGCTACAGGAAATAAATAACACCAGTATAAAAACTGATTGAAGGAATACAAATGCAAACACCATGAAATCAATAATATAACAAAAACCATTAAACATCTTTAAATAATAACCTTAATTGTCAATGGGTTCAACTCCCAATTAAGAGACACAGGTTTACAGCTTGGATCGAACATCATGTCAAATCAATACTTTGCCTACAAGAAACACACCTCACAACGAAAGATATACACTATTTCAGGGTGAAAGGATGGTCAAAGATACTCTAAGCAAATGCAAATAGGAAACAAGCAGGAGTTTCCATGTTAATATCAGATAAAGTAGATTTCGAACAAAAGCAAACCACAAAGGATAACAATGGTTACTACCTTCTGGTTGAGAATATTCCAGCAGGGGATACTACAATCCTAACCATATATGCCCCAAGCACGGGTACACCCAACTTCATCAAACAAATACTACAGGAGGTGAAACAACTAATGAACCCAAACACAGTAATAATAGAAGACTATTAATAAAACTCCACTCACTCCATTCAACAAGTCAATGGAACAAAACCCAAACAGAGACACATTGGAACTAAATGAAACCATAGATATTTACAGAACAAACATCTCACCCAAATACTAAAGAATAAATGCCATTTTTCCAGCCCATTGCTAGCTACTCTTCTTTGTTAGTGTGAGACAATACCCATACACAACTTATGGGGAGAAGGGAAGATTTATTTGGATTATGGTTTCAAAGGCAATAAAGTCCATGATGATAGGAATGACATAGCAGAAGGCATGGCTGGAGGCAGAAGGAGGAGGCAGGGTTAAATACTGCCACCACCAGGAAGGCAGAGACAACAAGAGCAAACTGATAGGAAAAAGGGCTTGGTTACCAAGTCATGTGGCCTGACTCCTGGGACATGCCTTCCTCCAACAAGGTTCAAATTCTTTAAGGTGACATGATCTTCCCAAACATATCACCTGAGGATTCAACATTCATATCACCTGTGGAAGACAACTCACACTCAAACCATGATACGAAGCAGCAAGCAACTGAACGTGTTTCTGTTTATTCACTTTTCCACTGTAGTTTCTAAGTGGAAAGTCAAAAACAACTTACATTTCTGAAAGTTACTGAAGACTATGCGTTGAAATCTCTCTGTCTCATCTGTTCAACTGATGTACTGAGTCAAAACTGTTTGATACTTCCTCATTGCATGCATTTTGCAAGTAAGACAGATTTTCTTCTTGTATTTACAACCTATTCTTAAAGCTTTTCTGCAGGAGTGTTACAATGTTGGTGGTGTGCTTTATTTCAATCTCATCATGGAATGCCATCAATTCTTACCAACATTGTAGGATAACTTGGCTAGACAAAATAATCTTGGGACTGGAGAGGTGGCTCAGGGGTTAAGCCTCTGCCTTGCAGGCGGAAGGTCCTGAGTTCGGATCCTAACCCCACGTATAGATGCCAGGCGGAAGCGGGGGCGGCCTGCGTTTCTGGTCCTAGTAGGGCGGAGCCTGTGAATCCCGGGGCAGAGTAAACAGGAGGAGGTGGAGGCAGTCCATGGTGGTTCCCGAATTCGTCCGTGGTTCTACACACACACACATACATACACACATGCGCACACACATACATTCACAATTGAATAAATTTAAAAAAATTAAAAAAAACCCGAAGTAATCTTGCTCACGATTCTTTGTTATCAGTGTTTCAGTTACATGATGGTATTCAAAATTTCTAAAGCATGAGTTATGCCAGTATGTGTGCCTTCATAAAAAGCTATCACCTCCTTTTTATTCTTTCCACTATCCACTAGCTATCATGTTTTCTTGGAATGTAAAATTTGTTGACATTTGAGGGGGTCTTATTTGGGTCATATCTAGGATAACCAATGAAACCCACATGTAGGTTTCTTTGCTTAGATTTGTGCAGCTTACCAGTATAATTACATGGAATCAGTTTCCTACTTTCCTTTCCCTATTTCGTACTAGATTCACAGGTTTGTCTCTTAATCATATTGGTGGGGTCTCAGCTATGCTATAATTCATGATCACTCTGGTTTTATTTTTGCCTCTGCAGTTTTCTGTGACTATTTTTAAGCCTTGTCTACAAATGACAGTTCTTCTTTCTCACACTATGTAATTCATGGATGCTTCCAATGACAGATTTTTTGAGCATTTCCTTTGCAAGATTTCAGGTGGTATTTTTTCCTGAAAACATGCTTGCCGTGTATCCCAGATGAGATGCTCCATTCCTGGAGGCTTTAAATCGAGTCTTCATCTATTTCAGTATTCCTTCATTCCTGTCTTCAATACTGAATATAGATTTTGAAAGCATGTGGCCTTTCCCAGGACCAGGAAAAAAAATGCAAAATAAAAAAAAATTTGTTTCTATTTAACAGTACATTTTTGTGACTTTCAAGCACTCCTTTGAAAGGGACCATGTAATATATTGTATGCCTAAAATTTTTTATCACTTATATTATAGATATTTTTGTTAAATAAATTAATTTTAAGGTACAAAAAAGAAGCCGTGGATCACACTAAGTCTATTAGCCACAATAATCTGGACCTATTATATATATATATATAAATTATATATATATATAAATTATATATATATATATATATATATATATATATATATATATATATATAAAATCCCATTTATGAGGAATGATTTAGTTAAGGCAAGTTTATAGGATAATTGTTAGACCCTGTAAATAGAGGGTGGGTCCAATCCCCTAAGTGGAGGTGCTTGCTTAATATATGGCAGACTGCCAAGTAAAAAATATTAACTTCTCTCAGATTTCCCAGGGAATATAGTGTGGCCAGTTCTGTTGGCTCCTAACGTTGGTTTGAACTCTCGCATTATCATAATGAACACACCCACTTGAGTATGAATAAAAATGCTGTTCCCCTAAATTTCTTAGGTATGTATGCTGATACTAACTGAAGATGAAATTAAAATAAACATGCTGCTAACCAGAGAATACTGTAGCCACTTTTAGCTTATCTCTCTGCCTCAAAATTATTACAACCCGCCCATCTTTGTTTCTACAACTTGGTAATTATTATGAATATTTTCTGCTTAAAATGTGTTGTTGTTGAATGTTATACAAGTTTTCTGTTTTCTTGTGGTTTGAACATGCATATGATTTTAGTTGTATTATCTTTGGGGCAATTTTTTAGGCTTCTTCACATAAAATATTGAGTATTCTCTGAATTTTGGACATAGTCCCTACATGTTCCTCATCTAAATCTTTACGTAACTTTTTCATCTCTATTATCCTAGGTTTCAATCTCTTACTTCTAGACAGCTGCTCATTTGCCTTCTATTTTTTTTACTCTTTCTCAAGCTAAGTAAATTCAATGACTTTGGTTTATGTGAGACATTTTCTGAGGAGAGAAAAGCAGTTGCCTGTAACTCTAGAATGTGCATGGACAGCATACCAAAAGTGATTCTTCCAAAGTCCCACTTGGCAAATCAACAAGTTTATTGGAGCTACTTACAGGCTGATGGGTGTTAACTGCAGAATCCAACTCCAGAATGGATAGATTCTGAAGGTCACTGCCCAACTTGAAAGCAATTACTTTAAAGCTTCTCTTCATGGTAGTTCATGTCATGACAGTGTCCTTCCAACCCCACTAGCTATTTCTTGCTATGATGACTTTGGAGAGGGGGCTTGTGACTTTTATTAAGTTCAGGACACCCTAACACAGAATTTTACTTCATAAATCTCACCAACTTTTCTCTTCCTCCAGCAGAGAATATTAAAACTTGGAGGAAGTTTTTACAATACACCATCCCTTCCTCTGACACATTCTTTCATTCCCTTCTATGATGTTCCTGAATCTTGGATGAGGTCATGCAGATGTTGATCTATGGCTAAGGATTGGGCCACTATGCCACAGCAACAATCATCTGTTCTTGAAAGCTGTGCAACACACATTCCACTTCAAAAAGGAAGTTTTCTTCCATGACCAGTTGAAGCTGCCAGGAAACAAGACTCTGGGTGGATACAAACACTAAAGTTTAGAAAGCATATCCAATAGGTTTCCCACTTGCATGAGTTTTCATGTGTGTAGATTCTGTGATGTGATGTGCACTGAGTTGTACCTGGAAGGAGTAAGATTTCTCACATTCATTACATACAAAGGACTTCCCAACATGGAGAATTTCTGATGTACAATGACTTGTCTTTGAGAAGAAATATTTCTTACATTTTGTACAATCATAATGCTTTTCATCTATATAAATTCTCTTTAGTGTGATGTGACTTGCAGTAGAAAATTTCCTGTATGAGAGAATATAATATGGAATGACTTTGCAGAACAAATACTGTCAAAATTAATACAACTTATTCTGTATATGAATTGTGCAATGTTTACTAAGGTATGGATGGGGTCAGAAGGTTTCTCACATTATTTACAAATTCATAAGACTTCATACTTCTATAAATTCTGCCATGATTAGTAAGGAGTGACTTGGAATAAAAAAACTTCCCGCAATCTTTACCTTTTAAGCATTTTCTCTGTATGAGCCTTCAACTGTTTCATAAGGAATGATTTGCAATGGAAAGATTTCCCATAATCTTTACATTCATAGAGCTTTTCACATGAGTTTATTGATGAAGAGTGACTTATGACTTGGAGGAGAAACATTCTTACTCACTTGCAAGAATTCTGAGATGTATGGAGAGGACTGAGGCAGAGTGGAAAACTTTCCTCCATTACTTACATTCGAAAAATTCTTACCTGCATTGCTCACATCCAAGGATTCTTACCTGTTGAGTTCTCTTATAAAGAGTGAGCTTTGGATTCAAGATGTCTCACTTTATTAACATTCATAGGATTTCTCACCTGTATGAGTTTTCTGATACACAGTGAGTTTTGATTTCACATATCTCTAATAATCATAGGATTTCTCACCTGTAAGAATTCTCTGATGTACAGTGAGGTTTGATCTATGGGAGATTTTACACATTCTTTATACTCATGAGTTTTGATGTCTGTATGAGTTCTTGATGCTGATAGACTTGTATTTTCAAGAAAGATTTCCTGCATTTTTTATATTCATAAGGCCTCTCATTGGTATGAGTTCTTTGATGTACAGTGAGATGTGACTTGGTAGAGAAACATTTCACACATTCCATACATTCATAGGGTTTCTCACCGGAATGAGTTCTCTGATGAAGTGTGAGTTGTGACTTGGTAGTAAAAGATTTTCCACATTCCTTACATTCATAGGGTTTCTCACCTGTATAAGTTCTTTGGTGTAGCGTAAGTTGCTTCTTTGAAGAGAAGGATTTCCAACATTCATTACATTCATAAGGCTTCTCACCTATATGAGATCTCTGATGTACAATGAGTTGTGACTTGGTGGAGAAAGATTTTCCACATTCCTTACATTCATAGGGTTTCTCACCTGTATGAGTTCTGTGATGTGTGGTTAGCCATGACTTCAAAGGGAAGGATTTCCCACATTCCTCACATTCATAAGGATTCTCACCAGTATGATTTCTCTGATGTAGCGTGAGTACTGACTTGGTGGAGAAAAATTTCCCACATTCCTTACATTCATGAGGCCTCTCACTGGTGTGAGTTTTCTGATGCATAGTGAGATATGACTTTCTATGAAAAGATTTGCTGCATTCTTTACATTCAAAGGGTTTCTCACCTGTGTGAATTATGTGATGTATAGTAAGTGATGACTTGGTACAGAAAGATTTCCCACATTCTTTACATCCATAGGGCTTCTCACCTGTATGAGTTGTGACTTGGTTGAGAAAGATTTCCCACATTCCTTACATTCATAAGGCTTCTCACCTGTATGAATTCTCTGATGTAGCGTGAGCTGTTTCTTTGAAGAGAATGATTTCCCACATTCCTTACATTCATAGGGCTTCTCACCTGTATGAGTTCTTTGATGTATGGTGAGTGATGACTTAGCAGAGAAAGATTTCCCACATTCCTTACATTTATAGGGCTTCTCGCCTGTATGAATTCTCTCGTATACAGAAAGCTTTGATTTCCAGGGGAATGTTTTCTCACTTCTTTTTTTTAATAGTATTCTTTTATTTATTTATTTTTTATTTATTATTTATTCGATTGTGCGTGTATGTGTGTATGCGCGTGTGTATGTATGTGTGTGTGTGTAGAACCACAGACGAATTCGGGAACCACCATGGACACCTCCACCTCATTTACTCTGCCCCAGGATTCACAGGCTCCGCCCTACCAGGACCAGAAACGCAGGCCACCCCCGCTTCTGCCTGGCGTCTATATGTGGGGTCTAGGATCTGAACTCAGGACCTTCCACTTGCAAGGCAGAGGTTTAACCCCTGAGCCACCTCTCCAGCCCCAGTATTCACTTCTTTAAAAACGTTCTTATATACAATGAATTAAATCTTTTCATTTAATGCAGAGCTACCTATGCTATGTGATACTTAGGCACAAGTGTCAACTTGACAGTTGAGGGTTTGAGTTCTGGGCACATTTGTAGAGAATTAGTGGTTGAGTTAGGTCCAGAGCAGACCTGCAGGAGATTGTCTAGCTGATGGGGAAGGCCCAGCCCATGGTGGGTAGGATTAGGCCCTGGATTAAAATACAGACAGCTCATTGAGAGAGTTGGCATCCTTGTGTACACTTGGTCAGACATGCTGGTCTAGCAAGAAAGGATCATCCCTCTCTCAGCCATTACGTAGAAATGGTGTGGCCAGTTCCTTCGGCTTTGGCTTGTTGATGCATGCTCTCCTGTCAAGCTGGACTGAGAATTGTAACCAGACTGTCATAAGGATATAAACCTCTTGTACCCTTAAGCCATTTGATGGTCACTATCAGCAATCATGCAGGCAAACTGCAACAGCTATGTAAACAAAGGACTTCAAATATTCACTCATTTTAGTGTAACTCTTCAAAGTGAAACTTGTTTCTGTGTCTATAATCTCTTTATATAGAAGGTTGAAAATACTGAATACAGCCTTGAGAACATTGATTAGTATATGTAAGTATAAGATACTGAGGAGCTTGGAGGGATAGTCAAATTAAAATGAACACACTCTTCTCTAGTCTGCATGCTAGGCTCAGTATAGACAAATAATGATTCTAACATGAGCTGATTCCTAAGGAAACATACCTAGGGTGATCACCTTCTTCACACTCCAATTTGAAATAGAGTTTGATCTCACATTAAATGTTTCACTTAGTTCACCCATCTCTTGCTGGGGTGGATTCTTGCAGGTGATTCCATTCAGCCACAAATGAGTCTTGTGATTTTCCTTGTTGGTATCAATTGGGAAAACATCTATAATGACATTAACAACATGTGAATAATCAGTATAAATATTTTTACAGAAAAAAAATGAAGGCACAATTATGTGGTTATATGCTATGTGCAATTTTAAAACAGTGACATCCTTATGCCTTTATGAATTAAGATAAACCGCAATACTAATGTTCTTTTTTTTATTCAATTGTGCATGTGTGCATGTGTGCGCGGGCGCGCGCGCGCGCGTGTGTGTGTGTGTGTGTGTGTGTGTGTGTGTGTGTGTGTGTAGAACCATGGGCGAATTTGAGAATCACCATGGACCACCTCTACCTCTTCCTTGTTTACTTTGCCCCAGGATTCACAGGCTCCGCCCTACCAGGACCAGAAACACAGGCCACCCCCGCTTCTGCTGGGCAACTATGCATGGGGTTGTTGGGCCCCCGCCCAGGATTTGCCCCAGGGTATGGCCGAGCACATGGGACTAAAGATGGCGCTGAGGGCAAGGGTCTTGCCCTCACTTCACAGAGAGCCCTAATTGGCTTTCAGGTATCTATCTGCCCCCTGTGCTGAGCGACACTGAACTTGACCATTAGCACCTGCAGGATGTGTTGACTTGTGACACAATTGGATGCCCATTTCGCGCCTTGATGGCCTTTGTCTATAAAAGTTCCTTTTTCTCCCCCCAATAAACTGAGATCTGCTTCTGACAATCTCCCCTTCCCGTGTCTCTGGGGGTAGAGGTGGAGGTGGGGACAGCTGTGCTGCAGACCAGAGTCGCGGCCTCGAGACCAGGGCTCCCCAGGACCGGGTGGAGAACAGAACACACATTCTGAACCCGTTTATTGAAACTTTCCTGACAACTTTTATACAGAAAATTTTGGAGTAAAGAATGTTGCATATACATAGGTAATTTTCTAATCAGCAAAATCACCTTCAGGGTGGACCTTTTTTTTCAAGAACCTAACCTATTGCCTGAGGGTAAAGGCACTTAAAGGAATTATTCTCTTATTTAATCTATAATGCTTCACCTGATAGCTATGGGGCTAAGCCCACATTTTAACAGAGACTGCTTTTTAAAATACACAGAGGCAGAATGATCTCCTTTTGATTTTAGCAAAGAACATATTTTACAATTAACTATAGGAGTCCCCAACACCCCATAAGTCCCAGCATGAGCTTTTGCTGTTGTCCTCTCCAGATTGATACTCTCAGTCATCCTTCTATTCCTTTAATAGTAAGGTTGCTTATGTCTTCCTTTGAGGAATTCCAGAAGTGTATTGCCAGTTAGATGACCCATCTGTGAACCATGCATACTCCAAACCTGGGTCCAGTCAGGCCCCATATGCCAAGGGTGTCTCTTTCGGGGCGGAGGTGATCATTGGTGGGAGTGCACTCGAATGATCCATCTCTGTAATTTCTCATAAGAGTGCTGTTTGGGATAGGAAAGACACGGCCCCCTTTGCTCCTGGCATGGATTCTCCCAATTTGGATTGCAAATACCATCTCCAGGGGCAGTCTTGGCATCTCGACTTTCTGGCATGATGGTCTCTTCCTTGGCCTTCAGCCAGGGTAAGAGGGTATCACAGTTTCTTTTAAAGTTCTAGTGGACTGATAGCATAGTCTTATACTTATACTTATAGGTGGGAATTTTACCCACCTATCTATGCTTTAAGACTCTAGAAGTTATTCTCTAATTTCTTTAAAATCAGTGCACACATTCTGTCTAACAAGTCTACTTATTGTAAGTGACTAGACATGAAATTTCTATTTAGTATTTGAATAAAACTTAAAAAGCAGGCTTCTTCTCTAGGTCAGAGAGCAGGAAGCTAGTTCCAAAAAACCCTAAGAGGAGGTAAAGGGCACTCCTAATTCCCAGAAGAATTCTTCCTGCCAGAGGCAAAACTTGAATTATCCCAAAAAAAACAAAACCTAGGTAAGGGGCACTCCTAATTCCCAGAATTCTTCCTGCCTGAGGCAAAACCCGAATTATCTAGGAGAAAGTGTCCAGCCCCTGTTCATGGGGTTACTGTGACCTTCCTCAGAGAACAGGCTTTAGGCCTGAGCTGGGAAGAAACACCAAAGCCTGACAATTCCCATATTTTTCCTTATTTCTCTTAAATAAAGCCATGTCCTTATCCCAAAACATGTTACTTTGTATCCATCTTTTCCAAACTGAGACATATTCTACTAGATTAGTTGGATAGGGACACAGCATTTCCCTCCTTTTTATTTTTTAATTTGAGCTTCTCAAATTCTATGTTGACCTGTCTGAAAGATGAGGAGATCAACCTGAAGATGACTGAAAGAGGACTATAACAATGATTATGATAAAAATTGTCACGCCAATATGAATCAACATAGTGAACCACGTTGTAGGATTAATATATGTTGATATATTATTCCAGAGAGATTCTGCCATCTGACCTACATCAGTTACATATAAATGAGCTTTATTAATATCCAATATCTTAGTTTGTAAAGCTCTGATATCTGGTCCTAAATCTGTATTATGCCAAATTCCTAGTAAGTGAGATCATATTTTCTCCTATGGTTTATCTGTCTCATTTTAAGGACATGGATTAACACAAATAAATTTATAGTTAGTATGGCAACATGTCAGAAACAAGGGTGGCAGTTGACAAGAAAAGGGCAATAATAATACTAATACTGATTTTCCTAAAATAAGCATAGCTACAAATCTTTTAGGCCTAATCAATGCATCTCATCTCTTAAGTACCTCCAATCCTGAATTGCATAACAATCTTAATGAGATGAGTCTGAATTTTGTCCCAAATATAAATTCTATCTCAGTACCCATATTAAGATAAACAATTAGCCAATAAACAATAGATACAATTGGTGGGATAAATGTCAGCAAAAGTTAACAGAAAATTGTATATGTTTAGGAGCCAAAAGCAAAACAATAATGCATTTTAAATAGAAAATAAAATCCTTTTAGCATATGAAGAGCAACAGCTAATTTTTAAAGTCCAGTTTGTAAGAGACTCTCAGAGTCAGTCCAACAGAGATCAGGAATCCATCCTAGAAGGAAATATTTTGTGTACAAGCACTGACCATCCAAGAAAGTCTGATACTTAAGTCTAGAATGTTGAAGAATAGGGCAGCACAGTAATAGTCAAGAAGAGATGTCTGCAGGTCGTTAGTTGTGGTTGTTGGACTAGCCTGGCTCCTTCAGGCCAGGATCTGGCTCTTCGAGTTGTTCTGCATTGATATCAACTCCCTTTTTCCTGTAGACAGAGAGCTGTGATCTTGTCAGGGCAATTGTCCATGATTTTCTACTGGGCAGACTAAATGCTTGGGAATCCACAGAGTGAGCCTACTAATGGAGAAACACAAAGATACCCGCAATTCCAGCAGAGTCCTGGGTCTGGTTAGGACAGGTGTATGTCAAAGGCCTTCTGTCATTGAATCCACCATTTACTGTAAAGCCTTCTTCAAAAAAAAAATTTAAACTGTATAAGATGGAGAAACAAATTAAATGAGGTGTATCTGAGGAAATCTTAAATCTAGTTGGAGAATGGTATTACAAAGATCCTCCTGGGGGGTGATTTCTTATCTAAGATGTATAGAAGCCATCTCTGAGAAAATTGAAAATTAAGATTTTGTAGTTCTTATCTAAGCCCATTACCAAAATTTGTCCTTAAAGTACATGACCCTTATAACATAAATATAATAGTTAAACTCTATAAGATCTTAAGCAGTTAAACCCTTTAAGAGTTAAATTTTTATAACCAAATCTCTGTTTAATTAAGACAGAGACAATTGAAAAACATTTGAATACATGAAGCTTAATTCTTAATTTCTAATTTCTGAGGTTCAATATCTTTTCTTTTATAACATGGAAGAAGCATAACAAATAATACTTTCTTTAACCATCATCTCTTATTTTCAGTCTTCTCATAACTCTAACATCCCACAAACCTTCACAACATACTTTAACATTCTTTTTAAGTAACCAACTCATAAACCTCCTGCACATACTTTAACTTTCTAAGTAACATATCTCATCCCATAAACTTTCTTTTAAACCTTTTGTACACCTAAGTACTATACATACATATATAAATATATATATATTTTTACCTGATGGTTCCCTGCTGTTTTCACATTAATTATCCCTCGAGAAATGCCTTTTAAAGGTAGCAATAATAATAGACCTTATTTTTAAAAGAAATTAAGAGTTGAACTGTTAACACCTTAACAGAAGGAACAAGCAACACATGATCACAACATCTGTATGTTTCTGTTTAGATAAACAATTTTTCCTGGTTGCTAGATTTGATGGGATAAAATTTTATAAAAGAAATCAAGAGGAATGAGGAAATTTGATTAATCCATATGACAGCGGGTTTGTTATTTTGAGAATATATGAAAAAAACCTTTAAGAACGCAATAATATTTGTTTATATTCCTATTAAAAATCCAAGCTAAGCAATGAACTTTCAAGAAAGAAAACATAAATTGTTTAAAGTGTTTAAGTAGTTAAGGCCTTAGATGTCATTAAAATTATTTGTTCTTATTTTTAAGTATGCATACATGTATTTAAAAAATGGCATGCCATGGGCTGGAGAGGTGGCTCAGGGGTTAAGCCTCCGCCTTGCAGGCGGAAGGTCCTGAGTTCAGATCCCAGATCCCACGTATATAGACACGTATAGACACCGGGCGGAAGCGGGGGCGGCCTGTGCTTCTGGTCCTGGTAGGGCGGAGCCTGTGAATCCTGGGGCAGAAGGAGGTGGAGGCGTCCATGGTGGTTCACGAATTCGTCTGTGGTTCTACACACACACAGACACACACGCACATGCGCACAGTTGAATAAATAATAATAATAATAATAAAAAATTAAAAAAAAATGGCATGCCAAAATTCTAATATTAGCGCGCAATAGAAATGAAAAGAAAAATAGAAGTGGCCACACACAGAAACATAAGACACTCAACATATAAACACAGGACATATAAACATACAAACACATCAATAACATACAATTCACTGATAACAGCCTTGAAATCACCTTTGAAATCATCAAAAGCAGAACATTTATAAAAACCTTATTTTTGAAAACAAAATCTCATTAGTTAAGTCAAGCAGTTTAGCTCAATTATAAAACATATGAAAAGCAGATTAAACTTTAAAATTTAGTACAAAAACCAAATTACTACTTAAGAAACTCTATATTTAATAGATGAATATTTGTCTAATTTTTTCTTTTTCTGAAAATTTGTAAGCATTTCTCAAAATATCATTTGCATCTATAAAGGCCAAAATATTTATATTATAGTTTTCCAAGCTGAGATCCTCCTGCCACAGCCTGTAAAAGTGGCAGTTTGAAAGGTTTTTTTTTATTACTTTTAGGATATTAGGTTTTTATATCAATCTCTAGTTTTATCTTACAATTTAAAAAATATTAGGAAGAACATGCTCGTCTTATTTGTTTTTTTATTTTTTATTTATTTATGTATTTTTTTTTCAATTTGAAACCAAATGTTGGGATTCCTTCAATAAAAGAAAGATGTAAATTTACAACTTAATCTCCAAAGCCAGCCAATTGTTTCTCAGTGTTTCTAATCTTGGTCTTAACATTATGCTTTCTATTTGACGGCTCTGCATGTCCTAATTTTAACTGTTCTTGCACCAATCGTTCTATAGCCTGCATTTTTCTATTGATAGAGGCCACTGTTCAATCCATACAGGCTCTTTTAATTTCCATTGTATCTTAGCATAATAAGTAACAGTGGTCCCAATTAAAAATCTTTGTTCCAATTCTACAGGATTAGGAACTACTAAAGCCATTTCCATTGAGGATAAAACACCTCTTCCCCATAACGAGAAAGGAAGAGAGGGAATGGCATAAGGCTGAAAACCTTTTGATTTAATATCAGCGGCCCATTTTGATATTTGTACTCCCTGCATATAGGCTGGTGAGGCATCCATACATACTTTGCTGTAATCTCTCATAGACTCTTGCTTTCTGACCGATCTTAACAGAGCCTGGCATATTGCATTTGTATTCTCAAAATCCAATTGTTTTATAGCTCTTTCTGTAGCTTCTAGTTTTGGCTCCCATGTGGGATCTTCACTTTCTATTCTTCTAACCTGTTGTAGTGCTCTAAGCAATCCTAACTCTGTGAGAGGCTTTCTAGATCTCTCAAGGGGAAATGGCACTGAAGCCTTTACAAATACCCCATCATCCTCACTAAGGTGAGGTGCTGCTTCTTTCCCTAAATCAGTCTCCTCAGAGGGAGACAGGACATCACTGTCTGCTTCTTTCTTTAAATCAGTCTCCTCAGAGGTAGACAGGACATTACTGTCTGCTTCTTTCCCTAAATCGGTCTTATCATCCGCTTCTTTCTTTAAACTTACTGTTATGACATCTTGAGGCTTAATTAAGCCTTCATAATTTCTATCTTTATTTTCCTTTGGAGTCAGAGGAGCCTCCTCCTCTAACTTAGTTTCCTGCCCTATGCTTACTGTTTCTTGACTAGGACCTAAGGAATCTATCATTAAACTACATAGAGAAAATGCAGAAACTGGGACCTTTTCTGGTCCATGAACATGATAATAGTTTTTTATCTCTTTTCCTATCCTTTTCCAAGTTTCTAGATCCAAGGTTCCTTCCTCTGGAAACCAAGGACAACATTTTTGTACAAAACGCAAAAACTTTCTTGACTTTTTAGAAGAAATATGAATACTTCATGCATTTATTATTTGCTTACCTGCCTTCTTCACTCAGCTCCACTCCGGTCCCAGGGAGTCTCCTCTACCCTGGCAGAATCCTTTCTTCCGCGTCTTACTCGGCTCCACTTGTGTCCGAGGAGTCTCTCCACTCTGACGGGATCCTATCCTTGCCTGAAAAACTGAAAGAGAAAAGAAAAGAAAAAAAAAAGAAAAAAGAAAAAGGAAAGAAAAACCCAGTCCAGTGTCCCAGGTTCAAGCGCCAAATGCTGCAGACCAGAGTCGCGGCCTCGAGACCAGGGCTCCCCAGGACCGGGTGGAGAACAGAACACACATGACTCCCTCTCGTGAGTGAATTCTGAACCCGTTTATTGAAACTTTCCTGACAACTTTTATACAGAAAATTTTGGGGTAAAGAATGTTGCATATACAATAGATAATTTTCTAATCAGCAAAATCACCTTCAGGGTGGACCTTTTTTTTCCAAGAACCTAACCTATTGCCTGAGGGTAAAGGCACTTAAAGGAATTATTCTCTTATCTAATCTATAATGCTTCACCTGATAGCCATGGGGCTGAGCCCACATTTTAACAGAGACTGCTTTATAAAATACACAGAGGCAGAATGATCTCCTTTTGATTTTAGCAAGGAACATATTTTACAATTAACTATAGGAGTCCTCAACACCCCATAAGTCCCAGCGTGAGCTTTTGCTATTGTCCTCTCCAGGTTGATACTCTCAGTCAGGCAGGTCGACATAGGCACCAGACATGGCAGCAGGTTCTAACTTGGGAAGATATATGCTGCTCATGCAGTGTCTACTATCAAAGCTTGAACCACATCTCTAAGGGGGCCTTGACTTGGATACTCAAGGCCCATAAGCTATAGCCGGTTCTGTCGATGGAGCACTACTGAGGTATGCACTGAAAAAAAAACACTTAAGCAATATAATTATTAAAAGAATAACTTCTATAATAGCATCCTTCTATTCCTTTAATAGTAAGGTTGCTTATGTCTTCCTTTGAAGAATTCCAGAAGTGTATTGCCATCAGTTAGATGACCCATCTGTGAACCATGCATACTCCAAACCTGGGTCCAGTCAGGCCCCATATGCCAAGGGTGTCTCTTTCGGGGCGGAGGTGATCATTGGTGGGAGTGCACTCGAATGATCCATCTCTGTAATTTCTCATAAGAGTGCTGTTTGGGATAGGAAAGACACGGCCCCCTTTGCTCCTGGCATGGATTCTCCCAATTTGGATTGCAAATACCATCTCCAGGGGCAGTCTTGGCATCTCGACTTTCTGGCATGATGGTCTCTTCCTTGGCCTTCAGCCAGGGTAAGAGGGTATCACAGTTTCTTTTAAAGTTCTAGTGGACTGATAGCATAGTCTTATACTTATACTTATAGGTGGGAATTTTACCCACCTATCTATGCTTTAAGACTCTAGAAGTTATTCTCTAATTTCTTTAAAATCAGTGCACACATTCTGTCTAACAAGTCTACTTATTGTAAGTGACTAGACATGAAATTTCTATTTAGTATTTGAATAAAACTTAAAAAGCAGGCTTCTTCTCTAGGTCAGAGAGCAGGAAGCTAGTTCCAAAAAACCCTAAGAGGAGGTAAAGGGCACTCCTAATTCCCAGAAGAATTCTTCCTGCCAGAGGCAAAACTTGAATTATCCCAAAAAAAACAAAACCTAGGTAAGGGGCACTCCTAATTCCCAGAATTCTTCCTGCCTGAGGCAAAACCCGAATTATCTAGGAGAAAGTGTCCAGCCCCTGTTCATGGGGTTACTGTGACCTTCCTCAGAGAACAGGCTTTAGGCCTGAGCTGGGAAGAAACACCAAAGCCTGACAATTCCCATATTTTTCCTTATTTCTCTTAAAGAAAGCCATGTCCTTATCCCAAAACATGTTACTTTTAATCCATCTTTTCTAAACTGAGACATATTCTACCAGATTAGTTGGATAGGGACGCGGCACAGCTGGAACCTGCTTTCATCACAGCCAGCAGCTATGTGTTTGAGTGAGTGAATGAGTACGTGAGGGGGCACTGGTTCCCACAAGTGGCAACCATGAAGGGATATTTCTGAAATCGGACGAAGCTAAGCAGGCTTCGGGGTAAGCGAAAACTTGGGAAATATGGGGAATTCAACGTGCAAGGATGAAGCAGTGCCAGCAGCACTGGGATCTATACTACGAAGCCAGGGTTTAAAAGTTACAAGCTCTGCTATTTCAGAAATGTGGCAAACAGCCCTTGAATTAGCACTTTGGATCCAATTGGACAATATGTTTTCGTCCACCACCTGGACTCGGGTGAGGAATCTAGTCAGGAAGCGGGAAGAACATTTTGGGGTGTCCCCTTCTCCAGGATTTTACTGCATTGTTTCTGCCCTTGAGGCAGCGTTCCTTCCCTATCCAATCCAGCCTCCACCAGAGGCAAAGGGGGAGGGGGAGGAGCCGCCATAGCCAAGGCTTCTAGTTCCCCTGGCAACTCCGGGAGGGCCCCAGCCTCTGGAGCCAACAAGCCATCCCGGGCGCCCCGTAGGGGGCTCCGCTGATGAGCCATGCACGGGGATGCAGGGAAACAGAGAAACTGCTATGTGCGGGGATGTGGAGTCCCGTGGGACCGCGGAGCTGGGGCTAGGCGGGCAAAGCTATGGGCACGCTGAGCCGGGGCTGGGCGGGGACTCTGCTGGACCACGGCAGGGTGCAGGAAACCACGGGGATGGTAGGCATGCCTGCTGTTTAGAGAACAATAACCCATCACTGTGCGTGTGCCGAGAACGGTACATAGAGTTGTGGGCTTCAACTGGGGCATGTGGTGCCGGTATTGGCGGAGAAGCCGCCACTGGCTGTGGTGGAGAGACTGCGTGGGGCTGCAGCAGGGCAACACATGGGGATGTGGAACCGCGCGGCAGGGGAGCTGTGCACGGCTGCGATGAGGATGCACACGGGGGCGGGGGGGAGAGGGCAGAGATTCGCAGAAGCGCACCGGTGTGTGGACCAGCATGCAGAAACAAGCCGATGGATGAGGGAGCAGAGCTTCCTGTTCGGGAGGGCTGTGAGGAACAGCCGCTTGCCCTAGGTGAAGAAGGGCGGGGCCTGCTCTGAGAGCCCGGAAAGGATGTGGGTAAGTCACGGGAGAGAGTGCCCTGCTCCCTTTATTAAAGGGAAGAGGTTAGGAGCGCTCCGAGAACAGGGAGTGGTCCCCTGTATCCGGATTTAACTCCGCTAGGGAGAGAAAGGGATGGAGAAGGATTAAAAGGAGACCCACCTCCATACCCCCTAACAAAAATCCATCCTGACTCTGTGTGCAGGCACACTGGGCCCCGCCAGGCTAGAGCAGGGAACCCAGGGCTGAAGCCCACATATGCTGAGGCGTATCAAGTACAAGCCGATTCTGTTAACTTAAATCCAGGGGGCAATCGCCCTACAGTGTGGTATCTTTGGGAAGCAAAAGATTTAAAAGAATTAAAGCGGGCCATGCTAGAGGATGGTTCAAATTCTCCATGGGTTGAGGCCCTCCAAGATCTAGTTCACCAACCCTGTACTACTAAGGACTGGATGGATATGGCCAAAGTGGTGCTCCCCAGTCCACATTCATTAAGTATGCAGCGCTATTTAAGAAAGAATGTGGGGTCCAGCAGGCAGCCATGGAAGCCCCATACCAAGACCAAGTCCACTTGATAAGTTTAGCGGCATGGAAAAAGCTAGATGAAGGTCCTTCTGAAACACCTCTAGCAGGGGTTATACAAAAACCGGGTGCCCTCCCCGAGTTCATTGACCGAGTGGAAAAAAGCCTCCGTAGTAAACTTCCCCCAGGCTCCTTAAGGGAACAATTTGCTAAATTGCTGGTATGGGAAGGAATGAATGGGGACCACAAAATAGCGTGTGCAGGTCTTAAGGAGAGATTCATGAGCACCTGGATATTGCTTCACAGGATGTGGGGACTCAAAACCACCAGAGTCAGACACTCCCTGCAGCCCTGGAGACACAGACAAAGGCACTGGCCAACACGGAGCCTGCAGGGCCAAGAGGAGAGGGGAAACAATGGAGTTTGTTTTCCTTGTGGCCAGGTGGGCATTTCAGGAGGGAGTGTCCCCAGGGCGAGGAAGGGAAGCTGAGGGAGGTAGGAGGGGCTGAGCCCCCTACAACTCCATGCCCTAGGTGCCGCAGAGGGCTTCATTGGAGAAGAAACTGTAGATGGAAATTCGATCTGGAAGACAAGCCATTGTTGAAAGAAATCACCAATATTTAAAGGCCCAATTACAAAAACAAAAAGGGGAGTAAGCCCGCACCAACAGCTGGGGTTGGTATTATTTACCATCAACATTTTAAATTTTCAAAAAAGACAATTTAAATTGAGATCCCAAAGACAGTGGGAAGCCTATTCCACCAAACCTTCTGTTAAGATGTTTTGGAAGGACCCCTTAACTGGGCATTGGGGACCTGATCCCTTGATTACTATGGGAAGAGGATTTGGACTTCCCAGTTGGGGAGTCTTCCCCGATTTGGATTCCGGCAAGGAATCTTAAATTCTATCCACAGGAGGATCCTCATGAAGGATACCCAAAAGAATCATCCCCAGACTAACAAGCCAAACCAAGGGACAAAAAGCCCTTGGGGCAGCTTTCTTTGCTTTTCTCTTTCAGAAACTATCCACAGTGTGCTCAAGGAAAATGTTAACTGTGATCCTTATAGGCCTGATTGATACCTTGCCTGGATGGAGTCAATCTGGGTGTGACCTAACATCTAGAAAAATTGTTCTTTTAATAACTACGTTGCTTAAGTGTTTTCTCAGCATATCTTTCAGCAGCGCTCCATTCGAGACCACGCTACAGGCACCTATGGCCCTTGAACATCCCTGCCACGTCCCCGAAAAGTCACCTGCTGCCATGCCTGATGCTGATGCCAACCTGTCTTCTCTGCCATATGCATGACTCCTGCCCAATGGAAAAATCTCTCTGGTCTAGCTAACTTGTCAAGTGCAGTACATGTCCAATGTGCAATACAGGCCTTTAAGTACGGCTCAAACCCCCAAGGTTGGTAAAGCCAACCTCATACAGAGGACTGATAGCCAGAGACGGGCAAGTGAAAGCCTGGCCGTGGATCAACCTAAGACAGGACTTGTAGTATTATACCTGGAGACTACAAGATCCCATGACGGGTCAGATCACGGTGGGAGGTTTTTCACGCCTAAGACAGGCACAGTCACTCAAGACCATTTGGTCTGCTCGGTTGCAGGTAGCCTCCTGGACCGTCTCATACAAAAACAAAAGGGGGAGATGTTGGGCCCACCCAGGATTTGCCCCAGGGCATGGCCGAGCACATGGGACTAAAGATGGCGTTGAGGGCAAGGGTCTTGGGCGGAACCTGATCACTTCACAGAGAGCCCTAATTGGCTTTCAGGTATCTACCTGCCCCCTGTGCTGAGTGACATTGAACTTGACCATTAGCACCTGTAGGATGTGTTGACCTGTGACACAATTGGATGCCCATTTTGCGCCTTGGTGGCCTTTGTCTATAAAAGTTCCTTTTCTCCCCCCAATAAACTGAGATCTGATTCTGACAATCTCCCCATCCCGTGCCGAGTCTCTGGGGGTAGAGGCGGAGGTGGGGATGGCTGGAACCTGCTTTCATCACAGCCAGCAGCTGTGTGTTTGAGTGAGTGAATGAGTATGTGAGTCGGCACTGGTTCCCACATGGGGTCTAGGATCAGAACTCAGGACCTTCTGCCTGCAAGGCAGAGGCTTAACCCCTGAGCCAGCTCTCCAGCCCCCACAATACTAATGTTCTAACTCATGCTTCTGTATGAAGTATACAAATAATATCTAGAACAACACCTCAATTTTTTTTGTCAACTATAAAGTTCTCATCAAATAATCTGTTTCCCAAGCAGGAATGTGTATGTGTTTAAATATTACTTCACTCTATAAAACAAATGTTAAGGATGACAAGCGTCTTTTCATGCAAATGCTGACCCCCCTCTAAACATGAAGACTCCTACAAAGTATTTATTCTAACTCATCATGCATTTTAGACATCTTCTTAAGTCATGAACCTATGTATAAGTGCTCAAAGAACAAAGTATGCTTATAAAATTCAAATAATGAAGGAAAGATTACATAAATGCACATATGACAAATTTTAACTGGATATATTGAGAAAATCACATACAGATGCTTTAAAGGCTACTTTAATACATGTTTACTAATACTTTATGAATATAATACAGTTACAACAGTACTTATGCCTACTTTACATCCTTTTCTCATTTCCCAGATGAATAAGACTCCACTTTTATAAATGCTACATTTTCAAACATGAATATACTCATGGGTGCATGGGCTGATACTATGTTTTAACTATTATGAATAGTCAGTCCCTTGCTAAGAATGGGTCTTCTGGCAAATCTATTGTATAGTTACATCTAATATGACATGTATACACTGAAGGAGGAAAACCTCATCATACAGGAGATGTACCTTTCAGTTCTTGGGGGGATAGGGACCAAACAATTATATTGATTCTGTAGTATAAAAAAGTCTATAAGGCTTCCACTTCCTGTATGCTTTGGAACAAATTGAACTCCTCTCCCTAAACAAAATTATTCTTACTTGGATTCTATGAGAGTGCAAAGTAAGTTACAGTTCAAGTGTGTTTTCATGCTTAATTTGAGTTCTGTGTTTCCCCATATATTCGTGAATTATTTGGTTCCTTAGAGTTTAAGATTTGTGCTCTTTTGTATTTTGAATGTTTTTCTGAGGTTGTATGAACAATTGGAAGACATTTTCCTTAACTCGCAGGAGGCTTCTTTCACAAAATATTGTTTCATTCACTGGCCAAAATTTCAAATTGCATCTAATCACAGTTTCCAATCTTTTCTTTCTTCTTTAAGACATAATCTCATATTTAAATCTACCCACAAACTCACTTTGCACGTGAAAATGAGTGTGCCAGTGAGATACGTAGGTGTGAATTTGACAGCAGAAGGCTAAGCACTGGGCAGATCAATGAGAAATTAGTAGTTGAGGCATGTTGTGAGTAAATCTGCACTCAGCACATACTGACTGGGACATTCTCTGGGCAGGTTAGATAAGCTGGAGGGAGCTGGTTCAGTGCTTTGACCTACTTCTGCAAATGGGCATGCAGACATTCTGGCAAGTCTTTGTTTCTCTGGAACTGGGGTTCTCTCAGAAATCCCCGGGGACATGATGTAGGAAATTCTATAGGCCCCTGTTCTTGGTGTGAACTGTCCTGCCAAGCTGGATTAAGAACTGTAACTGACTGATTTTAGAGATGACTCAGGGATTAAAGCATTTGCCTCCCAAGCAAAAGGGTGTGAATTTAGATACTGGATTCCATGTAAATATGCTGAGTGGAAAAGAGCCAGTCTCTAATCTCAGCCCTGGTGGACAGAGCCTGGGAACCATGGAGCAAAGCAATAAGAAAGCAGAGCATTTTTGATAAGGATGAGAGATCGATCAGGGGTTAAGCCTCTGCCACGAAGATTCTGGATCCTATGTAAAAACACCATGCAAAAATGGCTGTGACCTACATTTGCAGCCCTGGAAGGTGGATCTTGGGAAAGTCTAGAGCAAAGCAAAGAAGGGATAACAATCCAGAGTCATTGGAAAGAAGGAAAGAAGGAAAGAAGAAAGAAGGTAAGTAGATGAATCCCAGATGATTTCCAAAGTTACCTGTGGGCCTCCATAGGAACACACACTCAAAAGTGTCACCCTGTATCCACACACACATATGCAGGCATGTGTGCAAAAATAGTTACAATTGATCTTATCCAAAAGACAGAGAAGCAACATGCAAAATATTAAATAGAAAAAAGAACTGTAACTGAGAATGCTAAGAAAGAATAAAACTTGTTTTTATAAGCTTATTGGTTGTGAGCTTCTTGGAAACATGTAGCAAATTGTAATCCAACAGATCTGCATTTGTCACATTTGTCAATCTATTTCTTATTAAGATATAGTATCATGTTTAAATCTGTCCACAAATTCCCCTTCCAAGTGAAGATAACTAAGAAAATTTCATCTGGCTTTGAGTTACAGGCATATGATGCTCCATCAACTAAATTTATTATCTATCTTGGGATTGGTTTCATCGTCTCCTCACTTTTAAAAAATTATTGCATGTATGTTTGTGTGTGTGTTTCTATGTGCCTGATGGTATGTATCAGAGGGCGCAGGGTGTGCTCATGGAGACCCACGGTGACTTTAGAATCACCTTGAATTGTCCTACATCCTCTTGACTTTGCTCTGGTTTCCCAAGCTCTATCTTCCAGGGTCAGAAGTACAAGCCACCACCATTTCCACCTAGTATTTTTATGTGGGATCCAGGATCTGAACTTAAGACCTTCTGCTTGTGAAGCAGAGGCTTAATGCTTAAGCCATCATTTGACCTCCATTGTTTCCTAATTAATGAAGAAAGTTATGTTTTCATTTTTACTTGATTATAGAGTTTAGTTATTCCTTATCTCTTTAGGCTTCTGACAAGAATGGTATCTTGCAACTATTGTATGGACCCTTCTGTAAATGTCTATACAGTCCTTTAGACATGATACAGTTTAAGTTTGATGTTTGCTTCAGGTTTTTTTTTTCTGTCTAGATAATGTACTGCTTCTTCAGAACAGGGGCGTGGAATTTTTCACTCCTATAGTATCAGATCTATTTTGAGATGTGTCTATTTTAAAAACTGGTTGAGGGGCTGGAGAGGTGGCTCAGGGGTTAAGCCTCTGCCTTGAAGGCAGAAGGTCCTGAGTTCGGATCCTAGACCCCATGTATAGACGCTGGGTGGAAGCGGGGGCGGCCTACGTTTCTGGTCCTGGTAGGGCAGAGCCTGTGAATCCCGGGGCAGAGTAAACAAGGAGGAGGTGGAGGCGGTCCATAGTGGTTCCCGAATTCGTCCGTGGTTCTACACACACACACACACATACATACACACACATATACACTCACGCACAAATGAATAAATAAGAAAAAAAACTGGTTGACAGACATTTGAATTTCGTACCGTGAAAAGTTTGTTTTTTAGTTCTAAGATCTATTTTTAATTGGGTTATTTATATCTTTGATATTTGACTTTTCTCAGTTCTTTGTACACTCTGTATGTTAGTCCTCCATCAGATATGTGTTTGGCAAATATTTTCTCCCATTACATGGTTTGCCTTTTTGCATGATTAATATCTTTTCCTCAACAGAAGCTTTTTAATTTTATCAAATTCCATTTGCTGAGTGTTGGTCTTATTTCCTATGCATCTGGGGGTACTAGTCAGAAAATGCTGGCCTAAATCAATCAGTTTAAGTGTACTCTCTATTCTTTCTTCTACAATTTTTATAGTCTCTGGTCTAATACTGAGGTCTTCAATTTATTTTGTGCTGCCTAACAAATAAGGGTCATGCTTCATTCTTCTGCAAGAAGATATCCAATTTTGACATCACCATATGTTGAAGATGCTGTTCTTTCTCAATGGCTTTTTTTTGGGGGGGTACCTACGTAAAAAATCAGATGATGACTGTATGTATATGAGTTTATATCTGGGTCTTCTAATGCATTGGTCTATGTCTCTGCTTTAGAGATAGTACTGTGCTGTTTTTATTAGTATGGATTAGTATAGTTTAAGGTCTGGTGTGGTAAATACCTCTGGCAGAATTTTTGTTACACAGGATATTTTGCTATTCTGGGTCTTTTGCATTCTGAAATTATTCTTTCTCACTTTGTTCATCCTTGGTGTATAGGAAGGCTACTGATTTCTAAACAGTAATTTAAAAACCTGTCACTCTACTGAACTTATCCAAATTAGTTCCAGGAATTTCCTGATGGAACCTTGGGGGAAGGAGGTCTTCTCAAGGATAGAATCATGTTATCTGAAAATAGGGATATCTTGACTTCTTCCTTTCCTATTTGCATTTTTGTATTTTGTGGAATAATTTAAGAAGTAGTAGTGTTGGGGCTGGAGAGGTGGCTCAGGGGTTAAGCCTCGGCCTTGCAGGCGGAAGGTCCTGAGATCCCAGATCCCACGTATAGACGCCAGGCGGAAGCGGGGGGGGGGGGGGGGGGGCGCTTCTGGTCCTGGTAGGGCGGAGCCTGTGAATCCCGGGGCGGAGGAAGTGGAGGCGTCCATGGTGGTTCCCGAATTCATCCGTGGTTCTACACACACACAGACACACACGCGCGAGCGCACATACATACGCACACACACACACAATTGAATAAATAAAAAAAAAACCTTTAAAAAAATCACTTAAAAAAAAAGCACATGAATTGCTTTCTTTCTAAAAAAAAAAAAAAAAAGAAGTAGTAGTGTTAGTTGTTCTTTAAGTGTCTGCTAGAATTCTGCATCGAATCCTGGGCATTTTTTGGTTGGGAGATTTGTAATTACTGCTTTAACTTCACCACTTGTTTAAATAGCCCAGTTGATCCTGATCCAACTTTGGTATATTTTTTTTGTGTCTAGAAATTCATCCATTTCTTTCAGATTGCCAAATTCAGTGGAGTGTAAATTTCTAAAGTATGATCTTATGATTCTCTGAATTTCCCCAATATCAGCTATGATAGCTCCATCTTACTACAGAAACATATACACATTCATGTTCATTGCAGCTCTATTCATAATAGCAAAGAAATGAATCCGCCAACAGTAGATGAATGGTTAGTGAAAATGAGGTACACATACACAATGGAATACTATTCAGGTCTCAAGAAAAATGAATTAATAAAATTTGCAGGTAAATGGATGAAACTGGAAGAAATTATACTGAATAAAGTATCCCAACCCCAGAAAGACAGATGCCACATGTTCTCCTTTGTAAAAGGATCATAGCATTATTAACTTTCAGAATGATATAATCAAGTAGAAACTTTCATGACACTCACAAATCACAAAGAAACATAGGTCAGGGAGAAAGAGGAAGATCCCAATGAGTGGCAACAAAAGAACAGCAGAAGGGTAGAAAACAGACACCAGTGAGGAACACATGTCAGTGTAAACTACAAATACTTCATAGTAAACCACCACTTAAACATCTTTTGTTATATCTTTAGATAAGAAAAGATCTCAGGACTCAACCAAGATGCACCCTATTGCAACAGAAGATTAGTGAGGCAGAAAACCACAATTAACCGAAGTGCAGAGCATTGGTGACCATAGAATGCTCACCCCTAATCAGCCAATCCAAATCTCTCCCCATCCCAAGACTCAGGGAAGGGGTGAGAGAGGGTAGTTAGATTGTAAGAGCCTAAAGGTGGGTAGTTGTACTGCTGGCCAGGACACTGCAGTCATGATAGGGCTGCTATATCCAGCCGTGCACTACAATGAGATCTACTACCACGAGATCTACACAATGGCTGACATATCAACAGTCCCTCATGGACCAGAGAGAACATCTCTGGACAAATAAACTACACTTAATGGAACTCCAGCAAGTATATCTCAGGAGAAAAAAATTACACTCAGTGAAAATACTAGGGGCAGGTGCTAGACAAGGGGAGCTTCCATACCTGTGGGTTTACCTACCGACAGGTCACTTACACAACCAGAGGTCTGGTCCCTTACTATTACAGATGCACTGAAGGGAGCATTTGGTCCACACATACGAGCCATGAGGACAAGAATGACATAGACATGTGAAGGGAAAGAAGGGTAGGAGAGAAGTAGATGGGAGGGAGAGGAGAGGGGGCAAGGACAGAAACTTATTTCCTTTGTATATGAAGAATTTTTAATAAAAATAAAAAAATATCTGGTTGAAATAATATTCACTATGTCTATATTTATAATTATAATGATACAATCTTTCAAGGGTTATTCTATTAAGTTATATGCACACTTGTACTGAACATGTGGAACCATGTTCAAACATTGACTAAGAGGAAAGAAGTCAGGGAGTTGGGCTTCCAGGCCAACTGCCTTTGCCTGGTCAGCTGTATCGCTTGCCCCATATTTTATTACATAATATGTAATAAACACCACAGTACCTACTTATTGTGGTTTGTAGCATAGTTTGAACAATATGAGTACAGCTTCTGTTGATTTCTTTGGTGTCTGTGAGGGGAAAAAGGGGTGTGAATGTGTGAGTGGATGTGTATAAGAGGCACTTAAGGAGCTGAAGATATGGCTCAGGGGTTAAGCCTCTGCCTTGCAGGCGGAAGGTCCTGAGTTCGGATCCTAGACCCCTTGTATAGACACCAGGCGGAAGTGGGGGCGGCCTGTGCTTCTGGTCCCGGTAGGGCGGAGCCTGTGAATCCCGGGGCAGAGTAAACAAGGAAGAGGTGGAGGGGTCCATGATGGTTCCTGAATTCGTCTGTGGTTCTACACACACACACACGCACGCACGCACGCACGCACGCACACGCACAATTGAATACAAAAAAAAGGGAGCACTTAAGCTTGTGCGCTTTTGGAGGCCAAAGGGTGACTTTGTGGGCGATTCTGGACTTCTTCACCTCCTTGTTTGGCTCTGGGGTTTCCCAGGCTTCAAATACAGGGCCAGAGGTGCAGAACCCTGTCATTTTCACTTGCAGTTCTTATATGGGGACTGGGATCTGAATTCAGGTTCTTTTGCTTTTGAGGCAAAAGCTTAAATCCTGAGCCATTTCTCCAGCCCCTGTGGATTTCTTTCACATTCTGTTTGCTTCTGGTATCATTTTCTATCTTTTACTTATATTTAACAGTCAGGTTGAGCTTCCAACACTGCTGCAGTTATTTTTCTTTATTGTTGTGAGACAACTTCAGGGGAGAAAGGGAAATTTATTTGGATTGCGATTCCAGAAGGAACATAGTTCATGCCGTTAGGAATCACATAAGAGAAGGCACTGCTGGAGGCAGGAGGAGGAAGCAGGGTCAGGTACTACCACCATCAGGAAGGTGGAAAGGAAACAGGGTTGGGCTACCCAACCACAAGGCCCACCTCCCGACACATGCGTTCCTCTAGCAACTCTCAATCTCTTCAAGGTGCCATGACTTTCCCAAACATTAATAAGGATTCAAACATGAGCCTGTGGGGAACAACTCACACTCAAGCTATGACACACAGCAGCAAGCAACTGTATGTGTTTCTCTGTATCCACTCTACCACTGTGCATCTTCTAAGTGGAAAGTCAGAATGACTTATGTTTGTGATAGTTACTGAAAGCTAGCCATTAAAATATCTCTGTGATCACATGTTTACTGGTGTGCTGGGTTAAAACTATTTAATCCTTCCTCATTGTATTTATTCTGCAAATAAGATTAATTTGTTCCCCATTAATGTTCACCTTTCCACTTCTTTTGCACAACATATTTTTAAATCTTTTCTGCAATGGTGTTTCAGTGTTGGTGGAATGCTTCAATTCATGTTCATCATGGAAGGCCATCAAGTCTCACCAACATTGTAGGCCAGCAAACTTCCTTTGCTGTTCTTTCGTGTCGAGGTTTCAAATACAGGTGGCCATGCTATTGTCTACAAAGGTCCACACTGGTATTAAACGTTTGGCAATTCTAACAAATTTTATACTTAAAAAACAAAACAAAACAGGAGCTTGAGCTGACATGAAGAATCCTCTTCAGAATCCTCTTAGAGAAAACAAGTGTGTAAGCCAGGAGACCTGCCTTTTTCAGAAGACCATTTGGATAAAATTAGGTAAGGACAGCTCGACATGACCTGTATCTGATGAGCGCTCTCCTTGCTGACCACCTGTGCATTCACTGACCTGGGCAGCTCCAATGAGAGGATTCTGTTCTACTCCAAGGCCCAGATCCATGTTCCAACTGGCAAATCAAGTTTGGTTTGGCCATGCACTTCCCTGTTAATTGTAAACAAAATATATAAATTGAGGCAGAGTGCTATGTTGGGTAAAGTGGTAAGACAACCACTCCATATATGACTTGCCACAGTGGGTGAATAAGAAAATCTGGGTAGAAAGAATTGACATGTTCTTTCATGATTACCTGGAAAATCACTCCCAAGTAGCATTAAGATGCAAGCTAAACCAAAAATCTAAACAGGACAAGAAAACAGAAAATAAATAAAATTTAAACAACTGAATGATGCTTAAGATGCAGGCAACAAAGTGAGAGTCATGAAGAACAAAGATGTGTTCATCAAAAAATGACCCACAAAGTCTTAAGGCAGGAAACAATTCATATAAGGAAAAAAGGAGTAATAAACCAAAGTCTATAGTTGATTAGATAAGAGGAAAAAATCACAGCATAAAGATCATTTTAAAATAACCCAGGAAAATGAACAACTGAAAAAAAATGAAGAACCTTTATATTCACATGTGTACATGGGAGTGTGTGTGAGGGTGCACGTGTGAATGTGCATGAGTTTGTTTACCTGGGTGTAAGAGTACACTTGTGGGACTTTCAGATAGGCTTCCCTTCCCCCCAGCACCTAGCTCTCCACCAGCGAGGCTTCCCTTCCCCCAGCACCTAGCCCTCCGCCCGAGCGCATTCTAAAACTTCGCGCTGAGAATGCCAAATGTGGGACTCTCAGCGAGGCTTCCCTTCCCCCAGCACCTAGCCCTCCGCCCGAGCGCATTCTAAAACTTCCCGTTGAGAATGCCAAATGTGGGACTCTCAGATAGGCTTCCCTTCCCCCAGCACATAGTTCTCCGCCCGAGCGCATCCTAAAACTTCTTGCTGGCGCCAGTCCAAAGGCGCCAACCATGTTTACAGTGATCTCGGGGGTGGGGGGGGGGACGTTCCATTCCGCCCTCCACCCTGGGCTGTACGGGAACTGCCCAGGGATTCCGCTATCAGCAAAAGAACATTTGGTGGTCAGCTTTATCACCCCATAACTCAACTGCCCGGAGACACCGCTATCAACAAAAGAACATTTGGTGGTTAACTTTATTGTGTGCTGTGTTCCCATAGAGTTTGCTGTAACTTAACCGCTTTCATTATAAAAACCCTACCCCGATCTCAGTCGGGGCCGCTCCCTCCTAACTTGCGGGGGAGGGCGGTCCTGGCAGCCAGATTAAAACTTACCTTATGCCACTTGCAGCAGTCGCTGGGTCCTCGTGGTTCTTTCCGGGGTCTGGGTGGAAAAATAACGGGACTTCGGTTCCAACACACTCAAATGTATGTGCATGTGAGGCTCATGGGCGATATTGGGAAAACATTTGTATTATACATGTTCCAGAATATACTTTAAAGTACAGAAAATTCAAAATCAATGAAATACATTTTACATCACAGAAAACCTATCCAGTTCTCAGAAGTTTAAAGGTACCCAAATACATTTGGCCAATGCTGTGTATCTAACTTAGCATTTACATGTGAGCTGTGATCAGAATTATATAAAATCAATCAAATGCATTGTCTGACCCAGCGAGGTGAAGGTAATACTGAGGGAAGCAAGCATTGCTTGTAGCATTTACCTTCAGACCAGGCTATTAGTTGAAGCCTTATGTTTATGAACAGAGAACCAGGCCATGTCCCTCTTTTTTCTTAAGCTCTATTCAACTTTTCCTTCTGCAACATACAGTCTTTTAACCATCACAATAACCACCACAATCTTTCTACAACATACATTAACCCTGTAAATGCATTCCTATTTCCATTTCTGAAACAAGTTGTATTTTCATCCAAAAGCATTTTTTATCAATGTATCTTATATTTACAGCTTTCACATTTTCTTCCCTCTACTTGATGATTCCCTTCTGTTTTATCATATTCACCATGTAAATGACACATACTTAAATACCTAACCACATGTAAACCGTACATAGTCATTTATAAACGTACACTTAAAATCCAAGATTTTGTAGCTCCCACCTAGGCTTATTATTTGTCAATGAAGTTAGAATGTTAATTTATCTATTTACTCTAACATAAAGCAATCTTTAAAATTTGTACCTTTAAAATACATGACCCTTATAAAAATACTGTAGAAACCATTTGACTTAGGACATAAAGCCTAACATGACTGTTAATAAGGCTAAGTAGACTCAGTTGTTTGTGCTGGCTCAGAGTTTAAAATGGACCCTTCCAGGTGGGCTCTAAGGTCCATGCAAAGATTGTCTTGAACCAGTGTCACCTGGATAGAACTAATGTGTTAGTTCAGAGGCGCCATGATTCTGTCCCATGGACGGTCTTCTGGGTCTGTTATAGTGCCTGTAGTGACTTTAGGAGGAGATGATTAGCTCTTTCAACTTGTGGGATATCCCTTAATTTTGGGATGATGGGTGGGAAATTCCAAACATACACCTGGTCCTTAGAAAGGGCAAAGGGAAAGAGGTTGTTCTAACTTTTGACTGTTTCAAGAAATAATTTAGGGCTAGAGAGATGGTTCAGGGGTTAAGCCTTTGCCTTGAAAGCAGAAGGTCCCGAGTTCAGTTCCCAGATCCCACATAAAAAATACCAGGCGGAAATGGCAACAATATGTACTTCCGGCCCTGGAAGGAAGAACCTGGGAAACTCCAGAGCAAAGCAAAGAGGACAATACAATCCAGGTAGATGCTAGAAGTCACCCTTGGGCCTTCACAGGCACACACAGTGTCTTCTAATGCACATGCACACACAGAGTAAAAATTTTTTTTAAAAAATTAATTTAATTAAGGTTTCCTTTATGGTTCAATTCATCCTCCCTACATGTCCTGAACTCTATGGTTGGGAAACCCAATGCAATTTCCAATTTGTATTCAATGCCTTTGTCACAATTTGAAAGATCTTAGTCATGAAGGCTGGGTCATTATCAGGCCACAGAGAAAAAGGCAGTTCAAGCCTAGATACTAGTTTTTCTAATAACTTTTTTGTTACCACAGAAGCTGTTTCTGATATGGTGAGGAATGCTTCTACCCATTCTAAGAAAGTGTCCACAAATATCAAGTATGTATAGTCAAATGAAGTGGGTTTCTCACTAAAGTCCAGTTTCCTAACATTTTCCAGGCAACATTCTATGAGTCCAGATCCCTTTCTTACCTCCCTTGGGCTTATTTATATGTAGGAAACACATCTGGCTATTTTGTTCAGCTGTGGAATATAATATTGGCATTGGTCAGAGACGTTCAATCATTTTTGTGGACATTTAGTGAGTGGATTGGAGCTGATTTATCATCTTTCTCCATAAAACCAGAGGGGTTATCAGCCTTCTATCTGGTAATGTTCATCATCCCTCATCCTTGAGGCTCCTTCCCATTTGCCCAGTTTTTCCTTATCAGTCGTATAGACTGGGTCTGTTGGCAGGCCCACCTTTGGGACAGTCACTAAGATCTGGGGTGGTCCCACTGATTCTTGGGCAACTTCTCGTGCTGCCTGGTGCACTGGCTAAGTCCCTCAGACCCTGGGGAATCTCTTTTTTCCCATCCTAAGGCCTGTGTTAGGGCTATGAGCTAATTTATCTACTTCTTTCACCAGTACAACTGCTGCTGCTATAGCTTGGATGTAAGCTGGCCATTCAGATGCCACAGGGCCCAATTTCTTGTACTGGTGCCACAGACCACAGTCACAGCCTCGAGACCAGGGCTCCCCAGGACCGGGCGGAGAACAGAATACACGCAGCTCCCTCTCAGAACACACGCAGCTCCCTCTCGTCCGTCCGAGTGTATCCTGAACCCGTTTATTGAAACTTTCCTGACAACAAAAATTTTGGGGTAAAGAATGCTGCATATACAATAGATAATCAACAAAATCACCCTCAGGGTGGATCTTTTTCAAGAACCTAACCCATTGCTTTAGGGCAAAGGCACTTAACAGAAACATTCTCTTAGTATTTCCAAACTTATCTAATCTACAATGCTTCACTGGATAGCTATGGGGCTGAGCCCACATTTTAACTGCTTTTTTAAAATACAGAGAGGCAGTGTGGAAGAAAAGAAATTTTTACAGAAATTGTGACAAATAATGAGGTTATGACTAACAGCCTGGTGGTCAGCAGTTTTCAGAGTTCTAAAAACAAAAGTCTAATATGGGCGGCTAGATATTGAAAACATCTCCACTCTCAAGGTCCCTGTGAGAATCTTCCCCCTTCAAGGTCTCGGAGAAATGTTTTCAGTATGTCCAGATGCCGTCTAAGCCCGCTTGCCCCCTCCCCACACAGAACTCCGGGAAATGCTCCCCCTCTCAAGGTCTAATACGTGCAGCTATGCCAAATACCACCAAAGCCTTTGTATTATTATTGTAACTATGACCGAAGCTTCACCCCAAGCCCACTGCTGTCTTGCACAAACAAGTCAGCCCTGCTGCGGACATGTTGACCGGGACCTCGCCCACCAAGAACTGCCCACGACCTCGACCAGAACATCTGATGGTCACCCTTGGCTGACTCAACTTTCTTGTGTGCTGTGAAAAGTGTGCCAAAGAGTGCTATAGAAAAAGACAAAATGTTTTCATATGTTTTGCTACCCTATAAAAACCCTACCCCGACCTCAGTCGGGGCCGCTCTTCTCTTGCTTGCAAGAGGGAGGCGGTCCTGGCATGCCAGAATAAACTCGCCTATTGCCTTTGCAGCAGCCTCTCGGTCCTCGTGTCTCCTTTTGGGGTCGGGGCGGGTGACTTGGAGGGACTTCGGTTCCAACAGCAGAATGATCTCCTTTTGATTTTAGCAAGGAACATATTTTACAATTAACTATAGAAGTCCCCAACACCCCATAAGTCCCAGCATGAGCTTTTGCTGTTGTCCTCTCCAGGTTGATACTCTCAGTCAGGCAGGTCAACATAGGCACCAGGCATGGCAGCAGGTTCTAACTTGGGAAGATGTATGCAGCTCATGTAGTCTCTACTATCCAAGTTTAAACTACATCTCTAAGGGGGCCTTGACTTGGATACTTAAGGCCCATAAGCTTGAAAGACCCCCGTCTTTCAGTCAGGAAAGAGGCCACCGAGAGAAAGACCAAGACCCTTCTCGCTGCAATAGCATGAGGTTTTATTTAACGACGCGCCGGGCAGCTCCAGCAACCTCTCACTCAGGAGAGACTGAAGCGGCCCCAAGCAGCTCGGGCAAGGGGTTTTTAAGGGGTCTTGGGGTAGGGGGGGTTGCTTAGCTGAGGAATTTTCTATGACCTTTACAGTCATTGGTCAGCAAGAGCTCGGATGGAGTTGGCTCTTGGTGATCGTTCCAGTCCACCTGCTTAACCGCAGGCTGTTCATTCTGGGTGACATTCATTGATGGAATTCCCCTTTGTGCAAACTTGCTTTTCCAGAACTGAAGGGCTGGAGGTCTTAAGGGGTGGGGAAATACCTGTAAAAAGCTCAAGGCTGTACATAGTTTTAAGCAATGACTAACAATGGATGCTTGGATGGCTATAAACAATGGATGCCTGAATGACTACAAGCAAGGGCTATACTGTGGGCCTGAACTGGCCTGCTTTGTGAATTTTAGGGCGAGGGTTTCAGGGTCCAACAAGCTTTAGTTGGTTCTGTTGATGGAGCACTGAGGTATGCACTGAAGAAAACACTTAAGCAATATAATTATTAAAAGAATAACTTCTATAATAGCATCCTTCTATTCCTTTAATAGTAAGGTTGCTTATGTCTTCCTTTGAGGAATTCCAGAAGTGTATTGCCAGTTAGATGACCCACCTGTGAACCATGCATACTCCAAACCTGGGGTCCAGTCAGGCCCCATATGCCGAGGGTATCTCTTTCGGGGCGGAGGCGATCATTGGTGGGAGTGCACTCAGATGGTCCATCTCTGTGATTTCTCATAAGAGTGCTGTTTGGGGTAGGAAAGACACGGCCCTCTTTGCTTCTGACAAGGATTCTCCCAGTTTGGATTGCAAATACCATCTCCAGGGGCAGTCTTGGCATCTAGACTTTCTGGCATGATGGTCTCTTCCTCGGCCTTCAGCCAGGGTAAGAGGGTATCACAGTTTCTTTTAAGGTTCTAGTGGACTGATAGCATAGTCTTATACTTCTGGAATTTCTGAGTTAGTACATAGGTGGGAATCTTACCCAACCTATGTTTAAGACTCTAGAAGTTATTCTTTAATTTCCTTAAAATCAGTGCACACATTCTGGCTAACAAGTCTACTTATTGTAAATGACTAGACATGAAATTTCTATTTAGTATTTGACTGAAACTTAAAAAGCAGGCTTCTTCTCTAGAACAGAGAGCAGGAAACTAGTTCCAAAAAAACTCTAAGAGCAGATAAAGGGCACTCCTAATTCCCAGAAGAATTCATCCTGCCAGAGGCAAAACTTGAATTATCCCCAAAAAACAAAACCTAGGTAAGGGGCACTCCTAATTCCCAGAATTCTTCCTGCCTGAGGCAAAACCCGAATTATCTAGGATAGAGTGTCCAGCCCCTGTTCATGGGCCTTACTGTGACCTTCCTCAGGAGACAGGCTTTAGGCCTGAACTAGGAAGAAACACCAAGGCCTGACAATTCCCATATTTTTCCTTATTTCTCTTAAATAAAGCCATGTCCTTATCCCAAAACATGTTACTTTGAATCCATCTTTTCCAAACTGAGACATATTCTACCAGATTAGTTGGATAGGGACATGGCATACTGGTATTCCATCAGTCTATTCCACGACTCTAAGCTTGAGTTAGAACCCTTGGGCTGTATCTTGAGCCTCATCCATGAACAGATGGAATGGCTTGGTGACACTGAGAGTTCTAAGGCTGATACTAACACCAAATGACTCTTGCTCTTACTCAGTCCACACCAGGCATTATGTCCCCTTTAGACTGCCGTATGGTGGTTTGGCCATCTCAGCAAACCCCAAAATCCACAGGTGACAACAGCCCATGGCCGCATGAACTCCTTTTAGCCTCTGGGGTTGGTTCTGAAGGATGGCTGAGATGCAATTGGCAGACAGGATATGCTTAATTTCTTTCAGAAGACATCCCAGGCAAGTGACTCAAAACTCACAGGGTTGGGCTTTCTTTGCTGACATGCAGTATCTCATGGTCTCTGCAGGAGCCTTCTGTGCCTCTGCGGCAGTCCTCCTCCGTCTCAGTGGCAGTAAGATCGTCCACATATTCAGGGTGCTCTTGTCGGAATTCCAAAAGGTTTGCACTTAGGGTATTGTGATAGTTAAGCCTGGGTGTCAACTTGACACAACCAGTATTAACTAAGCTGGGCTGAGACCATCTCTGGAAAGGATCAACTGAGATTACTTGAAAGGATTCTACCCGCCCCAGATCCTATCAGAATCTCCAAAGCTCTCATAGGAATCCTCGCAGTACTGTATCATATAAAAAGGAGCCACCAAGGAGAACGGATCCCTTCTTGCAGCTGTGCTAGGAATCGTTCTTCCTTCCGGCCGCCTGGTTCCTTCGACCTTCCACTAGACTAAGACTCTAGGAGTTCTCCAGCCTTCAGCCATCGTCTACTTGACTACCAAACTAAGCAGCTAGCTGTTGGCAGCCATCGTTGGAACTACCTCAGCTACTGACAGCCTTCGCTGGACTACCTCGGCCATATCTGTAAGCCAACTCAATAAATTTCCTATATATATTTTATATATATATATATGTATATATATGTATATATGTATATATATGTGTATATATATGTATATATTCGTTCTGTGAATTCTGTGACTCTAGAGAACCCTAACTAATACAGAAATTGGTACCAGAAGTGGTTCTAGAGAAGCAGAAATGTAAGAATGAATTTTACTGGCAAGTTTTGTGATTTCTGGAGCTGGCTTGTTGACCCAGTGCCAGTGGCTAAAGACTCCCCTAGTGGCATGGAGGACACTGTTTGGAGTGAACTGTTTCTAGAACTGGTAAAAGTAGGGGTTGGGGATTTAGCTCAGTGGTAGAGCGCTTGCCTAGCAAGCGCGAGGCCCTGGGTTCGGTCCCCAGCACCGGAAAAAAAAAAAAAAGAACTGGTAAAAGTAGGTGTGTTGGATAGTCTTGATGCCCCTCTTGCGAGGATTGAGAAGCTCAGCGATTCCATATATGAAACTTTACAAAAAATGAGTAAGAATAAGGAAAATGATGATGCTGGCTGGTTGTTTCTAGCATCTCTCATTAAACTACAAATGGAAAAGGAAGATCTCAGCGAGGAAAACATCCAACTCAGAAAGCGCATAAACAACTTAGAAGTTTCTAAGTGTGCCCTAGAAGAGAATCTTCTCTCCAGTAGCAATAGGGCTCGAATTGCTGAAAATCAAACCCAAACTTTGATTATTAGAGTGGCTGAGTTACAACGTAAATTAAATTCCCAGCCTCGAAAGGTGTCAGCGGTTAAAGTAAAAGCGCTGATTGGTAAAGAGTGGGATCCTGAAAAGTGGGATGCTAATGTGTGGGAAGGCCAAACTGATGATGAGGACGAGGACGTTGAACCTTCAACTTCTGGTGCATTTATTCAGCCTGAGGAAATGGTCTCCCCACCCTTAGCAGAGAATGAATCCCCACACCCACCCTCTACAAAAGTGCTGTTTTCACCTTTGCCACAAGTAAATACTGAAGTTATAGCACGCCCACCTGTGATCGCTTCCAGGCCTATAACTAGGCTCAAGGCTAAACAGGCTCCTAAAGGTGAAATAGAAAGTGTGGTCCATGAGGAGGTACGCTATACCCCTAAAGAACTCCATGACTTTTCTAACATGTTTAAGCAGCAATCTGGGGAATACCCCTGGGAATGGATTGTAAGGCTGCGGGATACTGGTGGAAGGAGCATAAAACTGGATAAAAGTGAGTTCACAGAAATGGGCCCATTGAGTAGAGATTCTAGGTTTAACACTGCTACTCATAGAGTTAAAAATGGTGCCAAGAGTTTATTCGAGTGGGTAGCTGAAGTATTTATTAAAGTTTGGCCATCTGAAAAGGAACTGAAGATTCCAGACATTCCTTGGTTTAATGTTGACGATGGGATTAAGAGGCTCAGGAAAAATTGGTATGCTTGATTGGATATGATCTTTAAAATCTAATTCTCAATGGCAGAATCCAGATGACATGCCTTTTACCAGAAATGTACTTAATAAATTGGTGAGAGGGGCAGCACCAAATATGAAGGCTCCTATCATTGCTCTTCTCCTTGTTCCAGACCTAACAATGGGAGATGCTGCCGCCCAGTTGGAAGACTTAAATTCAGTGGGCCTAGGTGGATCGAGGAGTAGTAGGGGCCAAGTGGCATCATTGAATCGCCAATGGCAAAGTAAGCGTACTAACCATAATGTGCAGCCTAGACAGAACAGTACTTATGAGGGTCTCACTCGCTTAGACCTCTGGCATTGGCTAATTAACCATGGTGTCCCCAAAAGTAAAATAGATAAGAAGACTACAAAGTTATTATTTGACCTGTACAAGCAGAAAAATTCTAACAGAAATGCAGGAAAAGCTGCCTTTACTTGTAGTAGCAGAGAATCACGGCCTGTCAACCAATTTCCAGACTTGAGCCAGTTTACAGATCCAGAACCCCTTGAATGAAGGGGAGGCCGGGCCCCTTTAAGGAAGGACCTTGACACGATAGCAAAAAGCTTTAATATTAATCTTTCTCCTGTCCTTCCACAAAGGGACCTAAGGCCTTTCACTAGAGTAACTGTGCATTGGGAGAAAGGAAATAATCAGACATTTTGGGGTCTACTAGATACTGGGTCTGAGTTGACATTGATTCCAGGAGACCTTAAAAAGCATAGTGGCCCTCCAGTTAAAGTAGGGGCATATGGAGGTTAGGTGATTGATGGAGTTTTGACTAATGTTCGACTCACAGTAGGTCCAGTAGGTCCCCGAACTCATCCAGTGGTTATTTCCCCAGGGCCAGAATGTATAATTGGAATAGATATACTTAGAAGTTGGCAGAACCCTCACATTGGTTCCTTGAAATGTGGAGTAAGAGCTATTATGGTTGGGAAGGCCAAATGGAAGCCTTTAGAATTGCCTCTACCAAGGAAAATAGTGAATCAGAAACAGTATTGTATCCCTGGAGGAATTACAGAAATTAGTGCTACCATAAAGGACTTGAAGGATGCAGGGGTGGTGGTTCCGACCACCTCTCCTTTTAATTCTCCCATTTGGCCTGTGCAGAAGACAGATGGATCATGGAGAATGACAGTTGATTATCGCAAACTTAACCAAGTTGTGACTCCAATTGCAGCTGCTGTACCAAATGTGGTTTCGTTGCTTGAACAGATCAACACATCTCCTGGTACTTGGTATGCAGCCATTGATCTTGCAAATGCTTTTTTCTCCATACCTATTCATAAAGATCATCAGAAGCAATTTGCTGTCAGTTGGCAAGGCCAGCAGTATACATTTACAGTGTTACCTCAAGGGTATATTAATTCTCCAGCCCTATGCCATAACTTGGTTCGCAGAGATCTTGATCGCTTGTCTCTTCCACAAGGCATCACACTAGTCCATCATATAGATGATATTATGCTGATTGGACCAAGTGAGCAGGAAATAGCAAGCATTTTGGATTTATTGGTAAGGCATATGAGCAACAGAGGATGGGAAATAAACCCAACCAAAATCCAAGG
Source organism: Typhlomys cinereus (assembly GCA_023101885.1). NCBI lineage: Eukaryota > Metazoa > Chordata > Mammalia > Rodentia > Platacanthomyidae > Typhlomys > Typhlomys cinereus. The sequence continues at coordinate 357,331 of JALPQD010000830.1, read as the reverse complement.
ACCTTCCACTTCAGTAAAATTTTTAGGAGTTCAGTGGTGTGGGGCATGTAGAGATATCCCCTCTAAGGTAAAGGATAAGTTGTTGCACCTGGCCCCTCCCACCACTAAGAAAGAAGCACAGCATTTGGTGGGCCTGTTTGGATTTTGGAGACAGTACATTCTTCACTTGGGTGTGTTACTTAGGCCCATATACCAAGTAACTCAGAAAGCTGCCAGGTTTGAGTGGGGCCCAGAACAAGAGAAGGCTCTTCAGCAGGTTCAACCTGCGGTACAGGCTGCCTTGCCACTTGGACCATATGATCCAGCAGACCCAATGGTGTTGGAAGTGTCTGTTGCAGATAGAGATGCTGTTTGGAGTCTCTGGCAGGCTCCCATAGGTGAATCACAGAGGAGATCCTTGGGATTTTGGACCAAGGCCCTGCCATCATCGGCAGACAATTACTCTCCTTTTGAGAAACAACTCTTGGCTTGTTATTGGGCCTTAGTGGAAACTGAACGTCTGACAATGGGTCACCAAGTTACCATGCGACCTGAGTTGCCCATCATGAGTTGGGTGTTATCTGACCCAGCAAGCCATAAAGTTGGACGGGCACAGCAGCAATCTATTATCAAATGGAAATGGTACATACGAGACAGGGCCCGAGCGGGTCCTGAAGGCACAAGTAAGCTGCATGAAGAAGTTGCCCAAATGCCTATGGTTCCTTAGCCTGTTGCAATGCCTGTTCCCAAGCTTGCATCTATGGTCTCCTGAGGTGTGCCCTGTGATCAGCTGACTGAGGAAGAGAAGACTAGGGCCTGGTTCACAAATGGTTCTGCTCGCTATTCCAGTGCCACCCAGAAGTGGACAGCTGCAGTGCTGCAACCCCTTTCTGCAACAACCTTAAAGGACACTGGAGAAGGGAAATCTTCGCAATGGGCAGAACTTCGGGAGTGCACATGGTTGTACACTTTGTCTGGAAGGAAAAGTGGCCAGAGGTGCGATTGTATACTGATTCATGGGCTGTAGCCAATGGTTTGGCAGGATGGTCAGGGACTTGGAAGGAACATAATTGGAAAATTGGTGAGAAGGACATCGGCCGAAGAAACATTCAATAATCAGGTGGATAAGATGACCCGTTCTGTGGACAGTCAGCCTCTTTCCCCAGCCATTCCTGTCATTGCCCAATGGGCCCATGAACAAAGTGGACATGGTGGCAGAGATGGAGGTTATGCATGGGCTCAACAACATGGACTTCCACTCACCAAGGCTGACCTGGCTACAGCTGCTGCTGAGTGCCAAATCTGCCAGCAGCAGAGACCAACACTGAGTCCTCGATATGGAGCCATTCCTCGGGGTGACCAACCAGCATCGTGGTGGCAGGTTGACTACATCGGACCACTTCCAAGATGGAAAGGGCAGCACTTTGTTCTTACCGGGATAGATACTTATTCTGGTTATGGATTTGCCTTTCCTGCACGTCATGCTTCTGCAAAGACTACCATCCAGGGACTTACAGAATGTCTCATCCATCATCATGGAATTCCACACAGCATTGCTTCTGACCAGGGAACTCATTTCACAGCTAAAGAAGTATGACAGTGGGCTCATGACCATGGGTCACTGGTCTTACCATGTTTCCCATCATCCTGAAGCAGCTGGCTTGATAGAATGGTGGAATGGCCTTTTAAAGGCACAATTACAGCATTAATTAGGTGGTAATAGTCTGGAGGGATGGGGCAGAATTCTCCAGAAGGCAGTATATGCCTTAAACCAGCGCCCAATATATGGTACTGTGTCTCCTATAGCTAGGAATCATGGGTCCAGGAATCAAGGGGTGGAAACAGGAATAGCTCCTCTTACTATCACTCCTAGTGACCCATTAGGAAAATTTTTGCTTCCTGTTCCTGCAAGCCTGTATTCTACTGGCTTAGAAGTTTTGAGTCCAGAGCAGAGAATGCTTTTGCCAGGAGACACAGCAACTATTCCTTTGAACTGGAAGCTAAGGCTTCCTCCTGGTTATTTTGGACTTCTCATGCCCTTGAGCCAACAGGCTAAGAAAAGAATAACAGTGTTAGGAGGGGTGATTGATCCAGACCACCAAGGAGAAATTGGACTGGTTCTCCACAATGGTGGTAAGGAAGAATATGTCTGGAGTGTAGGAGATCCACTAGGGCGTCTCTTGGTATTACCATGTCCTGTGATTAAGATCAATGGGAATTTACAACAACCCAACACAGGAAAGACAGTAAATGGTCCAGATCTTTCAGGAATGATGGTATGGGTAACCCCTCCAGGTAAAGAGCCAAGACCTGCAGAAGTACTTGCTGAAGGTAGAGGAAATACAGAATGGGTAGTAGAAGAAGGTAGTTATAAATACCACCTAAGGCCACGTAACCAGTTACAGAAACGAGGATTATAATTGCCATGAGTGCTTCTGGTCTAGACTGTCAAGAATAGACTTGTGCAAGTGCACATACTCTAAGAAGATATTTATGTAATGTAATACAATGTTAATCTGTAGTTATGAGATGAAATGCTGTAATCTACATTATGATATTGTGTTATGGGACACTAAGACTAAGCATTTCTCAAGAGGCTTCTGGTCTAGACTGTCAAGAATAGACTTGTGCAAGTGCACATACTCTAAGAAGATATTTATGTAATGTAATACAATGTTAATCTGTAGTTATGAGATGAAATGCTGTAATCTACATTATGATATTGTGTTATGGGACACTAAGACTAAGCATTTCTCAAGAGGCATTGTCATTAATCTTGGAAAAAATAATGCATGTGCGGTTGTACGTGGATAGCTATATTATGTTAGGCGGAACTATCAATCTTACTGTTTTTATTTGGAGAGTTTTTAATGCCCTAAGGAAATGTAATTTGGTATCAAGTTGACAAGGGGTGGACTTGTGATAGTTAAGCCTGGGTGTCAACTTGACACAACCAGTATTAACTACGCTGGGCTGAGACCATCTCTGGAAAGGATCAACCGAGACTACTTGAAAGGATTATACTCGCCCCAGATCCTATCAGAATCTCCAAAGCTCTCATAGGATCCTCGCAGTACTGTATCATATAAAAAGGAGCCACCAAGGAGAACGGATCTCTTCTTGAAGCTGTGCTAGGAATCGTTCTTCCTTCCGGCCGCCTGGTTCCTTCGACCTTCCACTAGACTAAGACTCTAGGAGTTCTCCAGCCTTCAGCCATCGTCTACTTGACTACCGAACTGAGCAGCTAGCTGTTGGCAGCCATCATTGGAACTACCTCGGCTACTGACAGCCTTCGCTGGACTACCTCGGCCATACCTGTAAGCCAACTCAATAAATTTCCTATATACATTATATATATATATATTCATTCTGTGAATTCTGTGACTCTAGAGAACCCTAACTAATACAGGTATCATCACACAAAGTGGGGGAGTCTTTCAATCCCTGAAGCAACCTAGTCCAGGTTAGTTGCCCTGTATAACCCCCTTCAGGGTCAGACCATTTAAAAGCAAAGATGAGCTGGCTGATCGGAACCCATTTCCCTGTCTGCCTCACCTGCTTCCTAGTCTTGCTGATTCTGGATTTCTTCAAAGTCCTCACTTTTGCTAGTTTCTTATTCTATCTTTCCTCTGTGGGGTCAAGGTTATTATTTAAAATTTGTGATTTTCTCTTTATATCAGGGGCTGACTGGGTAACAAAGGCAATGTTTATAACTTGCTGCTTCTCAGGTGTCTGGGTCTATTGGGGTAAAAAGAAAAACTAGTAAGCCTCCCTCAGTCATTCTAGGAACCCAGCAGGTGATTTTTGAGGTTCTTGAATCACCTCGTTTACTTTTGACATGTTCTACTACCACCAGAGATCTATTAATTGTAGCCTGAATGGAAACAGGCAGATCCCCGAGCTCATTGGTCAGTCACCCTACTCAAATGAGTTAGTTTCAGGTTGAGTGAGTGATTCTATCAAAATTTAAATTTAAAATATCTACATATAGATATCCACATATATATGTTATCACTTCATACTTAATGAACTCTGATTTTAAAAAAATTACAAGAGAGCCAGGTGTGTTGGTACATGCTTGTAACCATTGCTCTTGAGAAATGGACTCAAAATGGACCAAGATTTCAAATCCAGCTTCACTTATTAATAGATTTCAATGCTATTTAGGGATGCCTTGAAACACATGCTATTGGAGAGGATGTGGAGAGAGGGGAACTCTCCTACATTGCCGGTGGGATGCAGGCTCATACAGCCACTCTGGCAAGCCGTCTGGAGATTCTTTTTTTTTTTTTCACTTTTATTTATTTATTTTTTTTAATTTCAGCTCATACAAACTTATTAGGTACACCAGTTCCCTCCCTCCCTCCTCCTCCCCCCGTACCCCCTGCTCCTCCTCCCCACCCCTCTCCCTCCCCATCCCCCAGTGCCTCCCGTCCCAATTCCCAGAGAGTCCTTTATTGTGCATGTCTGATTTTCCTCTGGGCCCTCCTCTCCGATGACGTACAAGGACCCAGTGGCCTTTCCCTGAACCCTTTCCCGTGTTCCCCTTAAGTATAGGAACACTGCTGTGGCTGCCAATCCTTTACCTCCAAGGCTCTTGGTGCCTTTAGCAGATGCTAGACTTTGCGAGGTCAACAGAGTGTTGGACAATGCGCAGGGCATGCAAAGTCCAATTATGATTGCTTCAGCCCTAACTAGTATAGAGTATCTTATATATCATTGCTCCTCCCATCCTTTTGCTCTTACACTCTTACCGCCCCCTCTTCCGCAAATTTCCCTGAGTTTCAAGATGGGGAGAGACTAAGCTGGCCTAGTTCTAGGTGGTTGATATAGAGTCTCTGAAGTTCTGGATTGTGGTTTGTTGATTTTCTTTTGCAGTTTTGCTGCTCCTGCAATGCCCTTCACTCCATCCTGGTGGGCATTGTATGTTACCCCCTGGCCAGAGACAAAAAGCTGTTAGAGACTTGTGATAAAAGCACATTCAAAGGTAGATGTAATAAAAGTGGGAAACCATACTAAGGGAGGGGTCTATCACCCATTTGCAAAATGGTTACTTTTTATCTGCCAGACTATATGCCCTCCTCTTCTGGTGAGATCACACCCCCTCAGTAGTAAATGATCAGGAACAAAATTCTGTGAACATAATCAGATGTCTCATTACTTATTTGGGTCCTTGGTGGAGGCCTATTTTCCCTGCTGTAACATGGTCCCTTCTCTCCTTGTTTCTGGTGTGGCCCTCCTACCCCATCCCTCCTGTTCATAATCCTTGGAATTACTGTCTCTAGGTGGGCTGGGTGGGTTTGGTACTAAGAGCCACCTATTAGGGAGTACATACGGCGCTTAATTTTCTGGGTCTGGGATACTTCGCTTAATATAGTAATATATTTCTCCCCTTAGTTTGCTAATCTCCTCTCTTCTACTGCTTTTGGGATCAGATTGCTCTAGTTTCTCTAAAGCTTTAAGCTGCATTGTTAAGTTGTTTATTTCTGATGTTTCCATTTTTTTGACGTAGGCATTAAGAGCTATGAACTTACCTCTTAGAACAGCTTTCATTGTGTCCCAGAGATTTTGGTAAGCTGTATTTTCGTTATCATTCACTTTCAGGAAATCTTGAATTTCCTTTTTAATTTCTTCGTGAATCCAGTTCTCATTCAGCATCATAGTGTTAAGCTTCCAGGAATTAGTGTATTTTCTCTTGCTTGATGTGTTGTGGATGTCCAGCTTTAGGCCGTGGTAGTCTGATAGGGCACAGGTTAGAATTTCAACTTTCTTGTATATGTGTAGATTCATTTTGTGGCCCAATATGTGATCTATTTTGGAGAAAGTTCCGTGTGCTGCTGAGAAAAATGTGTATTCTTTGGTGCGTGGGTGAAAAGTTCGATAGAGATCTGTAAGGTCCATTTCTTTCAGGGTTTGATTAAGTTCCAAAGTGTCTCTGTTAAGCTTTTGACCTGTTGATCTATCCCATGTAGAGAGGGCGGTGTTGAAGTCCCCAAGAATTATCGTTTGGGGGTTGATTTCTTGCTTTAGGCGCTGTAGGGTTTTCTTAATGAATGTGGAGGGGCCCGTATTGGGTGCATATATGTTCAGTATTGTGAAGTCTTCCTGGTGAATTGTACCTGTGACTAAAATGTAGTATCCATCCGTGTCTCTTATAATTTTCTTTGGTTTGAAATCCACTTTTTCTGATAGCATAATGGCTACCCCTGCCTGTTTTCTGCTTCCATTTGCTTGTAGAATTGTTGACCAGCCTTTTATTTTTAGAGCGTGCCTATCTTTTGTGGTGAGATGGGTTTCCTGCAGGCAGCAGATTGATGGATTGTGATTTTTAATCCAAGTTTGTAATCTGTGTCTCTTGATCGGTGAATTAAGTCCATTAACATTTAGTGTTATAATGGAGAAACTATTAATTCCAGACATTTATTATGTTTAGTAGCTTTTATAAGTATATTGCTTCGCTTTTAATGGTGTTATATTTGCCTTCTGTTCTCCTGGATATGCCTGTTTTTTTCTTCACGCTTGAGTATCATTTCTAGCATTTTTTGAAGGCCTGGTTTGGTGGACATGTATCCCTTCAAGTTGTCTTTGTGCTGGAAAATTTTTCTTTCCCCCTCGATCATGACAGATAGTTTTGCAGGGTAAATCAGCCTGGGTTGACATTTTTGCTCATTCAATACTTGAAGTATGTCTCTCCAAGCTCTTCTTGATTTACTGTTTCGACTGAGAAGTCATTTGTTATTTTAATAGGTTTACCTTTAAAAGTGACTTGTTTTTTCTCCCTTGAAGCTCTCAGCACCAGTTCTTTATCTTGAATGTGGAGTGTTTTAACTATTATTTGCCATGGCGTGCTTCTATTTTGGTCGTATCTGTTTGGGGTGCGGGATGCCTCTTGTATATGGATGGGCCTCTCTTTTTTTAGACGAGGAAAGTTTTCCTTGATGATCGTTTGAAAAATTTCCTCAGGGGTGGTATTTTGAGATTCTTGCTCTGGTATTCCATGAATACGCATGTTAGGCTTCTTCAGGGTGCCCATATCTCTTGAATATTTCTCTCAAGTATCTTTTTGGCTTTAACCACCTCTTCCATTGAGCTGGTTAGTACTCCCACTTTATCTTCAAGGTCTGAATTCTGTTTTCTGCTTCCTTAGTTCTGTTGATAAGACTCTCTGTGGCGTTCTGGGTTGAAGATAACTTGTCTTTTAGCTCAGTTTTAAACTCTGCTTGAGTTTGTTTTAACTGCTCTATGCCACTTTTTGTTTCTTGCACTGTTTTTCTCAACTCCTCCAGATGTCTGTTGTGTTCCTCTTCAAAGCGATTGATTCGATTATGTAATTCCTCCCGGATTTCCTCTTTCATGGTATTGAACATGGTAATGATCACATTTTGAAAGACCTTATCCTGGGTGAGGCTTTCTTGGCCTTTTTCCGTGGGTTTGTTCTTGTTGGAGTCTAACATTATGGGATTAATTTCTTCAGTGGGAAATTTGTTTACTTGAGTGTTGCTTCTCATGGATTTGCACTTTGACTTTGGCATTGTCATTTTAACTCTTAAGATCTCTCAATTTTACTAAACTGAATTATTTGGCCTGGGGTCCTGGTGGGCGGACGGGGCGGAGACTTACCTAGGGCGCGGGGTCAGGCCCGGCTGGACCACGCCTGTGCATCCCGACCGGCGGAATGGGGTGGGGTGTAAAGGGAGGATGGGCGCGTCAGCGTGGAGCTATTTAACCCGAGCGCAGCTGGGGCGGGGCCGGGCGCAGGGGGAGGTCCTCCTCGTCCCTCGGCCGCGCCCCCGTGCGCGGCTCCGCCTGGATGGTGGGAGTCGGACCCGGGTCCCTGTGGGCTGACCTGGGGTCCTAGGGCGCGGGGTGAGGCCCGGCTGGACCGCGCGCGCTTCCCGACCGGCGGAGCGTGGTGGGGTGAAAAGCCGTCTGGAGATTCTTAAAGAAATTAAAGATTGAAATGCCATATGACCCTGCTATCCCACTTTTGGGAATAACCCCCCATACAGCACCATAGCACCTCCATAGCACAAGCACGACCATGTTCATAGCAGCACTGTTTACAATAGCAAGGTCATGGAATCAACCCAAATGTCCAACAGTTGACGAGTGGATAAGGAAACAGTGGTACATCTATACAATGGAGTACTACTCAGCCATCAAAAATGATGAATTACTGGAATTTGCCAGGAAATGGATGTCATTAGAAACAATTTTATTAAGTGAAGTATCCCAAACCCAGAAAATTAAGCACCGTATGTACTCCCTAATAGGTTGTTCCTAGTACCAAACTCACCCAGCCCACATTGAGACACTCAAAGGTAAACCTATGTAATACAGTAATTACAAGGATTATGAACAGGAGGGATGGGGTTGGAGGGCCACACCAGAAACAAGGAGAGAGGGGACCATGTTACAGCAGAGAAAATAGGCCTCCATCAAGGAATGCAAGTAAGTAATGTGACACCTGGTTAAGTTCACAGATGTTTGCTCCTGATCATGTACAACTGAGGGGGTATGATCTCACCAGAAGGGGAGGGCATATAGTCTGACAGATAAAAAGGAATCATTTTGCAAATGGGTGATTGACCCTTCCCTCACTGAGGTTTCCTACTTTTCTTACATCTACCCTTGAATGTGCTATTATAACAAGACTTCAGTTTAACAGCTTTTTGTCTCTGACCAGGGGGTGACATACAGTGCCCATCAGGATGGAGTGAAGGGCATTGCAGAAGCAGCAAAACTGCAAAAGAAAATCAACAAACCACAATCCAGAACTTCAGAAACTCTATATCAACCACCTAGAACTAGGCCAGCCTAATCTCTCTCCATCCTGAAGCTCAGGGACATTTGCAGAAGAGGGGGTGGTAAGATTGTAAGAGCAAAAGGATGGGAGGAGCAATGATTTGCAAGATTCTCCACACTAGTTAGGGCCGAAGCAATCATAATAGGACTTTGCATGCCCTGCGCAATGTCCAACACACTATTGACCTCACAAAGCCTAGCATCTGCTAAAGGCACCAAGATTCTTGGAGGCAAGGGATTGACAGCCACAGTAGTATTCCTATGCTTAAGGGGAACACGAGAAAGGGTTCAGGGAAATGCCACTGGGTCCTTGTACGTCATCAGAGAGGAGGACCCAGAGGAGAGTCAGGCATACACAATAAAGGACTCTCTGGGAATTGGGGCGGGAGGCACTGGGGGATGGGGAGGGTGGGGAGGGGGAACAGGGGGTTCGGGGGGAGGAGGAGGGAGGGAAGGAACTGGTCTACCTACTAAGTTTGTATGAGCGGAATAATAAAAAATGTATAATAAAAAAAGAAATAGTCCAAAAGAAAATACAACAGCCAAAAAAAAAAATATTAAGGATATCCTAGCTCATAACTTATATAGAACTGGGTCCAGTCAGAAAGAAATGAGTAAGAAGATTGAACTGGGCGAAAGGTGGTGACACAGGTGACCCTGGAAGGCCAAAGCATAGCTTCATATAATTTTAAGCAACTGCATGTCTATCAGTAGAGATGGTGCCTGAAGGAAATAGTGTGTGGACTGTGTCCATACTGAATTTCCCTGAGGGGCTCTGGGAATTCTGAGTTAGGTTATCGGCACAAGGATGCTGAATTTTTTGGCCCATTATAATTTGAGGTTGGAATTATTTTGAAAAGCGGTATTAGGAGACCTTTCTTATACCTACACGAGAGAAAGTTACAGAGCACCATGCTGTAAGCCAATTAAAAGGAAAAGGAGTCTTTCATTGATGAAGAGGGAAAAAAGCAGAAAAATCAAAATAATAGTTGAGTTAGATTTAAGTCAGAGAGATGAAGAGTATTTATTTTGCAATTATTTTGGTTGCATGCAGAATTTGTTTCTTTATACATTCTGAAGTTACATTAGTTATAGGTAAACTATGGTGAGGTTCATGATAAGCCCAAATGTTCTGGTTAAAAAAAAACCAACAACAACTTATAAATGCAGCTGTCTTGTGTGGGAGATAGGTTAGTTAGTGGCTGAAAAAAGCCAGAGCAGGCAGAAAATGGAGTCTGGGGCTGCATCATGCAAATATGATGTTCCCCCTATTGCTTTCTAGGGACCAGTCAAGAGTTGATTTATAAGCTGGAGGTTTGAACCTGAGAAAGACATTTCCAAAATGTCTTACAGGGGTAATGTTTTGCCCAGCCCAGGAGCTATTAGACATAGCAGAAGAGACCAAAGAGAAAGAATCAATAAACAGAAGGCTGAATACTCGGGGTTTGGGAGTATAAACAACCCTCTTTTTGGCTTAGGGATGTGGGAGGATAAATAAAACCTAATTAGAAAAATTTCTTTGAGGTCCCCAGCCTTATAATCCCCTCCAAAGAGATCACACCCATTTGCCAGTAGTGAGGTAGGGCAACAAATCTTTCCAACTGCTTCACAGCTAGAAAGGAGTCATTAGTTGGTGTGATATTAGGGGTACCCCTCAAGAATAGGGACCCTAAGTTAAGGAGCTCGAAAGGTGTTTTCATGAGAGCCAGGTGAGAGAAGGAAAGGAAACTTAAGCACATAAAAGAGCAAGGGAAGCAAGAACAAAAGACATTTAAAAATGTCCACGTTAAAAGGCTTTAAGTTTTCTTGATAGACACAAGAGCATCTGTCTGGAAGGCTTTAGGTTTTCTTGACAGACACAAGGTCGTCTGTCTGGTCCTGTTGAGTTGGTGCCTCCTCTGGTCCTCAGGACTTGTCTCTGGAGTCATGAACACAGGATTTAAGTTCAGCATCTTGACAACTGATGGAGCGGTTAGCATTCCAGTATAAAGTCTCCCCTCTCAGAAGGGAGAAAAAGACATTTTAACCATCATGCGATTTTAGGTTGCAACACCAGTACATCTATTTTCCTTGGTTGCATGTCCTGTTGGAGACACTATAAAGTTAGATTTTTGTGTTTAGGAAAATGATCTCATACGGGTTTAAAGCACAGATAACTCTAGTGCCTAGAGCATGTTGGAACACATAACATATTAATCTTTGATTATACTTTTCTGCCAGGTGTTCAAGCTCATATATGGATGGCCGAAAAAACCTTATTGCTTGCATTTTTGTCAAATTCAATTGAGGATTTAGTTCTCAGTCAAATCAATGGCGTTGGGTGAATTAAGGTCTGGATGGTCATGTGGCTTCTTTTTGGAAGCATATGCACCCCAAAATGACTAACCTCACAGTTATGTGTTATGCTAAGCAAAGACCCTGCTCCTGAGTCATGTCTTCTATGATCTGTCTTTTCAGTCCTGCTTTGTTGTCGTTGTCGTTTGAAATAGGGTCTGATTCTGTAGGGTAGGCTGATCTGGAATTTATCACCCACCCTCACATATTTTTAGTTCCTACTTTTATAGATATGGAGAATGGAGCACTTAGAGTAGAAAAATCAGTAGCTGAGATAAACCTGGGGTGACTGAATAGTAGCCGCATCAGTCAACTGCGCTGTGTTTATTAGCTGCTGTGTGCAGGATAAGGATTATATGTAAGGTTTGGGAAAGCAGTTGAGGGAATGTCCACATTAATATAGTGGCCGTGCAATGATGAAGCAGATTTAGAACCCAATGGTTAGAACTGGGATACGGCAGTGCACACCTTTAAACTTAGCACTAGGGGGAGGCTAGTGGATGGGGGCTATCTTTGGCTATACAATTCTTTCAAAGCCAACCTGGGCTATGTAAGAGCCTGTGTCAAACATGCAACAAAAAAAAAGGAGTATCACTGTGTCAATAAATGTCCTTGGCTCGTCTTAGGTGCCCATTTTTGAGAGGATGAAATGACTCAGGGAAAAGGGGGTTCTCACTCCATGTTGCACACATAGTAATAGACAGGAAATACTAACTGGGGGTCCTAGAATGTCAAGGGCCCTGGGTTGTGAAAGCTTATACTCCTCCATCCTTCACAAGCTCTTTTTAAGGGGCTCTGTCTCACATATTAGTCTCATCTATGTGAGACCGTGACAATGTATTCTGACAACACCTGTTCTCTTTAGTGCATATCATATCATGGGGTTCAAGGGTATAGGCAGATTCATCAGAGAAAAAGGGGGGCCACAGGCAAGGTGAATATAACAGAACACAGGTTCTGGCCAAAGGGGTACCAAGAAACAATCTAAGCGAGGCTGACTCCAGACCTTAACACATCTCTCTTTCATTTCTTGAAGAGGGTGCCCATTGTCGTCCATGGTGACCTTGAACTTTCAGGGATCCCCCTGCTAGAGGACTGTGTCACCACGCCAACCTATCCCACTCAATTTAGCACTCCAGAGAGGACTCAAATGCAAATCTCTCCTATACCTCCCTTCCTCATCCTGTTGTCTCCCCTCTCACATCCCTGAGCCCCCTCATCGCCAATCACCTCACATGTGCACCTCCATGTACCGAAGAGCTTGTTGATGGTAGATGTCATTGCCAAGGAACAAAGGGAACTCCAGGCCCGTTTTCCCAGGGGCTTAGACTATTTTGGTGGAACAGACCCTTCTTTCCTCTCTCTCAATCATAGGACTGGTCATGCTGTGCTTCAAATTGAGACGTGGGTATCTTGGCAGCTGCTGCTGAGCTTTGTGACGTCCAGGCAGTTACTTAACTCACAGAGACTAAACTCCATGCGCAGAATAGATCAACTCAAGGAAACATGCTTACTTTTCCTTCTTCATTTTTTTTTTATTATTGGGGGGGAGGGCATGGGGTGCAGCTACTACTAATTAAATAGCTCAGATTAGTTTTGGTCTAGGTATGTAATCGATGATTGTCTTGAACTGATAGTCCTTTCTCCACTTTCCAAAATTATAGATGGACTGAAACACTTTCTTTCTTTTTATCCTTCCTTCCTTCCTTCCTTCCTTCCTTCCTTCCTTCCTTCCTTCCTTCCTTCCTTCCTTCCTTCCTTCCTTCCTTCTTTCCTTCCTTCCTTCCTTCCTTCCTTCCTTCCTTCCTTCCTTCCTTCCTTCCTTCCCTCCCTCCCTTTTCTTCCTTTCGCTTCCCTCCCTCCCTTCCTTCCTTTCTTTCCATAGTCTCATACAGCCAAGTCTGGCCTCAGACACTATATGTAATAGACAATGATATTGAAATTTCATTCTCTTGTTTCTCTTTTTTAGGTGCTTAGATCACTGCAATCAACTACCACAGCGGATTTTAGGGTGCAAGTTGAAGTCCAGGGTTTTCTGAATTCCACTCAAGCACAGTAATAACTGAGCTATGTCTTTTCAATAAAACATCTAATAACTGGGGCAGGAGAGATGGCTCAAGAGTTAAGCCTGTACCTCAAAAGCAACAAGGCCTGAGTTCAGATCCCAATTCCAGCTAAAACTGCCAGGAAGAGTTGGATTCAGCCTGAAACTACTAGCTCTGAAAGGCAGGGCCTGGGAAACTCCAGATCAAAGCAATAAGGGGATAAAGCAATCCAGGGTGATTCCTGAAGTCACTTTGGGCTTCCATTGTCATACACACTCAAGTACTCTCTTTTATACACACACAAATTTTTATTTATTATTTATTTATTCAAATGTGTGTGTGTGTGTGTGTGTGTGTGTGTGTGTGTGTGTGTAGAACCACAGACGAATTTGGGAACCACCATGGACCGCCTCCACCTCATCCTTGTTTACTCTGCCCTAGGATTCACAGGCTCTGCCCTACCAGGACCAGAAACACAGGCCGCCCCCGCTTCCACCCGCATCTATACGTGGGGTCTAGGATCCGAACTCAGGACCTTCCGCCTGCAAGGCAGAGGCTTAACCCCTGACTCACCTCTCCAGCCCCCATACACACACAAATATTAGAAATACCTAACAATATGATTGCCACCTATTTCAATGAAAGGATCCATTCCAATCATAAAGACTTCTTGAACTTAGTGTCCTATTACTGTCATATATAAGATGCCAGACTTTGGACATGTGGATTTTCCTCTCTGCCTTGACTGTGAATTTTAAACTGACTTTATTTATTGATTGGTTGATTGGTCGATTGATTGTGCGGTTATGTGTGTATCAGAGGGCACTGTGTGTTCCTGTGGAGGCCCAAAGATGACTTCATCCTGGATTGCTTCTACCTCCCTTTTGCTTCACTCTGGGATTTCCTAGGCTCCACCCACCAGTGAGCAGTGCAGACCGCCACCATTTCTGCCTGTTTCATAAGCAGAAGGTCCTGAGTTCAGATCCCAGATCCCACATAAAAACACCAGGCAGAAATGGTGGTGTCCTGCACTTTTAGCCCTGGTGGTTATAAAATGAGGAATTAGAAACCAGAGACCACCAGTGACTTGGGCAGGCCCACCAAGAAGTCAATTGTTCCCAGCAACTGTCTCATTTGGATTCAACTAACTCCCACCACGACTTCTCAACTCCTTCCATTCCCTCTGAACATCCACGCCAAGTTCTCATGTCCCCATCCAAGCTCAAGCAACACTGGAGACATATGACGCAGCTGTCGTTATGGCTGAGCAATTCCAATCGCCTTGGTCACAATAGAATCTCCATGTATAGAGTAAGAAATCATATTCAAGACTAAAGCTACACCATTGATTCCAAGTAAGACCTTTGTGTGGAACTCTTTTTATATCCACAACAGAAGTGTTCTCTAAAACTGCAGTTCCATGACGGCAGAGCAAGACTTACGTGAATTTTACCTGTCACATAGAAAGTCTGGATCTGGTGAGGTGGGAATCCATGACTGCTTATAATACAATCTTTTCAGGTATAGCTGCTAACTGAACATCAGAAAAATAACCACTCTCCAACATAAAACATGCTTTTTTGTCAGGGCCAGTTTTTTTTTCACACTGGCGTCAAGCTAAAGTACCACGTGCCATCAACTGAGTTTATCTCCTTCAAGTGGCAGGCCGAGCAGTCACCATGGTTGTACTGCCTCCTCTTTGCTTTGCTCTGGAGTTTCCCAGGCTCCACATTCCAGGGCTGGAAATACAGGCCACCACCATGTCTGCCTGGTGTTTTTACATGGATCTGGGATCCAAACTCAGGACCTTCTGTTTGCAAGGCAGAGGTTTTAATCCCTGAGCCATCTCTCAGATCCCGAACTGTCAACATAAAAGGAATGCATAGGATATTGTGGAAATTAGTTCAAGTTGTCAACTTAAAAAAAATGAGAGTTGAAGTTTTAGGCACAGCTAGATTTGGTTAAAAAGTCTTCAACCTA
Source organism: Typhlomys cinereus (assembly GCA_023101885.1). Taxonomy (NCBI): domain Eukaryota; kingdom Metazoa; phylum Chordata; class Mammalia; order Rodentia; family Platacanthomyidae; genus Typhlomys; species Typhlomys cinereus. The sequence continues at coordinate 342,188 of JALPQD010000830.1, read as the reverse complement.
CAGCATAAGAGGTTTTGCATTTGAGGAAGAAAGGCTAAGCCCATAGGGATCAAGACCATTTCCCATGCAGGTGGATGAGCTGGAGAGAACTGATTCTATATTTGGGTAGACTGCCAAAGCAGAAACTTTGCCCTTCGCTCAGCATTTTCTGTGGATACCGCAGAGCAAGTTCCCATGGGTCCATCTGTTAGTATTAATTCTACTGATATGACAGACAATAACCTAAAGAACCACAAGTAGGAATGTATGTATTTCTTCATCTAAAATGTTTGAGTCATGTCTTTAATCACAATAATATAACAATATACAAGACTGACACTGTACCTATTTATGTCTCAGTAAACAAGTTCCAGGGAAATGGGGATCCAAAGTTCAACTCTAGATCACAAAATGGATTTCCCTAAGGTATTAGAAAACCAACCTGAAATGGGGAAATGGGTTAGTGGTTAAAGCCTTTGATTAACAAGCAAAAGAACACAAGCTCAGAAACCCAGATCTGACGTAAAAGTTCCTGGAAGTTTATGGCAATGGCCTAGACCTTCAGCCTCTGGAAGGTGGGGCCTGGGAAATGTAAGAGCAAAGGAATAAAGAAGTAGAGGAGACACTGATGATTCCCAAAGCCATACCTGAGCCCCTACCACCACACAACTCAAATGCCTACTTCTACACATATGTACATAGCTACATAGCCATGCCTACACCCATACATGCAACAGAAAGGAGCAACCTCCATGCAAACATTCAATGGAGTTTTATTAATTCTTATATCTGTGAATAAAAAAGTGATTTTTATCAAGCTATTTTAGCATTTTCTTACTTCAATAATGGTTTCCTACATTACAAGCAGAAATTTCTTTGTAGTGCTGGCTGGAAACATTAATGTCTGGATTAATATCCAATGAATATTAGGTAAATCATTTGGAATATAGGAAGTGACACATAGCATATACCAATGAAAGAAATGTAATACAAAGCTTAAAATGTGCTACTATAGCTGCTGACGCTATAGTATGGGCTTCCCAGCTTTGGTAAAACCCACCTAACAGCGAATACTTATTCTCCAGCACTCTAATTTTGCATCTTCTGCCATGCAATATATTCCCACATACAATATTATCATCACATTTTCCCATTCTTGTGGACCTAGGAAGAAAATTGCTATATACATTCACTAGCAGAACTTCAGGGATTGTAGAATTTGGAGTGAACCAGATTATCTTTAGTTCTTTGAGTAGTCATTTATTTCCCACTTCTGTGTATGGCTGAATATCCTGTGACTTTTAGGTACATCTTTTGGAATGTATTAACTGACACACAATTCTGCCAATGAAAGAATGCCTTATAAAGATTTCCAGAAGCTTTCCTCCATTCTTCACACTCTCAGCTCTACGAGTTCTTATGTTTAGTAAGGGGTGATATGCAGTAGAAAACTTTCCTGCATTACTCACTATCACAATGTATAGTAGAGAGAGTAATGGGTACTCTTTTCTGTTGCTGTGCAAGAACACCAAAGTCAAGCATTTTAAAGGGAGAAAGGAGATTTATTCAGCTTACAGTTCCAGAGGGGATATACAGTCTATCGTGGCAGTTGCAGTATGGGTGGCTGGCTGAAGCTGGAGGCAGTCGAAGTCACTGCAAACATAGGAGACTGAGAGCTGCAAGACTCCTTGCTGCAAAGGCTGACTGCTCCAGGAGGTAAGGTGGGACTCACTCACCTCGAGGTTCACCCCGTGACTGGCTTCCTCCAGCAAGGCTCCACCTCTCACAGGCTCCATGATCTTCCCCAAACACATGAGAACGTAGGAGACACATTTCAAACCATGACAGGTGATATGCAGTAGAAAACTTTCCCACATTACTCACTGTCACAGTGTATAGCAGAAAGCTTTCCCATAATCATAGGAATTCTAAACTGTATGACTGTCACATATTGTAAGGAATGATCTCCAGAAGAAATGTTTCTTGCATTCCATACATTTACTAGGATTCTCACTTCTGTAAGTTTTCTGATTGTAGATGGGATGATTTCCAGAAGATTCTTCCATATTATCTAAACACTCAGGGCTTGTCACATGTTGAGTGAACTTGACTAGAAGGACAAAGACTCCCACATTTGTTACATTAACAAGTGTTTTCATCTGTGTAAGTTCTATGATAAACAGTGAGCTGTGCATTGAAAGAGTAAAAATCTTCACATTTGTCACATACACAGGACTTCAAACCAGGGAAAATTTCTGATATACAGTGATTTGCCTTTGAAGTAGAAATATTTAATATATTCTATACTCTCACCAGTCATTCTCATCTGTATATATTGGTATGAATTGTGATATTGTGTTATGAACTTACAGTAGGAATAATTCTGATTTTTTTATATTCCTAAGACTTCTCATCTGTATAAATTCTGTAATGTACATTGAATTCTGATTTGGAACAGAAAAATTCCATGCATTTTACATTCTTTTTTTTTTAATTTTTTTATTATTATTATTTATTCAACTGTGTGTATGTGTGCGTGCGTGTGTGTGTGTCTGTGTGTGTCTGTGTGTGTGTGTCTGTGTGTGTGTAGAACCACGGACGAATCGGGAACCACCACGGCCGCCTCCACCTCCTTCAGCCCCGGGATTCACAGGCTCCGCCCTACCAGCACCAGAAGCGCAGGCCGCCCCCGCTTCTGCCTGGCGTCTATACGTGGGATCTGGGATCCGAACTCAGGACCTTCCGCCTGCAAGGCGGAGGCTTAACCCTTGAGCCACCTCTCCAGCCCGCATTTACATTCTTAATGCTCTTCAATAGTATTAAATCTGTGTCTAGCATTTAGTATACTCAGGTATGACTTGAAGATGAAAAATCTTCAACATTCTTTGTTAATAAGTCTGTCTATTCACATTTATAATTTCCATAATTTACTAAGGTATGACTTTGAGTAGAAAGGTTCCCCATGTTTTTTACAATCATAAGCCTTCTCCCCTGCATTAAATCTGCCATGGTAGTAGGGATTCACTTGAGGTAGAGACTCCAACTTTCTTTACACTCTAAGCATTCTGACCTGTACAAATTCTGTGTTTAGTTAGAAATGACTTGCAACAAAGACTGTCAACAATTTTTAGATTCATAAGGCTTCTCACATGATGAGTTTACTGATGAAATTTGACTTATGATTTGGAGAAGAAATAGCTCACATTTCTTACATTCACAAGGGTTTTCACATGTAAGAATTTCCTGCATTATTAACACTCAATAGGTTTCTCACAGGTATGAATTCTCTGATGGAGAGTTTTGATTTCAAGGAGAAAGATTTCCAACATTCTTACATTGATAGAATTTCTCTCCTGTATGAATTTTCTGATGTCCACCGAGTTTTGACTTAATGCAGAATGATTTCCCACATACCTTACATTCAGAGGACTTCTCACCTATATGTGTTCTATGATGTATCATGAGTTGTGACTTGGTGGAGAACACGTCTCACATTCCTTACATTGATAAGGCTTCTCACCTGTAAGAATTCTTAAGTGTACAATGAGAACTGACTTAGTGGAGAAAGATCTCCCACATTGCTCACATTCAGATGGTTTCTCACTGTATGAGTTCTATGATATAGTATGAGTTGTGATTTAGTAGGGTAAGATTTCCCACATTCCTTACATTCATAGGGATTCTCACCTGTATGAAATCTCTGGTGCACAGTGAGTGCTGAGTTGGTGGACAAAAACTTTCCACATTCCTTACATTTACTGTGGTTCTCACATGTATAGTTCTATGGTGTAGGGTGAGAGATGCCTCGTACAGGAAAGATTTCCACCTTCCTTGCATTCACATGGCTTCTCACCTGAATGAGTTTCTGATGTACTGTGAAGTATGACTTTATGTAAAAAGATTTCCCACATTCCTTACATTCATAGGGCTTTTCGCCTGTATGACTTTGTTGGTGTAGAGTGAGGTGTGACCTGTGGCAAAAACATTTCCAACATTCTTTACACTCATAAAGCATCTTACCTGCATGAGTTTTCTGAAGCCGAGTGAATTGTTTTTCAAGGAGAAACATTTCCAATATTCCTTTTCATTGATAGGGTTTATCACCTATGAGCTCTCTGATGTTTGGTGAGATATGACTTGGTTGAGAATTATTTCCTTTATTCTTTACATTCAAAGGGCTTCTCACCTGCATGAGTTCTCAGATATATCATGAGTCCTGACTTGATATAAAAAGATTTTCCACAATCTCTACATTCATAGGGCTTTTCACCTGTATGTGTTCTCTCATGTACAGAAAGTTTTGACTTCCAGGGAAACAATTTTCCACATTTTTACATCTATAAGGCTTCTCAACAGTACAAGTTTTCTGAAATAAAGAAAGATTTGACTCATACGAGTAATTATTTCAGTATTCAGAGAGTATATCATGGTTGTGAAATGTCTAATACTTTGTGGCATATTACCAGGCCAAACAGTTTAACATATGCTTCAGAATGAAGCATTTTGTTTCTTTATAGATTATCCTTTGATCCTTCAGTTTTTTTCCCCACTCACACAAACTTACTAGGTACCCCGGTCCCCTCCCTCCTTCCACCCCTCCCTGGATCCCTTTGCTCCCTCCCCCCTGAACCTTCAGTTCTGCCTTGAAAAAGAAGAGTAAGTTAGTGTCTTTATGTCCTTGGCACTTTTTCCTAGCACAAGTTTTTGATATTATGATAAACTTCTCAGGATTGCTATGTATATTTCTGTGTGTACATTGTTAATGACTGGTGTTTGTGTCTTTAAAACATTTATAAATATGATGAATTTAATCCTTTACATTTAGTGCAGAGTTACCTGTACTATTTAAAGGATTTCTCGAGCTCTCTTCAATGTGAAACTTTTTTATATGTATATAACATTCTCTTTACTTAGAAGATTGAAAATACTTATTGTTTGAATATTGATTAGTATTCTGCAGTCTAAGATGGTAAGATTGTGTAAGGAAAAGTCATGTTAAAATTATCTTGTTCTTCTCTAGCCTGCATTGTAGGCTCGTCACAGAGAAAACATTACTTTGAAACAGAGTTTGAACTCACATTCACAGAGTCACTTACTTCAACCATCTCCTCATTGGTATATTCTTGCAGGTGATTTCAATTGGCCACAAATGTGTCTCATGACTTGTTTCGTTGGTATCAATTAGGGCAACATCTAAAATGAAATTAAACATACCATCAGCACAAATATTTCTAGAAGAGTCACGTATCCATGTACTATCTACATTTCAAAACAGTGACATCAGGGGCTGGAGAGGTAGCTCAGGGGTTAAGCCTCTGCCTTGCAGGCGGCAGGTCCTGAGTTCGGATCCTAGACCCCATGTATAGACGCCGGGCGGCCTGCATTTCCGGTCCTGGTAGGGCGGAGCCTGTGAATCCCCGGGCAGAGTAAACAAGGAGGAGGTGGAGGCGTCCATGGTGGTTCCCGAATTCGTCCGTGGTTCTACACACACACACATACATACACACACTCGCACACATGCATACACCCACAACTGAATAAATAATAAAAAAAATTAAAAAAAAAACAGTGACATCAATGTACACCTTTCATGTCTTTTATGAATTAAGATAAAAAAAATCACAATACTGATGTTCTATCTAATGCTTATGTATAAAGTGTACAGATGATATCCCTCTCCTGAGCAGGAACGTAGGTTTTTCAATGGAATAGCATAAATGTGTTTAAATATTTACTTCTAGGAAACAAGTGTATAGTATGACATGGGTCTTCTCCTGCAAATTTTCCAACTGTTTAGCTGGAACACTCCTACTCAGTGGAATCATAATGTATTTGATACATTGTTTAAAGTTGTGAATCTATGTATTTCTTCAAGAAACAAAACATGCTTACAAAATTAGAATAGTGAAGAAAAGATTATGTAATTACACAAGCTATCAGACATTTTGGGACGCATAGCTGAAGTGACATACATATTTTTCAAGAGCTCCCATATATATGGTTATTTATACTTTTTGAATATAATACAATCACGATAGTACTCATGGTCACTTTATATCCCTTTCTCTCCTTCCAGCTGTCTATATATTTTCCAAAATACACCCAATTCTACCCCTTGAATTTGAGTTGAAATCTGTATTCCAGAATTGAGAGAGCATATGTATATTTAATTATTCCAAATCTGACTTATTTCAAATAACATGGCACAACTCACTTTCATCATTGCTTCTACAACCAACGTGACCTGCCTTTTCCATTACAGCTGAATCATACTCCATTTTATCAACATCTCCTGCTTAGGCATGAACAGTGTCTTGGCTAATATGAATAATTTCACTATGTATGGGACTTTGGGCATCTGTACTGTATGGCTACATGGATTACACCATGTATATACTGAGGAAGGAGAACTCCATCATTCAGGGTGTACCTTTCAGTTCTGAAAAAACACTACACTTATTTCTGTAGTGGATAAACAATTCTACCTTATCTCTGAAAGTCTACAAGGCTTCCTTTGCCTATATGCCCTGAAACAATTTGAACTCCTTTTCCTAAACAAAGTTATTCAGCCTCGGGTGATATAGGATGTCAATGCGAGTCACACTTCAATTACCTAATGGCTACGTAGTGCACAAGTTTTCACGGTTAATTTGAGTTTGCACTTCCCAATTCATTCCCTGAATCATTTCTCCCTTAGAACTTAACTTTCTGTATTCTTTTATATTCTGAATGTTGAAACAAGGTTAGATGAACACTTTGAAGACTTTTCTTAAGCCACAGAATGCCTCTTTTGCATAATATTGTTTTGTTCATTGGCCAAAATTTTAGATTGGTCTCCGATCACAGTTTTCAGTCTTTTCCTTCTTTTTAAAGACAACCTCATATTTAAATCTTCCCAAAAACTCACTTTGCAAGTGAAAATGAGTGTGCTGGTTCGATACACATGGGGAAACATGCTAATGCCAGGTTTTAAGCTAGTATTCTTCAACTAGTTTACTTATTTGTTTATTTAGAGTGTGTATGTGTGTATGTGTGTGTGTCCCTGTGGAAGACCAAGGGTGACCTAGAGAATCATACTGGATTGTTTCTACCTACTTTTCACTTTGCACTGGATTTTCCGAGACTCTGCCCACCAGAGCCAGAAGTGCAGGCTACCACCATTTCCACCTGGCATTTTTGTGTGAGACCTGGAATCTGAACTCAAGACCTTCAGCTCGGGAAGCAGTGTCTTAACCATTGAGCCATCTCTACAGACCTCCTCATCTAGTTTAAAGAACAAAAACAAGTTAGACATCCACAACAAAGCAAATGCCACAAAATACACTAATTCTTGGAGATTAAATACCATGACACTGAACGAGGAATAGGTTCAGGTAGACGTCAAAAAGGAAATTCAAAAAGTCCTAAAAGTGAACAATAATGAAAACACAACATTTCAGAATCTCTGGGACACAATGAAAGCTGTCCTAAGAGGCAAATTTATAGCACTCAATGCCTATACAAAAAAAGGGGGGCGGCTGGAGAGATGGCTTGGGGATTAAGAATGCGTCCCAAGCAGAAGGTGGTACATATACACAATGTAATACTACTTGGCCATCAAAAAATGCATTAGTGAAATTTTCTGGTAAATGGACGGAAGTGGAAGAAGTTATATTGAGCGAAGTATCCCAAGCACTGAAAGTCAGAGGCTACATATTCTCTGACAAGTAGAACCTAGTTCCAAACCCTCATAATGACATACTCAAGGGAAAAGCTCTAAGATACCCACTATAAACAAAAAGGGTTATAACTGGGAGGGCAGGGGAAAGAAGGGCCCAAGAGATTGGAGACAAAGGAGCACAGCTCAGTAGAGAAACTAGGCCACTGTCAAGGAAGGCCTGTTAGTAGCAGGACATCAGACACTGCCCACTCCCACTCTGCTTGTGCTCGCTGGTGTTTGGATAGGTTTGGAGTGCTGGCTGTGTGTCCCCTGGCATGGAAAGGTTGGGCGTTGAGATCAGTTGGCAGCCAGATGGCAGCTGGAGGCTGACCCCACTCACTACTGTGTCCTGGGCCTATTCTTCCCTCTCCTTTGAAGTCTCTTCTTTATAAAGACCTCTTTCTCAAGCAGTTTTATTTTTAATCTCTGAATAGGAGGGCACCCCAATCCCCAGGCCTTGTGCAGTGCAAGAACGGCAAAATGGAAAATGACAGCCAACCATAATGCAGAATACCGACAACCTTCATGTGCACAGGAACCAGCCAAATTTCTCCCCATCCTAATGATCAGGGAACCTTGCAGAACAGGGGGCAGTAAGACTGTAAGAGCCTAAAGATGGGGAGGTCCACTGGTGGACAAGATGGTCCACTGAAGACAGGGTTGAGGCAGCCAGCAACTCACTGCAATGAGATTTGACTTTATCAGACTTGCACAAAGGCTGACATGTCAACATGCCTCCGTACACTACAGGACCTGAGGGAAGATGGTTTCAGGCACTAGGATCCTTAGGGAAAGGGTTAGACAGGTATGGGGGAGTACCCATATTAGTGGGCAGCCCAAGGAGGGTCCCCAAGGTTTGCCACAGAGGCCTGAACCCCCACTAAAGAGATGATTCAGAGGAAATCCTGGGGCCTATATAAGCATATGGATGGGAGTGGAAGATGGGAGGGAGCAGGCTGGATACACCAGGAGAGGGGAGGGAGGGAGGGAAGGTAAAGGAAGGAAAGGAAAAAAGGCAGGAGGGAGGGGAGTAGTGTGGCCAGGATACCTACTAACTGAGCTTCCTTAACTTGGAAAATTTTTTAAAAAAAGAAAGAAAAATACGGTGGCCGGAGAGATGGCTGAGGAGGGAATGTCTTCGTCTCGAATACAAATAAAGGGGAGTTCAGATTCCAGTTCCCATGCAAAATGCCAGGGGGAAATGGCAGTGGCCCACAACTCTGCTGTGGAAGGTGAAACCCCCAAACAAAGCAAGAAGGTCCAGCAATGCAGAGTGATTCCCAAAGCAACTCAGGACTCCTCGGCACACACCACACCTGTCCTCTTCTAAACTCAGCCCCTCAAACACACACATACACACACACACACACACACACATACATTCACGTACCTACAAGTACACTTGAGCAAAATAATTATAAATTTTAATAATAAATAAATAATAACATTTTTCAAAAAGCAAAGTGGAAGAGAGATGGAGGATGAGTCCCAGTATCATGGCTGGGCCTCTGCACACATGTTCATGGGAGTGCACACACGTGTGTCTACACACTTGTAAGCATGCATACATACATGGACATCAAAAGTACAAAAATGTGAAATACAAACAATATAAAATAAAGAAAAACCTGAAGGATGAATATTATTCACCTATTAACTATGAACGATACAAGACTAAAGGTCATGAAGTGAAGCTGTGGAACAGCTGCTTCCCCGGGCATGACAGGACCTCTGCCATGTTGGAGCAGATCAGCTGTGGTGACCTGCAGGCCGTGGACACACATGCATCATAGAGAAACACACACCACATGTCCAGAACTGTGACAAAGGTGATGGGACCATAAACATGTCTCACAACACTCATCAGCACACAGGGGACATTCCAGCGCACTCCATGGTAACCAACAGCATGTGCCACAGAAGAAGACTGAGCAGGCTTGGGATATTCCCTGTACAGCAGCTCGACAGTCACTTTTGTGGGTCCAAAGCAATGATTCCTCTATGTGTCTGCCAAGAATGAGCAGGTGGTACCATGAGGTACAGTGGAGTGGGACTCACCCAAGGACACCAGGCTGCTGTAGTTCTCCAGCATCACGTCCCTGTAGAGGGTCCTCTGCGCAGCAGTCAGCACCCTCCACTCGTGCCTCGAGAAGTCCACAGCCACGTCCTCAAAGGACACCATCCCCTGCAATGACACACTCGCCATCAATGTGGAAGAAAAGAAATTTTTACAGAAATTGTGACAAATAATGAGGTTATGACTAACAGCCTGGTGGTCAGCAGTTTTCAGAGTTCTAAAAACAAAAGTCTAATATGGGCGGCTAGATATTGAAAACATCTCCACTCTCAAGGTCCCTGTGAGAATCTTCCCCCTTCAAGGTCTCGGAGAAATGTTTTCAGTATGTCCAGATGCCGTCTAAGCCCGCTTGCCCCCTCCCCACACAGAACTCCGGGAAATGCTCCCCCTCTCAAGGTCTAATACGTGCAGCTATGCCAAACACCACCAAAGCTTTTGTATTATTATTGTAACTATGACCGAAGCTTCACTCCAAGCCCACTGCTATCTTGCACAAACAAGTCAGCCCTGCTGCGGACGTGTTGACCGGGACCTCGCCCACCAAGAACTGCCCACGATTGACTAGAACATCTGGTGGTCACCCTTGGCTGACTCAACTTCCTTGTGTGCTGTAAAAAGTGTGCCAAAGAATGCTGTAGAAAAATACAAAGTGTTTTCATATGTTTTGCTACCCTATAAAAACCCTACCCTGACCTCAGTCGGGGCCGCTCTTTTCTTGCTTGCAAGAGAGACGGTCCTGGCATGCCAGAATAAACTCGCCTATTGCCTTTGCAGCAGCCTCTCAGTCCTCGTGTCTCCTTTTGGGGTCGGGGCGGGTGACTTGGAGGGACTTCGGTTCCAACAATCAACACATCTCCTCAGTCTTGAGAATGGAAAATGGGTGTCACACGTCTACGTGTACACACCATACCAGTGTCTTACAGAAGGGCCAGCTTGATTTATATTCTCTATCACCAGAGAGAGAAAAATCAGTCCATATACCTTACACCTCCATTAACACAGTGTGCCAAGAAAACATGATTAAAAAGTTGATGAGATTTCAGTACAAATTTCACAGAAGACGACTTGGTTATGGAAGCCTATGGGGAAATGTGAGAAGTGAGTGTTTCTTCTTGACATCATGTGGTTTTGCACCCGTGATCTCACAGCAGTCAGGACTACCTGCAGATGATTGTTCCCATCAACATTGCCAAACAAAACAAAACAAAACAAAATCCTCAATTCTACCCGGGAAATACAGACAATTAAAGCTGTGCAGGGGAATCATGTTCCTCAACAATTTACCTACTGGTGCGTTGCATCTACTCAAATGACCACACTCACATTTATGCAGGGAGTGCTAATATGATGCAGTGGACACATGCACACAAAGACAGACTGGACAGTAGGAAGGGGACTCAAGAAAAGGCCTTTGGTAAGAAGGGAAAGGGTAAGGGAAAGAATAATGGGATGGAGTTTGATCAAAGAACATTATATATATTGTTATATATATGTGTTTATATATGTATTTATGTATATATTTTGTTTGCCAAATTAAACAATATTAAATTTAGTGTCTAAATTCATTGAATCATACACTCAATATTTATGTTTACACCAGAAATTCTTCTTCGAATACATAGAAAATCCTACATCAATAACTTGCCAATAGATATAATAATATAAGTTGCCATAAACTTTTGCTCTTTCCTTCTTTTAATACAGATGCAGAAATTAAGAATGGAAATTTTTATGGCAGGTCATGTCATTTTTCAGAAATAAAACTACGTGTTGACTATGAACAAACTTAGTCAACATGTATATATTGCATTTCATGTAATTTCCAACACAATTCAGCACAGCACACTTCTAGACATCTAAAAACTAGACATCACATTATTTAAAAATCTTAAACAGTATAGTTGAAGCAATAAATGAATATTATTATTTAATTGTAATTACAATTTCCTGCATTACTGTGAATTTTTAATCTTGGTTGTCACCTTAACTACATTGGGCATTAACTAAGATCAGCTGTCAGACTACATGAAGAGATTATCCAGATCAATACATTATAATACAAAAACTATCCCTAGGTCTGCTTTGAATCTCTCCGTAGCAGACCAGATAAAAGGAACCATAGATTCTATTGTTTCCTTTCTTGTAGGTATCTACCTTTACTCCATGATGGCCAGATAGTATGCAGTGAATGATTTCAATTTTTCTAAATATATAGAGGTTTTATTTGTGTCTTAGCATGTAGTCTATTTTCAAGAATGTCCCACAGAAGGGAAGGTAGTGGGAGGGAACAGTGAAGAGCAGGGAGTGCATGTTGAAGGGAAGGGAAGGTATGGGAAGAAGGGGAGAGGGAGAGAGGAAGGAGGGATGCTTGTAAATGTAGAAAAAAATGAAAAAAAAGGAACCATGGAACAGAAAACTTTGAAGAGAATCTCTGAAGGTGGGCTAGAAAACTCTCTTCTCTCCTGCCACCTGGCTTCTTCCCTTCTCCAGCTCTCCAACCTCCAGCTCTTCAACGTGACTAAAAAATCCAGGAATCCTCCAGCCTTCAGCCACGGGTCTACTGGACTGAGCAGCTACTGGCAGCCATTGTGGAACTATCTTAGCCATATTTAGTAGGCCATTCGCTATATATTCAGTCTGTTGATTCTGTGGCTCTAGAGAACTCAACTACTACAATCTGTCTTAATTTTTTACTCTTCTTGAACTCTGTGTGATAGTTAATCCTGGCATTAACTAAGATCAGCTGTCAGACTACTTGAAGAGATGATCCAGATCAATACATTTACAACACAGAGACCAGCCCTAGATCTGACTGGAACCACCCAGTAACAAACTAGATAAAAGGAACCATAGAACAGAAGACTTGGAAGAAGGGAGACTTCCCCGGCTCTGAGCCTCCAGTTTCAGCCACCAGGCATGTCGCTTGCGCCATGAAAGACTTTCTCCCCTTTGAAACCCTACAGCTGAACAAATCTTACTTTCTCCCTTGAGTTACTTGACTTTGAATGCTCTCTTACAGTAACTGTTACACTCTGCACTGTTCAGTGATTTTCTTGCTTCAAAATAAATGCTGCATTAATTTTTTTTTATTCAATTGCGTGTGTGTGTGTGTGTGTGTGTGTGTGTGTGTAGAACCACGGGCGAATTCGCGAACCACCATGGACCGCCTCCTCCTTGTTTACTCTTCCCCGGGATTCACAGGCTCCGCCCTACCAGGACCAGAAACGCAGGCTGCCCCCGCTTCCGCCTGGCGTCTATACGTGGGATCTGGGATCCGAACTCAGGACCTTCCACCTGCAAGGCAGAGGCTTAACCCCTGAGCCACCTCTCCAGCCCCTGCATTAATTTTTAATACCTCAAGCCAACTTCTACTTAATGTCCAAAAAAAAAAAGAAAAGAAAAGACGCTTTGCAGACTCCGCTGTCGCCCGCAGCTGCTCGTCAGCCATGGTCAACCCTACCGTGTTCTTCAACATCGCTGCGGATGGCCAGCCCTTGGGCCGTGTCTCCTTCGAGCTGTTTGCAGACAAAGTTCCAAAAACTGCAGAAAACTTTCGTGCTCTGAGCACTGGAGAAAAAGGATTTGGTTATAAGGGTTCATCCTTCCACCGAATTATTCCAGGATTCATGTGCCAGGGTGGTGATTTTACACGCCATAATGGCACTGGTGGCAAGTCCATCTATGGAGAGAAATTTGAAGATGAGAACTTCTTGCTGAAGCACACAGGTCCTGGTATCTTGTCCATGGCCAATGCTGGACCAAACACAAATGGTTCCCAGTTTTTCATCTGCACTGCCAAGACTGAATGGTTGGATGGCAAGCATGTGGTGTTTGGAAAGGTGAAAGATGGCATGAAGATTGTGGAAGCCATGGAGAACTTTGGGTCTGGAAATGGCAAGAGCAGCAAGAAGGTCACCATTACCGACTGTGGACAACTCTAATACATTTGACTTGTGCATCTATGATCACCAGACCATTCCTTGTGTAGCTCAGGAGAGCACCCTTCTACCCCTTCTGCTCACAATATCCCATAATCTCTGCTCTCACTGCAGTTCTTTGGGTTCCTTATTTTCCTTACTCCCCTCCAAGTCTAGATGAATTGAAGAGTTTATGATTATGAATAAAAGTGAAGTAAGTAAAAAAAAAAAAAAAAAAAAAAAAAAAAAAAAAAAAAAGCCAGGGGCCAAGAAAGCAGCAGTCAGAGGTGACCACGGTCAAGGTCACCAGGCGTGGAAGCAGGGAACCAATCCCAGTAGAAGGGGTCAAGGTGGAAACTTAGGGGTCAGAGAAAAAAGGAGCTGGTGCAAGCACGGCTAGATTAGAACAGTCACACTTGAGGGGATACATGGAAAAATACCCCCGAAAGACAGAAAGCAAGTTGGCCCAGACCAGAATCTACAAAGGGAACAAGCTGAATTTCCCGAGGAAACTATGGCCTGAGCGCGACCCCCAGAAGAGCCTGATGGCAGCTATTTTCAGCAGCTGCTGTCCTCAGCCGCGCGCCCGGCCCCCTGCAGGTGAAAGGCCCCCCCAGACCCCGCTCCGCAAGTGCCCCTACCCACCCCGCGCCCTCCCCGCACCCCGCCGGCCCCCACTGTGCGTGGCGGCTCCGCCTCCCTCCCCGGCTGAGGCCTGCCAGATTGCAGGACAGACCTGGGGCTCGAGTCCCGGGCACGGATGGCCCGGGGCGTGTAGCAGCCTCCCCCTCCAGAACCCTGCCGCGCCTCCCGTGGCCCGGGACCCCGCTGCACTCACTGGGTCCGGCGCCTGCTGCATCCCAAGGCGCTCGCGGCGGAACGTGACACGGAGCCACAGAACCACCAGAGAGTCTGTTCCCAGTGAACTCAAGCAGCAAGATGCTTGGCAGAAGGCGGGTCAGGTATAAAGCCCGCCCCCTCCCACCCTCCCGTGAAGGTCACTGGACACTCTCCTAGCTCGCGCTCTCAAGTGCACAGCCCTTCTCGTCCCACCCCTCACATCTTGAGTGACGTTTATTCACTCTGGTGGCAAGTATAATGCAGCTGCCTAAAATCGCTTAACCCTGTTACTTACGTTGTTCTCTAAGTGGCAGGCTGGCTTGTTGCTCTTTTATGTTATAGCTGTTGTGTGACATTTTCCTGCAAGACGACGCACGATCATATTTACCCTTCACAGGTTTTATTGATGGGTCAAAGTCATGCTTACAACAGAAATCTAACTTTGTGAACTAGTAAGTTTATTGGGGTTACTTGAAAAAAGAATCAGAGACTTCAAACCAGACACAGTTGAAAGTCTCAACCCCAGCATCAGTGAAAGTTTATGCATAGCTACATAGCTGAAGTCCCTTCACTGGTTCCCTCGCCCCTGCCTATAAGCTCTAGACCCTCATCAGTCCATGGTGGAAGGACTGAATTGAGCTCTGTAAGCTATCCTGACTCCACATGAATGCCGTGGTGCATACTTACATAGTCTGTTTTACACACACAAACACACACTGACACAAGTTTATTTTTTAAAAGCTAGCATTTGTTTCCACCCAATTCTTACATTCTAGAATCTTAGAGCTCTTGATCTTCAAACTCACAGGATTCTAGAGTCCAACTGCAGGTCCTCAATGCCAAAGACTTCATGTTTTAAGACTTAAGGGGCTACTTATATCTTTGGATTTTCAGTGACTATGACCGACATTCCCTACTCGCTGCTTTGGTTTTTGGAGGAGTTGGTACTCTTTTATTTTATTATTATTTATTCTATCATGCATGTGTGCATATGTGTGTGTGTCTGTGTGTGTGTGTAGAACCACGGGCGAATTCTGGAACTACCATGGACTGCCTCCACCTCTTCCTTGTTTACTCTGCCTGGGGATTCACAAGCTCTGTCCTACCAGGACCGGAAATGCAGGCTGCCCCTGCTTCCGCCCAGCATCTATACGTGGGATCTGGGGTCTAGGATCCTAACTCAGGACCTTCCACCTGCAAGGCAGAGGCTTAACCTCTGAACCACCTCTCCAGCCCCCAGGAGTTGGTACTCTTTACTTTTATCAACTCCAGTGTCTGTAGTTACGTCTTGATTCAGGTCTAGAATTTTTCCACTAGATAGAGCTAATACATATGCTGCAGACTGTGGAACCCAAAAATCTACCTTCCGTGCTCTTGACTGCTTACAGTCTGTATTACTTCGTACCCTCCAAATTCATTAAGGGTCTGTGTAGGTTCCATTTCTGAACACTACTAGAACTCTTCAGGAATATTCTGCCTACATAGTTGTCAGTTCAAGTATCCACAATTCAAACACAAGGCCATTAAGATAGTCTCTAGTGTATGCTTTTAAAAATAAGAGTTTACATTTAATTATGTGTCTGTGTACAGTAGAAGGCACTAGAGTATGCATGCCTGTAGAGGCCCAAAGATGACTTCTGGAATCACCTGGGATTGCACAAGCTCCTGTTGCATTTGCTCTGGGGTTTTACAGATTCATACTTTCAGGGCTAGAGTTGCAGGCTACTGCCATTTCTGCCTGGCATTTTCACATGGGATCTAGGATCCAAAACGTAGATCCTTTTGCTGATGAGGCAGAGGTTCAGCCTGAGCCATCTCTCAGCCCTCTGTTGTGTCTAATTGCTGTACTGTCAACCCACTCCTGTCTCCTGAATTGACCACCACAGAATAAGAATTGTGCTAAGAATATCTGTCATTGTTTGACTTACAGTAAAATCTTTTCTCACATTCTGTACATTCACAGAGATTCTGAGTTGTGTAGATTCCATTGTGGATAGGAATTATGTTTTGTGATAAAACTTTTTTGTCAAGTATTAGAGAACCATATGTCAAAGTATCAAAGTCTGTCCTGTAAGTCTCTGTTTCCCTCTTTCTTCACTCATTCTTTCATTTGTTTGTTTCCCTTCAGTGGTGTCACACTAATAAGTTGCTATGTTGCAACAAGTGCTTAGACACATGCTAATATTTCTCTGGAATAACAGACACAACCCCAGGAACATATGAGGAAGAAAAATTTTAAGTCCACCGGTAGGATCACCACTTGGGGCTCCCCATAAAAATGACTGTGACCTGGAATGGCAGACTTATACTTTGATGGAGAGAAAGTTACAAGAAGTTACGAAGCGGCATGTAGAGGCAGGTATTGGTTTCAATTAGCTCTGCAGGCTCAGAGAGAAGGGGGAGAAGAGGACTTGGCAGGAAGAAGGAAGGAAGGAAGGAAGGGAGGGAGGGAGGGAGGGAGGGAGGGAGGGAGAGAGGGAGAGAGGGAGAGAGGGAGAAAGAAAGATATCAAAGGTCTTCTGACATAGATGGTGCTTGAAAGCTATCATGTTGGGGTTGTGCTCACACTGAATTCCCTTGAGGGATTGTAAGAATAGTGATAATAGAATCCCAACTCAGGGATTTTGATTTCTTTATTCCATTGCAACTTGAAACTAGCTTTAATTTTGAAAAGTCTTTATAGGAGAATTTAGCGTGTAACCAGTGTTTAGAACAAGTGTAATTTCCTGCACTTACTAATCAACATAGAGTTCCCAAAGTGAATTGGGTGGGAACATCAGGCTAGGTCAGAGTGATCTCAGTAAAACTGAAATAAGTTTATTCTAAACTAGTCAGTGTACATACATAAAGGTTGGGCAATTATTCAAAGTCTTTATAGGAAAAACACGAAAGAATAGCGTAATCTTGTAAAAACAAAAAGCAGAGCATAAAAGTAAGGTATACAATATGAAATTAGCCGAATGTAATTAACTCTGTGTGCACTCAATGAGCACTCTTAAGATATTTTGTCCTACAATTCTGGGCCTGTTCCCAGTTAAGAAATCACGAAGGTATGGAACATGGTGAGCTGGCCAGTATTGCTTCCTGGCCAAGGCTGACCACAGAGCAAGCAAAACCTCTTTTGTAGGACAAAGAGCAGGAACAAAATATCTTCCCTACTGATCTAGCGGCACAAGTTGGTCAGGACACAAGGAGCCCCAGAAAGGTTTGTGAAGCCCAACAAGTGTCATTTGGATGCATTGGCTGGGCAAGACATCCTTGTGTGTTACCTGGCATAGTCCCTGGCAGCCTCTCACAGGCTGGCATTGATTTCTAATATGCTGATTTACTAATTGATTCCAACTGCTTTCAATTTTTTTTTATTTTACAGAGAGAGAATGTGTGGCAAAGACCTACTTCTGTACCATTTCTCCAGCTGTTTTTTTTCAATTTTTATGTCAATATTTAACAATTAAGTGTATGATGCTTCATGGAATATACATGCTATGAAAACTAATAATGGGCCAACAGTAGGAGGAAGGGACTCAGGGAGAGATGCAAGCAACAGAGCAGAGGGCAGTAGTGGAGGGAGCGAAGGAGACAAGTGTAGTCATAAGAAAGCGCCACAAGAAAACCCATGCCTTTGTGTACTGACCTGAAATTTAGCAAACTAATCTTTCAGTTGGCTGCTCATTTTATTTACATTGGAAGCTAAGGTTTTAGGGGATTGCTTCCCATTTAGTGCTTGAGGCTGCCTCCTCAAAAAGAGTCAGAGATGGGGGGCTGGAGAGGTGGCTCAGGGGTTAAGCCTCTGCCTTGCAGACGGAAGGTCCTGAGTTTGGATCCTGGACCCCAGGTATAGACACCGGGTGGAAACGGGCGGCCTGCGTTTCCAGTCCTGGTAGGGCGGAGCCTGTGAATCCCGGGGCAGAGTAAACAAGGAGGAGGCGGTCCATAGTGGTTCCGGAATTCACCCATGGTTCTACACACACACACATACATACACACACGTGCACACACACACACACAATTGAATAAATAATAATTAAAAAATCAGAGATGGAAAAATTTACCAGATACTTAAATATTATCATATTTTCTCTATTTGTGAATGAATGTGAATGTGAATGACTATATATATGATTATGTAATTCATAATCCAAAATAGCTATATCCACATATTCATTAGGGGGTAGATTCTCCCATAAAAATCTCTTATTGATATGTCTTTAGTAAAGAAAAGACCACATTTTTTTTCTTTTGAGTTTTATTATTCTTTTCTTAACTGCATTATTTCCTTTCTCCTTTTTTTCTTAAGTTTTACATCCATATCCATACTCTTTAGTGTAGGGAAAACTGAAGCCTAAGGCTCTGGATTTTTGAGGTGGAAGCCAAGGACACATCTGGAAGCAAGCAGTAGCAAGCAGTCTCCTGTTGCTTAGTAACAGTAGAGATTAGTGACCTCCTACTAAACTTCCCAGAACAGGGGCCAGGGTGGCTCTCCTCCTACCTTGAAACTGGCAGAAGTCAGAGGTGTTTCCTGCTTATCTCTTCCTGTTCTTTTGAGGCCATTAAGACATATTACCATGTTTAAAAAATGGGCACAGAGCTTTATTGTAATTGTATCATGCTGTTGCTAACCTTTGTATATAATAGTAACCCGCTCTTTCTTCACAATGAATGAGGCCATTGTAACAGTTACTCTTAACTATTGCTGTGAGAGAACACTCAAAGTCGATCAACTTAAGGGAGAAAGGGAGGTTTAGTCAGCTTATGGTTCCAGAGGGAAGGGACAGTCTCTCAAAGCAGAGGCGGCGTGGCTGGCTGGCCAAAGCTGGAAGAGGCTAAGTCACTGCAGACATCTTGGAGGCTGAGAGCTGCAAGTCTGTTTGCAGCAAAGGCAGACTTCTCCTGGAGGTAGGGTAGGACTCATCCACCTCAAGGCCCACCCCTTGTGACTGCCTTCCTCCAGCAAGGCTCCACCTCTCAAGGTGACATGACCTTGCCAAACACATGAGACTGTGGGGGACACATTTCAAACCATGACAGCCATTAATCATATTACCATGTTTAAAGATTGGCAGAATTATATTGTTAGTTGTGGCCCACCTACTGTTGAGCTGGCATATGGCTGGAGCAATCAGAGAAGACCCCTTCCTAAAAACAACAACAAATAATAATGTAATGAAGGAGTGAATATATTCCTGGCAGAAGAGGAAGAATGGCTAATAATTAAGAAAGAAGTGAGAGAAGAACTAAAAAGCAAAACCTGACAGAAATCCAGAAAATGAATGCAAAGGAAAGTAGGAAATATTACATACTTCTATTAGTTAGTCTTGCGTGTTGCTGTGAGACAGCATTCAAAGTCAAGCAACTTAAGGGAGAAAAGGAGATTTATGGTTATGGTTCCTGAGGGGAGATACAGTCTTTCATGGCAGACACAGTATGGCAGGCTGGCAGAAGCTGGAGAGGCCTTAGACCACTGCTAACATCTTGGAGGCTGAGAGCTACAAGACTGTTGCTCCAAAGGCAGACTTCAGGAGGTAGGGTGGGACTAATCCATTTCAAGGTCCACCCCCTGTGACTACCTTCCTCCAAGCAAGACTCCACCTACTGATAGTGCCATGACCTTCCCAAACACATGAGACTTTGGGGGATACATTTTAAAACATGACACTACACCCATGGCTCCCACAGGCTCATTAACACCTCATTATATAAATCATACTCAGTTCAATTTTAAAAGTCTTGATAGGCTACATAGTAGTCCCAACACAGTCCAAAAGTCCAAAGTCCAAAGCCTACTGTAAAATCAAAGGCAAGTTACATACTTCCACCATACAATGGCACAGAATAAACATTCCCATTCCCAAAGGAAGGAATGGGTGCATATCCAGGAAAGATCAGTCCATAACAAGATTGAAAACCAGGAGGACAAACTCCAAATCCTGCAGCTCATATCCAATGGGTGAGCCTCTTGTTGAAATCATCTCAGTTCCAAAGGACCAAGGTTTCACCCTTCCAATACAGCTGTCCATAGAACACAATACTTGGGCTGGCTCCATCCAGGGTGTATAGATCTCCTCAGCACGTATCCCTGGTTGTCTCTAGTATCTCTAACATCTTGACTTCTCAATGGCAAACCAGGCATTAACTACACAGCACAAACTGACCGTCTTATACCTCTAAACTGCAGGCTTTCTGCCCCACGCTGCCTGGATTCTGCCACTCTTTGAAACCTTGGAGGAGGGATCCACTACCTCATCCTTTTAGTGTCTTTGATGCCACTAAAATCAGAATCACATGGAGGACCCTGCCAAACTTTGCTGTAGCCTTGGATTAGAGACTGGTTGCCTCAAATCACAGCTGATGTAGCTTCTTGTGTTGACTGGAGGAAAGAAATTTATATCTCTCTTGGACAGGTGCTTTAGGGGAGTAACAGACCCTTTTTTGGAACTCCACACTTTGGCTCGCTCCTTCCAAAAGGATTTGCATTCTTATGGGTGGAAGCTTTCTCCAATAATCTTGCCCTCAGGGTGGGGCCTCTTCTCTGATCTAAATGAAGAGCAGGCTTTGAATTACTAATGGGGCTTCTTCATTGCTTAACAGCAGACATTTCGTTTGCTGCTTCTTCCTGATTTAACTCTTTGAATTTTCCATTGCATTTTCTCATCAAACTCACAGTGTTTTCTTTTTTTTTCTGCATGACTTCTTGCTCTTTTCCGTAATTCTGAAGAAGAGAACTTAAAAGTAACCACAGCACATTGTCAAGACAACATTGCTGCGAAATTCCCCCACCAGCACTCAAGTTTAACTTCAGGCAACCTTTCAGGATGTGGGCAAAATCTGACTAAACTCTCCACTAACACAAGGCTCCGTTATTTATTTGTCCAATTTCAGAAACAGTCTTTGTTCCCTCCTAGACTGTCACAAGTTGTTCTTCCACTGCCTACATCTCTGCTAACCTTGCTCTCTTCCAAACTCTGACAAGAAAGGCCCATTTAGCTCTGTCTCCCAAGACAAAATGGCTTTCCCAACGCAAAGCCCCAAAGTCTGTATTTCTCCCAACAAACAGTTCCAAAGGCACATTAGCCGCATCACAGCATTGGCCATACTGCTGTATAACAAGCTTCACAAACACCTTCACGTTTTCATACCAGATTCTCTTGGTCTCACACAATAACCCACTACTCGATACCAATTCCTATACAGGTTACTATTTTCTGTTTCTATGAGAACATCCAAAGTCCAGCAATTTAAAGGCTACACACTGAGACTGCCTCCCCCAGCATCCCTCCAACTACTAAAGGTGCCATCATCACCTTCCCAAACACATGAGACCATGGAGGACAAATTTCCAACTATGATAATAACCTAAAACATCATCCCCAACATAGGATCAGAATGCAAAGCTATAGCCATGATGTCTTCAGAATATCCAGTAATTCCTATTGGATACAGTCTGGTATTCATGTACATAGGAGAAACATGGTTCTTTTACTTTTTCTTTCACATAGGAACTGGGTCCCATGTAGCCTGTGTAGGCATTGAATTCTGAAAATATTTTTATGTACTTTGAGAGAGAGAGAGAGGAAAGGAGGGAGAGAGCACACATGCATGCTGTAGAAAAAGAAATTTCCTGGACAGACAGGAATGTGGTGAGCCAGTCTCAGGATCACGCTACCTCACCCCAACCCAAGAATTCCTAAAATGGTAAAGGACGTGCGACCAGACCATGTAAGGCTGTGTGTCCAGGCCAGATACCAGGACTCCCCCCACTCTGGGAATTCCAAGGAAACACACTCATCCCCAGGTTTCCGGGTAAAGCTGCGAGTATGTGCCGCTATGCTCGTCGCCACCGAACCCCGCACCATTCCCTTCGCACCTAAACTTGCGCCAATCAGTTTAAAAGTTAGGTGCCTAAGCCAATCATTTTGTAACAACTCACTACCTCAATACCTTCCTACAAAAAATGTATAAAAAGTCTGTGCCCTTTATGCTGGGGGTCGTCTCTCTCCCTCATGTGTGTGTGGAGTGACCCCAGCGCACTGGAATAAAATCCTCTTGCTTTTGCACCGAGCCCGCGTCCGTGAGTATTGGGGGGGGGGGGTTCCTGCTCCTCCCTGGCTTAGGCCTTTTGTTAGGCCTAACAATGCCATGGCACAAAAGTGGAAGTCAGAGGACAATTTTCAGAAGTCAGTTCTCTCCATCCACCATGTAGGCTTCCTGGAATTGAACTTAGGTCAATAGGTGTGTGAGCGGGCATGTTTACCCACTGAACTGTCTGCAAAACCCAGCATGAGACTCTTCATGTTGCCAAGGATCTTCAACTTGTGATCCTCTGCATCCTCTTTTTTCACATGGAAGGGGTGTGATGATAATGTATTAGATATCTGGTTATTCACAGAATCTCGCCTCACTGGACACTTGAAAATTCAGGCAGTTTAGATATGCTGTTTAATCACTGGCACTGAAAACAGAGATGTAAGTGGCTCTGTAAGCTGTAAACCATGTGTGTTTGACACAGAGGACCTACAGCTGGAATCCTGTGACTCTATAAACCAAAAGCTCTAAGCATCTGGAATTTAAGAATCAAGGTGGCTAGGTAATTTTTAAAAATATCTATGGCAGAGGGAATTGAGATTGAAGTGTGAAAAATCAATTTTTATATTTGTTTATAATGAGGGTCAATCCAGCCACACCTATATGAACCCCTTTTTATTCACTGCAAAAGATGGGGAGCCTGGACTGATGTTCAGTCTCACAATTTAAATAATGGTTGTCTAATTTCATTGATTGATTTAAAAGGGGTAAAGAAGGAAGTTAGATGCCTAAAAAATGATAGGATCAATCCACCCATAATCCTTGAATTCCAATTGAAAGCCAGCTAAGGTATGTGAACAAATGTTTTCCTTATTATTGTAGAGGTTCGCTTGTTTCAGTGTCAAGATCCTTTCTGTTGTCTCCAATTTATTACCTCCTGTAAAAAAAATTATATTTTATTTTCAAATGCTCACTCTTCAGGTAAAGTTGAAAAAAGATAAAGACTTTCCCACTCCAGGACACATAAAGCATTGGATTGTTGAATTTTGTACAACGAATTCTGTATAGGTTGGAGACATATAAACTCTGAAAGATATTTCTCAGTATTTCCTAACTATAATGCAGTGGTGGCATGTAATTTTTTTTTTTTAAACAAAACCAACTTTGTGATGGGATTTGAGAAACAAATGTGGAATTCACATCTAGTACTATGGGGTCAGAAACAAACCTCTACTTGGAGGTATTACTAGACTTAGACCAGAAAGAGCCAATTATTTTATTGGCATATGAATTATATTGCCTATGTGCCTTTGAACTTGGTTTCTGAATGTTTCAAATTAGATTACTTCTGGGAGCTTCTATTTGAATAGTTTCCCATTTCTGAGAGTTTCTGAGACCACACATGCTTATGAGCTGAAAAGGTAAGCATGGTGGCATAAAAGATTGGTTCCCCTTGGACAAAGACTAGAATAATCAAACAGTATGCAGCCACTCTCTCTGAGAACATTGAGAAATAGGGGAATCAAAAGTTCGTAGTAGCTAGAGGAATGGGTAGAGTGTCAAACACAGTTGAAGAGGGATACAATGCTGCCATGAGTAATTCTGAGGTTTGGTTGCCATGGTCACAATGGAATCTGTGTGCAAGACAGTAAGTCATATATAAGATGAACTGTACTCCAGAGATTCCAAGTGAGATCTCAGTGCATAACTCTTTATAACCATTGCAGAAGTGTTAAAAGTCTTGTCCAATGATGGCAGAACAAAGGTTTGCTTGCATTAATGATCAAAAGTACTTAATCTTTCATATAGAATGTGTGCATCTGGTGAGGTATCCTTCAAATCCTCACAACTGCTTACTGAACACAGAACACACATTTTTCACTCTGCCTTAAATTGAGATCGTCTCTGTTATTTACCTTGTCCAACCAGTGGTAGGCTGAGGTCTATCATCACTGTTGTTCCATATCCAATATTCTCCATTTCCAATATTCATGACTGCTGTGTGAAATCTGGGACTTTAGGGGAACACATTACCTTCCTGCATGTTGCCTAGAAATAATGACATCTAGTCCAGTAGTTAACAGACGGGCCCTAGACCTTAATGGCTGGAGATTAAAGGTGTGAAACACCTGATTACACACCTGCTCCTGGAATGCTGGGAGCAGGAAATAACCCTTCTCTCCCATTGTGATCCTAAGGAGCCTGTGTTTCTCACCTGTGAAGCAACCCAAGCTGCCTCCTGTGTTGATAGGGAATCCTTGTATGCCCAGCTTTGAATGTGACACTATCATGCATGTAGTATCTGTGCTTCCTAATGAAAGCACACTCAGGGGAACACAAGGTGCTTCAGAATGGCAAGTGCCTGAAGTCCTCTGGTTATTGTGAGTTAAATTAATATCAGATCTTACCCACAATCATTGGGGTGACACACAGCTACATGGGATGAAATGACAGGAGTGTGTACTAACCCCACACAGGTATTAATGCACACCAGAGTAGTGTTTATAACATGGTGTGTAAGGTTTACTTCCAGGAAAATAGGAAGATGAGTAACCCTAAGCCAGTCCCATTGACGTCTGCACGTCAGCATCTATGATGGTTCCTACAGAGCTACAAAAATCATGTCCCAGGAGGAGAGATGGCTCAAGGGTTAAGATTCTGCCTTGCAAGCAGTTTGGATCTCAGTTACCACGTAAAAATGCCAGGCAGAAATGGTGGTGGCCTTCTCTTCCAGCTCTGGTGGGTGGAGCCTGGAACATTCCACAGCGAATGAAGGCAATAGAAGCAATCCAGAATGATTCCTGAAGTCACTCAGTCCTCCACAAGGACACAGAGCACTCTCTGAGACACACACCCTCTATTTTAGCCATGTAATAAAAACAATCCCCATACAACATTACAACCATCTTCCTATCCTTCTGTACAGAATCACTGTTATTAACCAGCAGGTGTTTGCTGGATGTTGGTATAATAGTGTCCCACCCCTCACTCTGACTCTTACGTTCCCCTTCATCTATGCCTAAGGACTGGGGATCTGGGACACCATGCCACAGCAATAGTAGTTTGTTCCTAGGACTTTGTGTGTGTGTGTGCGCGTGTGTGTGTGAGAGATACGTGTGTGTTGATATGTATGCATGTGAGTGAACCTACATGTAAATGTTTCTTAGGACTTTTGCTAGTAGACATGTCTCTTTTCAGTACACTTACTTCCATTAGAAGTATTCTTCCATGACCACATGAAGCTGTCAGCAACAGGAGCAGCAGTAGTAGTATTGTATAACCACAGGCAAAAATGTTTAGAAAGCATATTTATGAGGCTTGCACCTATATGAGTCTTCTCTTGTACAATAAGAGATGATTTCAAGGAGAAAACTTAACTCTATTCCCAATATTCAGACAATCACATCTACCAAGTTTACTACGTGATGATTTCCAATAGAAAGCATTCATCCACTACTCATATTCAAATGTGTATAAATACAATGCTTACAAAGCTACATTTCTCACCTTCATGATAGTTCTCTTTTGTAAAGTACAAAAATGCCCAACACACATAAAGGCTTTAAAGTATGACTGTCATGTATAGTAAGGAATGATCTCCAGAACTATTTCTTGCATTCCTCACATTTACAGGGACTCCCATTTTCCTAAGTTCTCTGATGTTATGGGTTGATTTCCAAAGTGATTCCAGGACGTTACCTACATTCACAGGGTTTCTTGCCTGCATGACGAATGAACATTGACTTCAAGGAAAAAGACACATCACTTTAAGTATTCCATTTATTTAGCATGTGCATGTGTGCATGCGTGTGTGCATACCAGAGGGTACTGTGTGTCCCTGTGGTGACTTTGGGAATCATCCCACATTGCTTCTACCCACTTTTTGCTGCAGTCTAGATTTCCCAGGCACAACCCAACAGGGCAGGAAGTGCAGACCACCATAGCTGCCCACTGGCATTTTTTTTGTTTTGTTTTTGGATGAACTTTTATCCCAGTCAACGGAAAAAGGATCATGAGTACAAAAACCAGAGTATTTGCTTCTTCCTGTAAGAAGAAAACTCAAAACAACACAGCATAAAATTGTCATTGTCAAGTCTGCAAATAACAGGCATTGAGAAGATTCATTGTCTCTGCAATAAATTTTTGATGGGTAAAACAGATAACAAGCAATTTAACCCACTGGCATTTTTACCTCTGATGTGGGATCCAAACTCAGGACCTTCTGCTTGGGAGGCATAATCCCAGAGCTCCAATACCATTCTTTACATCAATAGGAGTGTTCATCTATGTAACCTCATCTTTGTGTACACTGAGTGCTGATTTACTGGACAAACATTTGCCACTTTCTTCACAGTCTCATCTTTATTTTATATTAATAAGCATCTTCACATACATGAATTATGGAATGGCTACTAAGATATAACTGACAACAGAAAGCTTCCACATTCTTCACATTTTTGGGATTTCTCACATGCATGAATTTTGGCGTGGTTAGTAGGGAATGACTCGAAAAAGATTTCCCCGTTTTTTGCATTCTTATCATTCTCAACTACATTAATTCTGTAGTGTTCAAAAAGGAACGAGTAGCAAAAGATTTCCCAAAATCTTCACATTCATAAGGTGTTTCATGTCTATGAGATTTCTGAAGATTGACTTGTATCAAAATGATCTCAATCTCTACATTTACAGGATTTCACACCTGCAGGAATTCTGTGATACACTGGAAGTTCTCACATACAGTAGAAACCTTTCCTAAATTATCTACATTAAATAGGCTTCTCATGGGTATAAGATCTCTGATGCTCATTAAGCTATGATTTGGTGCAGAAAGCTCACACACATTCCTTGCATTTAAAGGGTTTCTCACCTGTGTGTTCTCTGATGTGCATTGAGTTGGGTCTGGGTAGAGAAAGCTTTCCCACATTTCTTACATTCATATGGTTTCTCAACTATATGGGTTCTTTGATGTCGTGTCAGTTGTGACTTGGTAGCATAAGGGTTCCCACACTCCTTACATTCATACGGCTTCTCACCTGTATGGATTCTCTGATGTCGTGTGAGTTGTAACTTAGTAGCAAAAGATTTCCCACATTCCTCACATTCATAAGGTTTCTCACCTGTATGAAGTCTTTGATGCGCAATGAAACTAGATCTGAAGTGGAAAGATTTCCCACATTCCTTACATTCATAGGGGTTCTCACCTGTATGAATTCTCTGGTGTTGGGCAAGTGTTGATTTTTTGGATAAAGATTTCCCACATTCCTTACATTCAAATGACTTCCAATTTTTATGAGCTTTAATATGTGAACTCAGGCTTGATTTGTAGATGAAAGATTTCCCACATTCCTTACATTCATAGTGGTTTCCACCTGTATGATGTCTGTGATGTACACTGAAATTTGATTTGTACATGAAAGATTTCCCACATTCATTACATTTGAAGGGCTTCTCACCTGTATGAGATCTGTGATGTGCATTGAGTTGTGTCTTGCTAAAGAAAGTTTTTCCACACTCCTTACATTCATACGGCTTCTCACCTGTATGGATTCTCTGATGTCCTCTGAGTTGTGAATTGGTAAAGAACGATTTCCCACATTGCTCACATTCATAAGGTTTCTCCCCTGTATGGTATCTCAGATGCAAAGTGAAGCTAGATCTGCAGTGGAAAGATTTCCCACAATCCTTACACACAAATGGCTTCTCACCCGTATGAATTCTCTGGTGTACAGTGAGTGTTGACTTTGTGGACAAAGATTTCCCACATTCCTTACATTCAAACGGCCTCTCACCTGTATGAATTCTCTGGTGTATAGTGAGTGTTGACTTTGTGGAGAAAGATTTCTCACATTCCTTACATTCAAATGGCTTCTCACCTGTATGAATTCTCTGGTGTAAAGTGAGTTTTGACCTTCTGGAAAAATATTTCCCACATTCCTTACACTGAAAAGGCTTCTCACCTGTATGTATTCTATAATGTGCACTAAGATTTGATTTCTGGGGGAAAGATTTTCCACAATCCTTACATTCATAGCAGTTCTCACCAGTATGACTTCTGTGATGTGCATTGAATTTTGACTTATGCAAGAAAGATTTCCCACATTCTTTACATTCATATGGCTTCTCACCTGTATGAGTTCTCTGATGCACAACCAAGTATGACTTGCTATAAAAAGATTTTCCACAATCCTTACATTCATAAGGCTTCTCACCAGTATGAGTTCTCTGATGGACAATCAGCTGTGTCTTGGAACAGAAAGATTTTCCGCATTCCTTACACTTATAGCGCTTTTCAACACTATGCGTGCCCTGATGTACAATGAGATATGATACACAGGAGAAAGATTTTCCACATTCCAAGCATACATAGGGCTTCTCAACAGTATGAGTTACCTGGTGTCGAGTGAGGTGTGCCTTGAAAGAGAAAGATTTCCTGCATACATTACATTCATAGGGCTTCTCACCAGAATGAGTCCTCTGATGCACAGCGAGTTGAGACTTGAAACAGAAACATTTCCTGCATTCCTTACATTCAT
Organism: Typhlomys cinereus; assembly: GCA_023101885.1. NCBI lineage: Eukaryota > Metazoa > Chordata > Mammalia > Rodentia > Platacanthomyidae > Typhlomys > Typhlomys cinereus. The sequence continues at coordinate 313,121 of JALPQD010000830.1, read as the reverse complement.
AGGGCTTCTCACCTGTGTGACTTCTCTGGTGTATGATGAGGATCGACTTGGTAGTATAGAATTTTCCACATTCTTTACATTCATAGGGCTTTTGACCTGTATGCGTTCTCTCATGTACAGAAAGTTTTGATTTCTTGGGGAACATTTTCCCACATTCTTTACATTCATAAGGAGTTGCACCAATATGAGATTTCTGGTGTAAAGAAGGAACTGAGTTGTAGAAATACACATTCATTGATTCAGAGTGTGTCTCATGGATGTGAAATGCCTTATACTTTCCACCATATGAGTTTTGGTCCAACTGGTTAACGAAGTCTTCAGAGTGATAGCATTTAGTTAATTTGTAGACATCTCTTTGAACCTTCAATTTTGCCTTTAAAAAGAAGAATTTGTTAGGATCTCTGTACTCTGGGCAGTGTGTCTATCATGACTTTTTGACAATGACAGGTTTCTCAGAATTGCTACATTTACTTCTACATGTACACTACTATTGCCTGGTGGTCATGACTTTACAACATTTTTACATACAAGGAATTTAATGTTTGTATTGTATGTCTAAGTACCTATGCTATTTAAACAGAGTATTTCAAATATCGACTGAATTTACTAGCATTCTTTTCAATGAAAAACCTGTTTATATGTCTGTAATATTCTGCCTTGCCAGCAGAAGGTCCTGAGTTGGGATCCCAGGTCACACATAAAAACACCAGGTAGAAATGGCAGCAACCTTCGCTTCCATTCCTAGTGGGGAGAGCCTGGGAAATCCAAAGACAAAGTAAAGTGGAGACAGAAGCAATCCAGGATGATTCCCGAAGTCAACCTGGGTCCTCCACAGGGGCACACAATGCACTCTGACACACACACACACACACACACACACACACACACACACACACACACACAAAAAGGCAAAATAAGTAAGATTAAATGCTTCACTTACTTCAAATGTTTCCATATTGCTTACATTCTTGCTGGTAAATTCTATTGGCCACAAATGTGTTTTATGATTTCCCTTGCTGCTGTCAACTGGGACTAAGTCTGTAATGACATTAAAAATATCACTAGTGGGCTGGAGAGATGGCTCAGGGGTTAAGACTCGCAAGTAGAAGTTACTGAGCTTGCATCCCCGGTTCTATGTAACAAGGATAAGTGGAAACAGCAGTGGCTTGCACATCCAGCTCTGGTGGGCAGAGCCTGGGAAATCCCAGAACAAAGAAAGGAGGAGGTAGAAGTAATCCAGGATGATTCTGGAAGTCACCCTTTCTCTTCTGCAGAGACACAAGGTGCCCTTGGTCACATGTACACACACAGTAAATAAATAAAAATATTTAAAAAATATAACTAGTGATGGGCTGCAGACAAGGATCAGGTGTTAAACCTTTTAAGTGAAAGTAGAAGGACCTGAGTTTTGATCCTGGATCCCATGTAAATAAAAGAACACTGGACAGAAAAGCAGTGGCCTGCACTTTAGGCCTTGGCAAACCCCAGAGCAAAGCCAATGGTGATAAAGCCTCAAAGGGCACACATAGTTCCTTCTAATACACATACACATGCACATGATGAATGAATAAATATTTAAAAATATTTTACTAGTTGATTAAGCAGCATAAATGTTTGTGCTAAAGCAACATAAAGGCAGCGTATATTCATAGGCTATGTGTATTTTAAAACAGTGACTTCATTATACATCTTTCATTCCTTTATCAACAATACTGAAATTGTTTCATTTTTCTAGATGAAGGATACAAATGTTATCAATTGAATATCTCATTTTTGAGACATACACAGACTTTTTCATTAAACAGTCCATCTCCTCAAGAGCAATGAAAGATTTGGAATTGGTTAATGTACATGTGTTAAAAATTTCCTTCATTCTAAGAAACAAGTGCAGTATGACATGAATCTTCTCATACAAACACCCCAGACAGGAAGATTCCTCCAGCCAATCATGTTTTTTAGAACACTTTTTAAGACATGGACCAAGAATGAAACAGGCTTATTACAAAATTAGAATAGTGAAGAAAAGATTATGGCCTAAAACATGCGGACAGACATTTTAGCATGGAAAGCTGAGGTCACATACATATTTTAAACACCTCCTTTAATTACTTTAAACATCTCCTTTAATATATGTTTATTCTTATTTTATGAATGGAATAGAATTGTGACAGAACTCCTGCCCACTTTATATCCTTTTCTTTAGTTCCAGCTAGGTCACTAATGTTCCAAAACAGAGGAATTTATACTTCCTGACTCTGAGTTGAAATCTATATTCTAGAATTGGGAGGACACCTGTAACTTTTTAATTAAGTGTAATTTATTTCAAATTAACAAGGTACGGTTCACTTGCATCACTGTTCCTGCCATCAATATCACCTCCATTACAGAGAATCACCCTCCATTTTTGTCAACACCTCATGTATAAGCATGAACAGTGCCTTAGCTAAGATGAATAATACCTCACTAAGCATGGGTCATCACGCACATGTACTGTATGGTTACATGAATTACATCATGTCTATACTGAAGGAGAACTTCATCATAAAGGAGTGGACCTTTCAGTTCTGGGGGAAAAAAAAAAAAAACTACTCTGATTCCTGTAGTTGATAAACAATTCTACCTAACCTCTAAAAGTATAAGACTTTCTTTTCCGATACGTCCTGAAACAAATTGAATTCCTTTTTCTAAAAAAAGTGATTCTGCTTTGAGTGCTGAAGGATTTCAATGTAAGTTGTATTTCTTTCCTCTTTTATTTCTTTATAAGTTACACTTCAATATCCTAGTGGATATTTATTGAAAATGTTTTCATGTGTAATTTGAAGTTTGCATTTCCTGACTTAAAAACTGAATCATTCCTTCCCTCGGAACTTAACTTTTTGTATTCTTTTATATTTTGAAATGTTCATCCCAGGTTGAAGAACACTTGGAAGATGTGTTGTTTCCTTCACGGACCAAAATTTTCAATTTGTCTCCAACCAGTTTTCATTCTCTCTCTCTTTTTTAAGACATAATCTCAGAAATCGGGCCACAAACTCTCTACTCAGGTATAAATGAATGTGCTGGTTAGATACACGGGTTTGAATTTGACCACTGCAGGTTGAACACTGGCTAAACTCGTGAGGAATTAGTTAAACCAAGTCCTGAGTAAGCCTGTACTTAGTCAGGGCCTAGTGTGGGGGTGGGGGCACGACCATTTCTTGGGGAAGTAGATAAGATGGAAGGAGCTGGTTGTACACTTTGGCTAACATCTCTGCATGTGGGCATGCAGACCTATTCTAGCAAGAGAAATTTTGTCCCTCTCAGGAATCCCTGTCAAATCCATAGGCTCCTGTTATTGGTATAAACTGTTCTGTCAGGCTGAATAAAGAATGGTACCTGAGGGGAATGAGAGATGACTCAAGGCCTACAGCCTTTCCATAGCAAACAAAAGGCTGAGTTTAGTTCCTTGATCCCATGTAAATGTGATGGGCAGAAATGGCACCAGCCTGTAATCCCAACCCTGATGGCACAGCCTGGGAACCTCAGAACAAAGCAATAAAGAGGTAGGACAATCCAGGATGAGCCCCGGAGTCACCTGTGGGTCTCCACAAGCACACACACTCAAAAGTGCCACCACACACACACACACACACACACACACACACACACACACACACACACAGACATATATGCAAAAAAAAAAAAAGAAAAGAAAAGAAAAAAAGAAGTGTAATTGAGGATTCAAAGGAAGAATAAAAGCTTTGTTCTCATAAGCTCTTTGGTCATGAATTTCTTAGAAATATGTAGTTACTTTGCATTCCAAAACATTTTCATCCAGCCACATTTATTGATCCATCTCTTCCTATTTAAATTAAGGTCTCATAATTTAAATCTGTTCAAAAACCCCTTTGGAGCTTTAGATGACCAGAAGATCTCATCCTGTTTTGAGTTAAACACACATGCTGTCCCCAAAAGGGGATTTGTTTATCCTCCCTGGGGACTGCCTTCGATGTCTCCTAATTAATAAGGGAAGTTATGCTCTCATTCTAATTTAATTATGAGATTAATTATTCCTTATTTCCATAGAAACTTCCTGTATCTATTCAGTTCATTAGATATACAATTTAACTCTGATATTTTCTTCAAAGTTTTATTGTCTCAATAATGTATCGCTTGCTGAGAATAGGAAAGTAGTGTGTGTGTGCATGTGTTTGTGTGTATGTGTATCAGAGGGTACTGGGTGTCACTGTGGAGGACCAAGGGTGACTTCAAGAACCATCTTGGATGGCTTCTACCTCCTTTTTGCTTCGCTCTGGGATTCCTCAGGCTTCACCCACCAGAACCCAAAGTGAAAGCTGCCCCTGTTTCTGCCTGGCGTTTTTATGTAGGACTTGGGATCTCAACTCAGGACCCTTCTGCTTGTGAGACAGTCTTAACCCCTGAGCCATCTCTCCAGCCCCATGTGTCAATTTTAAAAACTGGCTGATATACATTTTATTTTAGTTTTGGGGAAAGTTTCTTTTAAGTACTAAGGACCATTTTTTAATTGAGTTATTTACTTCCTTGTTATTTAATTTTTTGAGTTCTTGGTTCTGGATATTAGCACTCTTATCAGGTATGTGATTAGCAAAGATTGTGTCCTGCTCCATGGGGTGATAAGTTATTCTTGAGTGTCAACTTGACTACACTTGGCATTGACTAAGATCAGCTGTCACACTCCCTGAAGATATTATCTGGATCAATGCTTTACAATACAAAGACCAGCCCTAGATCTGACTGGAACCTCCAAGTAGCAAAAAAGATAAAAGGAACATAACAGAGGAGATCTGGAAGAGAGACTGTTTGCTTCTTCCACTCTCCAGGATGTTTGCAGTAACTTAGTCTGCCTCTAGCTTCAGCCACCAGCCATGATGCCTCCACCATAATAGATTATTTCTCCCCTCTGGAACCATAAGCTGAATAAATTTCCCTTTCTCCCTTAATTTGCTTGACTTTGAATGCTATTTACACAACAGTTGAGAGTAACTATTATACAGTGGATGCTTTTTTCCTCAATTAGCATCATTTTTCAAAGCAAAGCTTTTTAATTTGATCCAATTCCCTTTGTTCAGTGTCAGTCTTAATTTCTGTGTACTTAGGGACCTATTCAGAAAACGGGGATCTAGCCCAATCAGTTCTGTTCTATGAGTTTTAGAGTCTCTTGTGGTCTTTGATCAATTTTCAGTCAATTATACTACAGACTGAGATAAGGGCCCAGCCCAGCCCAGTTCCAGTCTTCCTCTGCATGCAAAGAAACTTAACACTACCACAGAAGCCTGTCCCTTTGACAGTGCATGTCCCCTGAAAGGACAAATGTGTGAAGGTAGAGGAGAATGTGGGATGAAGGCATGAGAGGAGAGGAAGAAGCAGAATGGACAAAAATTAATTTAGTTTGGATATAAAAAAAAAATCTTGGGCTGGAGAGGTGGCTCAGGGGTTAACCTCTGCCTTGCAGGAGGAAGGTCCTGAGTTCGGATCCTAGATCCCACGTATAGACGCTGGGTGGAAGTAGGGGCGGCCTGCACTTCTGGTCCTGGTAGGGCAGAGCCTGTGACTCCCGGAGCAGAGTAAACAAGGAGGAGGTGGAGGTGGTCCATGGTGGTTCCCGAATTTGCCAGTGGTTCTACGTGCGCACGCACACACACACACACACACCTGAATTAAAAAAAAAAAAAAAAATCTTGGGGCTGGAGAGATGGCTTAGGAATAAGATTCTTAACTCATAAACAGAAGGTTTGGATCCCAGGTCTGTGGGAGAACAACAGGTGACCATGGTCTCTATGACCTGCCTTACAGACCTGTGAACCACAGCACACTGTGTTCATCAGGGATAGCAGCACACTGCTTCCTGCCAGACTTGGGCATGTGTCCTGCGGCCTGTTGGAGCCTGAGAGTTCTGCAGACTTCCTCATAGTGCAGTTGTCAGGATCTTTAAAACAACTGGGCAATGAACCTGGGCTGGTGGCTGGTGATTGGGGCATAGATGCTGTAAGAGCTAAAAGTTGCTGCACAATAAAGTAGACTTGAGCCACGAGCCCCATTTCTGGTGTCTGTCTCCTGTGACACCATCATCCTCACTACCCAAGGTTTCCCTGATTCCATAAAACCCAACAAGGTCCCACGTAAAAATGTCAGGTGGAAAGGGCAACTGCCTATACTTCTATTCCTGGTGGGCAGAGCCTTAGAAACCCCAGAGCGAAGCAGAAAGGAAGTAGAAGTAATCAATGATATTCCTGAACTCACCCTTGGTCCTCCACACATGAACACACAGTGCCCCCGACACATACATACAGATACACAAAAACACACACACGTGCAAGTGCAATAAATAAAGATAAAAAAACTCAATAAAAATGAAAAAAATTGGTTGAACAATATTCAGTGAGTGTATTCATATTTATAAATATATTAATATACTGTTAAGAGGTAATCAATTACATAATTACTTTGTGTGCACACTTGTACCTTCAGAAGTCAGTTTTACCCTTCAATCATCTGAGCCTAAGGAAAGAAGACAGGTTGCCAGATTTCCAGGCAACTGCCTTTGCATGGTCAGCTATATTACCTGCCCTCTTATTCTGTTACTTAATATACAATATAATAAATATTGTAGGCAGCACACACTAATCCTGGTTTGCAGTATAGTGTGATCAAATATTGATAGAGTTCCTGCTGATTTCCTTTTAGTGCAAGGGTTTGTTTGTGTGCAGGGAGTGTGAACGAATATGTGAATGGACTTGTATATGATGGGCGCTAAGTGTGTGACTATGAAGACACAAGGGTGAGTATATGAGTCATCCTGGAATGGTCTGTCTCCCTATTACTTTGATCTGGAGTTTCCTAGGCATCACCTCACAGGACTAAAATTGCAGTTTTCAGGTAGGAAATGGGATCTGATCTCAGGACCTGTGTTTTTCAAGACCAAGGCTTAACCCAGACTGACCCCTACAGCCCCTGTTTATTTCTTTTACATTCTGTTTGCTTCTGCTATCATTTTCCATCCTTTTTTTCCATGTCTTTAACAGTCAAGTTGAGCTTCCACAGTATTGGAGTTAGCTGTATGTCTTAATTACTGTGACACAATAGTCATATACAAGACGAGAGGAGAAAAGGAAATTTATTTGAAGTACAATTCCAGAGGGGAGAGGAATTACACAGCAGAAATCATGGCAGAAGCCAGAAAGAGGAGACGGGGTAAAGTATTACTAGCACCAGCAGGAAGGCAGAGAGACCAATAGCAAACTGAGAGACAGCAAGCTGGGTTACAAAACCACAAGGTCTACCTCGTGGGACTTGTCTTCCTTCACCAAGGCTCACCTACCAAAGGTATCACAAACTTCCCAAACAATAACACAACCTAAGTATTCGAACACACAAACCTGTGGGAAACTCACACTGAAACCATGACACACAGCAGCAGTACATGTGTTTCTGTATTACACTTTACCACTGTGCATTTTCTAAGTGGAGAGTCAAAACAACTTACATTACTGATAGTTACTGAAGACTATCCATTAAAATATCTGTGTCTCACATATGTCAAAACTGTTTAATACTTCCACAATTTACTTGTAACTAAACATATCTATACCTATAGTTCTCTGTCTGTCTGTCTATCTATCTAGTATATTCTGTAAGGCTGTCTCAGGTTCATCTTTCTTCTTTCATGTAAAACATGTTTTTAAATCTGTTCTGCAAGAGTGTCTCAATGCTGCAGGAGTGTTTCAGTTCGTGCTCAGCATGGAAGTCCATCAACTCTTACCCACACTGTAGGATAACATAACTGGGCAGTATAATCTTAGTTTGCTAATCTTTGGTGTCAAGGTTTCAATGAGGTCATGCTATTGTCTACAATACCATGTATACCACACTGGTATTAAATGTTAAAGCAAAAACAAAACAGAAAAAAATGGGCAGTTGAGTTGACATGAAAACACCTTGTCAGAAAATAGACAAAATATGTGCTTAAGCCACCAGCCCAGTCTTTTTGAGGAGCACATTTAGGTAAAATTAGGTAAGAACAGCTCAACATGACATACACCTCATGAGTTAGTTCTCTACCTGCTGAGCCCCCTGCATTCACTGACCTCGGCAACTCTGATGAGAGGATTCTTCTATCTGCCAGGGCTCAAATCCATGCTCCAACTGGCAAATCAACATGGGTTTGGTGACACAGTGCCCTGTCAATCAAAAGAAATGAATAAATTGATTTAAGAGAAAACCTTGCTTCGGACCTGTGCTACAAATGATCTGGTAAACAGGGGGTGGGGGACAGGCAGTCATAGCATAAAGATCGTTTAAAAATAACCCAGGGAGATGATTAACTTGAAACAAAAGAACATGAAAAATTAAGAACTTTTTTATCACATGCATGCATGGGATTATGTGTATAAGGCTGTTAAGAATGCACTCTAGTGTATGTGCCTGTGGAGCCCCAAGAGTAACATGGGAAACATAGATCCTTTTGCTAGTGAGGAGAAGCCTATGACCACTGAACCATCTCTCTTTAACATGCAGGTGCCACCATTAAGAAAGACATTTACATTACATGTGCTCCAGAAGAAACTATAAAGTATAAGAAATTCTAATTCAGTGAAATGCATTTCACATCACAGAAGATGTATGCAAATCCAGTTTAAGAAGTTCAAAGGGAACCTGTTTGTATTTGGCCAATGAACAATTCTGATACATGATATTCAATCTGTCAAAATGTTAACAAAAACAGAATTCTGAACACTTCAAGAGGAAAATCTAATGTTACACATAAAACAATAAGCATTACAGGAACAGACAATGTCCCTTTAAGCTGCTGTTACCTTAACCCTTACAATGGTGTTAGAACTGGACGTGAACAACCAAAATAGAGGCCCAATCACTGTGCTCAATGAACACAGGTCCAAAAAACCTCAACAAAGTAGATAATCAGGTAGAATACCCAATGCGAAGGTTAAAAACTACAACCATGTGTGGTCATCTGAAGAATTCGACACTCATGATATGGTAAACAAAGCTCTAAGAATAAATAAGATGAAAAACGATAGATCCATGTGTATTCAATGCAAATGTTGACTGAAATTATATTAAAGCAGGTAAGATTGTACAGTAGGTAAGGTCACATGGCACCAAATCTGAAACCTAAGACTGATCTCTGGAACACATAGGGTAAAATAGGAGATGACTCATGAAATTTGTCCTGACTTCAATACACATGCAGTAGCACACTCACATGGTTATGGTAGCACACACACACACACACACACACACAAATATGCACACACACAAATAAATGACACACAAAAATAAATGTAAAGAAAAAAATAAATTAAATATATCGAAAATACAAATTGCTGCAGTCTTGCTCACATAAAATAGGATGAAAGATCAAGAAAGAAATTAGGATGAAAGATCAAGAAAGAAATATCAAGATCCAACATGAGGAACCAGACAGTATATTCAGGCTATGAACCGGAACAGAGGAGAAGGTTACTTAAGGTTACTTAAGAGGTCTGGATGAGTCAAAAGCATCAACATCTTCATAAAATACACTCCAGCATGGCTCAAGAATTTCCCTGACCGCATGGATGAAACTGCTCTTCAATTAACTTCGGCCTGTATACCCTAGTGACCCTTCCAGATCTCAAAGCCCCAGGGGCATGTGTGAAGGTAAGTGTAATTAGGGAATAATTAGTATTATTAGTACTACTGCCTGGAAAGTAATCCAAGTATGATATTTAAGCCTGAGCGTCAACTAAACACACCTGGCATTAACTAAGATCAGCCCTAGATCCCGTCATCCCATGAAACCAACATAGACCCCATTGTACCCTGCCAGTAAGTGGACAACATAAAAGCCACAGAACAGAGTACAGAGTAGAAGAGGAGAGACGCTCCAAGAATGCTCCAGCCATGTGGAGGTCTGCTGTGACTTAGCCTGTCTGCCAGCTTCGGACAGCCAGTCATGCCATCTCTACCATATATCTTCCCTCTGGAACTCTAAGTTGAATAAATCTCCCTTTCTCCCGTAAGTTGTTTGACTTTGGGTGCTCTATCACAGCAATGGTAAAGAGTAACTGTTATACCAAGTGAGGCTAGAATTCCAGATCAGTGTCTAATATCCCTCTCCCAACCTCTGTGACATTGAGGAAGTGTCAATCTACCTTGATGGCTGCAGATAAAGATGCCAACTCTTTGAATGGAGGAAAATGCTATATAACACACTGGTTTTCTCATTTAAGGCATGTTCTTCAGTAGGAACCATGCCTGATACTGTAAATCAGGATAACACACATGGGGGAGGGGCGCTATAGGACCAAGGAGAGGACTGTTTTGCTATATGCATATGAGATCTGAATTTTTGTTACAATTTGCCTGTATGGTGCTCATAAATTAATTAATACCAATATCAGGAACTAAGGGAACTGGCCACACCACATCTGCAGGAATTGCTGAGGGGTGCCCAGTCTGTCAAAATATGCTAAAATTGTCAAGATGTCAAAGATGCAACTTACTGAAGCACCTCCCTCCATCTTATGTCACAGTCCTGGAAATATTCCCATTCACTATGGGCTTTGAACTTTATATGAGGCCTATCCTATTATGTCTCACTTCGTATTAATAAATCTCAGGTCTGGGATGAGGTACTCAAAGAGGAATTTTGCCTCTGGGGGGAACGGAAGAGAGTGGGCGTCAAAGGTACAAAGGAAGACACAGGACTACACCAAAGCAGTCACAGCAGGTTAGAAAGATGGGGGGGAAGTTCAGGACCCCAGCTGTGAAAACAATGAGATCCCTGCCCCCATCAGTAGTTCCTCTACTTCCCAACTCTCCACCTCTTTACACAGAAACATAAAAGTAGGGGACAGGAGATCAGGTTGCAAGCTCAAGTGAGGGACCGTCTTTAGTGGAGACCCTGATAGAGAAAATGAGAATGTGTCTAGAACAGAAGTCAGAAGTACTGAGGCTTCAATTCCCCCCATGACAGTATTTTACAGATCTTTGCTAGACCTGGAAACCCTCTGAACTTTTATGTTAAATCAAAGAAGGACAGTAATGGTTGGCCAAACCATCTTTTTGTGTGCAATGGAGGCTAAGGGTGAATTCTGGAACCGTCCTAGATTGATCCACCTCCTTATTGCTTTGCTCTGAGGCTTCCCAGGCTCTGCTCTCCAGGGCAGGAGCTGCAGGTTGCCACGCCCATAACCTCCAAGCATTTCCCCTGCCTAACACTTTTGGTATTTTATGGAATATTTTAAGGAGTAGAGGTATAAATTGTTCATTAAATGTCTGACAGAATTCTGTACTGAATCCACCCTGTCCTGGGCCTTTCCTTTACTTTCTTTTTTTTTTTTTTTTAATTTTTTTTTTATTATTATTATTTATTCAACTGTGCGCATGTGCATGCGCGCGTATCTGTGTGTGTGTGTGTCTGTGTATGTGTAGAACCAAGGACAAATTCGCGAACCACCATGGATGCCTCCAGCTCCTTCTGCCCTGGGATTCACAGGCTCCGCCCTACCAGGACCAGAAGCGCAGGCCGCCCCCGCTTCCGCCTGGCGTCCATACGTGGGATCTGGGATCCGAACTCAGGACCTTCCGCTTGCAAGGCAGAGGCTTAACCCCTGAGCCACCTCTCCAGCCCTACTTTCTTTTTTTTATGGGAAGATTAGAGTTACTTTTTTAACTTCATCATTCGTTATAGGACTATTTAAATAATTCAATTCACCCTGATTCAATTTAGGTAGTTTTTGCATACTTAGAAATTAATCTATTCCTTTCCGACTATCAAATTTTGTAGAGTATAAGTTTTTGTAATATGACTGTATAACTCTCTGATTTTTCCTGGGATCAGATGTAATAACTCCATTTACATCTCTATCTTTTAAAAATATTTCATTTATTGACTTATTTTGTGTGTGTGTGTGTGTGTGTGTGTGTGTGTGTGTGTGTGTGTGAGAAAAGGCATTGTGCTCCCTGTGTAGAACCAAAGGCAACTTTGGAAATTTTCCTGGACTTGTTCTACCTTCTTTTTGGTTTGCTCTAGGATTTTTCAGGCTCTGCCCAGCAATGCAGGAAGTGCAGGTCACAACTAATTCAGCTTGGAGATTTTACATTGAACCTCGGATCCAAATTCAGGTCCTACTACTTTTGAGGCTGAGTCTTGACTCCTGAGCCTTCTCTCCAGCCCATCACCTCTAATTTTACTAACCTGGATTTTGTCTCTTTTGGTCTTGGTTAATTTGGCTAAGAGTTTATCAATCTTACTGATTTTTTTTTTCAAAGAACCAGCTCTTTGGTTGATTCTTTGTATCATTTTTTTCTTATCTCAACCAAGTATATTGCTCCCCTGATTTTATAAAATTCTCCTCCTTTATGGCATCTGGGATTGGGTTGTTGTTGTCTCTCTTAAGTTTTAAGTTGCATTGTCTAATTATTTACTTGTGACATTTCCATTGTTTCATTTATCTAGCCTTTGAGGCTATAAACTTACCTCTTATAACAGCCTTATCGGGTCCTAGAGATTTTGATATGTTGTGTTTTCTTTTATTGTTCATTGCTAGGAAATTTTGAATTTTCCTTTTGACTTCTACTTGAGTGAATTAGTGTATTTTCTGGCATTTGCTTTGCTGCAGATGTCTAGCATGTTTTTGTTCTTTGAACTAGAAAAAGCAGGCCGGAGATGGCTCAGTGGTTAAAACAACTAAAAACTCTACTCCTTATATTCTTTCATAAAATAGCAAAGGAAGAAACATGTCCACATTCTTTCTATGAAGCTAACATTACACTGATCCCAAAACCTATGAAAAAGGTGATGGGACCATAAACATGTCTCACAACACTCATCAGCACACAGGGGACATTCCAGCGCACTCCATGGTAACCAACAGCATGTGCCACAGAAGAAGACTGAGCAGGCTTGGGATATTCCCTGCATAGCTGCTCGACAGTCACTTTTGTGGGTCCAAAGCAATGATTCCTCTATGTGTCTGCCAAGAATGAGCAGGTGGTACCATGAGGTACAGTGGAGTGGGACTCACCCAAGGACACCAGGCTGCTGTAGTTCTCCAGCATCACGTCCCTGTAGAGGGTCCTCTGCGCAGCAGTCAGCACCCGCCACTCCTGCCTCGAGAAGTCCACAGCCACATCCTCGAAGGACACCATCCCCTGCAATGACACACTCGCCATCAACACATCTCCTCAGTCTTGAGAATGGAAAATGGGTGTCACACGTCTATGTGTACACACCATACCAGTGTCTTACAGAAGCGCCAGCTTGATTAACATTCTCTATCACCAGAGAGAAAAATCAGTCCACATACCTTACACCTCCATTAACACAGTGCGCCAAGAAAACATGATCAAGGCGTTGAGAAGAAATTTCAGTACAAACAAATTACATAGAAGACAACTTGGTCATAGAAGCCTATTTTATTAAGTGTAGGGACAAAGAACCAAGGAGTGAAGAGATGGCTCAGGAGTTAAGACTCTGCCTCCTAAGCAGAAGGTGCAGAGTTCAGATCCCAGGTCCCAAGTTAAAAAAAACAAAAACAAAAAAACTCGCAAAGCAGAAAACACGCGGAGGTGATGGCTCCTCATAGGCGCGGAAGTAGGGACCCGAGACCCTCGGCCGGAGAAACGGGGGCTGGTGGAAGCACGTGTAGATTCCAACAGTAACGGGCAGACACGTGAAAACCACAGCCGCTTGCAGGTGCGAGTGACCCCGAGAACCCGCGCGGCGAGAACCCGCACGCCGCGCGGCGAGCACGGAACAGGGGACTCTAATGCCCACAAGACTGACAGCTGACCACGCCCCTTGGGCCCCGGTTGGGGGGGACGCCCGCAGGTTCCCAGCCGTGCGCCCGCCCCGACTCCCGCGTGGCGGCTCCGCAGCCGTCCCCGGCTTGGCACCGCCCCGCGCTCAGGACAGAGCCAGGGCTCGAGACCCCGGGCACCGACGGCCCGGAGCGCACAGCGGCCGCGCCACCCCCAGGACCCCGCCGCACCCCCCGCGGCCCCGGACCCCGCCACGCTCACCGGGGCCGGCTGCATCCTGCGGCCTCGCGGAGCGCCCCGCGCGTGGACGTGACACGGAGCCACAGAACCGCCAGCCCCTTGCGGCCCGCGGAAAACTAGCCAAACGGAGGACGGAAGCTGCTAGAACAAAACTCGCCCACTCCCTCCCTCTGGAATCTCATTGGAAAATCTTCACGCTGGCGATCTCACGTGAACAGCTCAGTCATCCCGCCCCTCTTGAGTGACAGGTCAGCGGAGCAAATCCTGAGCTAATGCGACAATGACACAATTTCTACTTCCGAGATCTGGAGAGAAAAGTTTTCTGATAACCGGAAGCTGTAGGAGTGACATGGATATCCCCGAGAACAACGCTGGGGTACGGGTACCCCCAGTCCGCCTTTGTGAGATGAAAGTCAGGAAATTTGTAGGCGCGGAACTTACAAAATCCACGGGCAATATTGTGTAGCAGACACGGGGACCCTGCCTCCAGCAGCCCCCACGCCCCGCAGGGGGGACTTTCAGCATCACCTGCCAACTTCAGCTGCAGATCCCCTGCCTGTGACCCCGGGGAGGGGAGGGAGCAGCTAGATGGCTTATGTTTTGTGGGTTCAGGGTATCTCCGGAAGTTAGGCTTTTTAATGCATGGTTATAATTTTAGTTCCCTCAACACGGTTTTTAAATTGCTGTGTGGGGAGGGTGCAAAGTTAAATGGAACAGTTAGTTTCCTTTAAAAAAAAAAAAAAAGGGAGGGGCTGGGGAGGTGGCTCAGGGGTTAAGCCTCTGCCTTGCAGGTCGAAGGTCCTGAGTTCGGATCCTAGACCCCACGTATAGACGCCGGGCAGAAGCGGGGGCGGCCTGCGTTTCTGGTCCTGATAGGGCGGAGCTTGTGAATCCCGGGGCAAAGTAAACAAGGAGGAGGTGGAGGCGATCCATGGTGGTTCCCGAATTCGCCCGTGGTTCTTCTACACACACACACACACACACACACACGCACAATTGAATAAATAACAAAAAAATTTTTTTAAAGAATTTTTTTTTATTTATTTATACAATTGTGCGTGTGTGTGTATGTATGTGCGCGCGTGTGTGCCTGTGTGTGTGTAGAACCACGGACGAATTCGGGAACCACCATGGACGCCTCCACCTCCTTCTGCCCCGGGATTCACAGGCTCCGCCCTACCAGGACCAGAAGCGCAGGCCGCCCCCGCTTCCGCCCGGCGTCTATACGTGGGATCTGGGATCCGAACTCAGGACCTTCCGCCTGCAAGGCAGAGGCTTAACCCCTGAGCCACCTCGCCAGCCCCAAAAATTTTTTTAAAAGGGGGGATCAGGCTACTTTTGGAGCTGTTTTTCATTTTTTAAAATCTTTTTTTAAATTAATATTTTGTCTTCCTAATTACAAACATAATGGATGGTTATCCCTTCCCATTCTCCCCCTCAACATGTTTTTGTTTTTTAAATTAATTTTACTATTTTTTTACAAAATCATGTATTTAGAAAATGTATTTTGATCATAGGTACCCCTATCTCCCTCCCGCTTCCCCTAGACATTTCTCTACCCTGTGCACCTCCTGCCTTTAGGTCGTAATGTTTTAAATTGTACAACATAAAGAAATATGTATGTAATGAAAGGAAATACATTAAGGATGTAGATATTTATGCTGAACTCCTGCTTCCACATGGTTGAGAACATATGATAAAGCTGAATAGTAGCAGTTTTGTCCATCTTCTATGAGACCAAGCATATGAAGCCCCAACTCACAGGAGGTCATCCAGGCTGTGGGACACATGGAGCCCCAGTGTCCCCACCTATGGGTGTGCACATGGAGTCTGTCCTATGACAGGATTCATGTTGTGAGTACACAGATGCAGAATTGGGGTTTGGGCAGGCACTGTGGTATGTCACCTATCCACAGGTCAGAACATTGAATGTTGCTGGGACGATTCTCCCAGGCACACACTGCGATGGCTCCAGGCCGTCGGGGCGGAGAAAGGCGAATATTCTGCAGGCCCTTTACCCCTGCCCAAATCCAGGGGACTCCGGACACAGCAGGGAGTCTGTCAAGGCGACACTCCATCACTCACTCATTCCCTCACTCAAACACACAGCTCCTGGCTGTAAAGACCTGACTGCCCGCACCTCCGCCTCAGCCCTCCAGAGACTCCGCAACGCACGGGGAGTTTGTCAAAGCAAGATCTCAGTTTATTGGGGGTAACAAATCAGCTTATATACACAAAGAATCCAAGCGCGCGAAACACCAGCCAATTACCTTAATGGTCAGTATAGCACATACTCTGCATAGGTCAGACTAAATCTATGTTGGCTCCTATAAGCCAATTAGGACTCTCTGTAATGTGATCAGGGTTACGCCTAGGACACTAGCTCCCAGCGCCATCTTTGGTCCCATGTGCTAAGCCATGCCCTGCTCACTCCCTCCCAGACCCTTATCTCTGGGTGGGCCCAACAAATGTAAAAATAGTCTCATCTCTCTGCCACTCTCTGGGGCACATGGGACACAGTACCCACATGGACACTGCCCCTAGGGGCAGCCTTTTTCATTTATTTTTTAAACATTGAATGGTTGTATTAGTCAGGGTTCCCAAGAGCCACAGAACTGACAGAAGGAATCTGTAGAAAGGGAACGTATTTGTGTTGGCTTACAGATGTGGCCGAGGTGGTCCAACAATGGCTGCCAGTAGCTGCTCAGTCCAGTAGTCTAGTGGGTGATGGCTGAAGGCTGAAGGCTGGAGGATTCCTGGAGAGTCTTTAGTCACCTTGAAGAAGTCGGAGGGTCGAAGAAGTTGGGTGGCATGAAGGAAGACTTTTCTAGCATAGTTTCGGCATCTCTTCAAGATCTTCTATTTTATAGTATTTTTTATCTGGTCTGCTACTGGAAGGTTCCAATCAGATATAGGGCTGGCCTTTGTTTTGCAAATATACTGATCCAGACAATCTCTTCAGGTGGTCTCACAGCTGATCTTAGTTAATGTCAGGTGTGCTCAAGTTGACACCCAGGATTAACTTTTGCAATGGTACACTAATGAGAGTATGAAATTAGAAGTAATTTATGTTTTAAAGACCACAACCTGGACCGATGAACTGAGACCACCTGAAAGGATTATACCCACCCTAAATTCCATGGGAACTTCTATAGATTCCATAGGAACCTCCCAGTAATGGACCATATGAAAGGGACTATAGAATATAGGTGCAGAAACATTTCTAGGAACGCTGGAGCTATGTGGAGGTGTGCTGTGTCACAGTCTGCCAGCCAGCCAGCCATGCCATCGCCATCGTGAAAGATCTATTTCCCCTGTGGAACTGTAAGTTGAATAAACTGCCTTTCTCCCATAAATTGTTTGACTTTGGGTGCCCTCTCACAGCAATAGTAAAAAGTAACCATTACAAACCCTTTCATGGGGATTTTAATATTTTATTTTAGGTCATCATTTATTAGGAAATGGCTTGCTGTCAATGCTTGCAAAGCTACCATAGAGCAGCAATGCAGAGATAGTCTCTGAAGGTCTTGGAAGATGATCCCTCACTGCTGGGATAACCCTGAAGGAATGCACGCTTTGCTAACTTCCCCCAACCAACCCTTTGCTTATGAAAGAATATGGAGATTAGTTCTCCATGGTGAACAGCCCACCTTGGAAGTGGCCACAAGATCAACTGGTTGGGCCCAAGATCAACTGGGTTGGGCCCCAACATGAGCTAACCCACGAGGAAAGGCCTTCTTTCCCTAAGAGCATAAGTATACATGACCTTGACAGCACCTTTGGCACCTGCCTCTTATGGCATTCCACTTCTGGAGTCCATGAGTTCTTTTGCAGCTGCCTCCCCCTCATGGATTCCATGCCTGGAGTCCATGAGTTCTCTAGGGCACCTGCTCCTCATGACTCCTCGTCTTGAGTCCCTGAGTTCTGTTCTTTTTCTTCCTCTAGTAAACGGAACCTTAGTCCTCTGCATGTGTTCTGGTTTCAATCTTCGACTCTGAACCCAAGAAACCCAAAAGATTTGGTGACCAGGAAGGGAGCCAGACAGAAGGGACAGTCATCCCACCTATCAGTTACAGGTGCATAATTAAAAAAATTTTTATTCCAAAATTTTTTAGGGAGTATTGATTAAGCACACGATACAAGGGGTTCATTCTTCAAAAGTCTGCCAGAACTGAACCTTAGAAATTTCAGTTTATATTTAAAACTTCCCACAAATACCGTAATAATAATTAAGTCAGGAATTTTGTTACAGTAGTATTTTGCAGAGGTTTTGGATATGAATGGAATTTGTTTCATTGAATCTCAGAGGTATTTTGCTTATATATGCTTAGGATTATCAAAGTCCAAATGTGCCAGCAAGAAATTGACAGATGCAGCTATTTGAGAAGAGGTGTTTAATACTTGAAAAAGGAGGAGGGGGCTAGACAGAGGGTTCAGGGGTTAAGACTACATCGAAAGCAGAAGTTCCTGAGTTTGGATCCAGGGACCAGGTAAAAACACCAGGCAGTTATGGGAGAGCTAACCAATCCAAAATCATGAAGCTTGTTCCAACCACTAGCTGAACATTAAAGTCTCCTAGAAGGACTCATAAAAATATTTCCCGGGGCTGGAGAGGTGGCTCAGGGGTTAAGCCTCCGCCTTGCAGGCAGAAGGTCCTGAGTTCGGATCCCAGATCCCACGTATAGATGCCAGGCGGAAGCTAGGGCGGCCTGCGCTTCTGGTCCTGGTAGCGCGGAGCCTGTGAATCCCGGGGCAGAAGGAAGTGGAGGCGTCCATGGTGGTTCGGAAATTCGTCCGTGGTTCTACACATACACAGACACACACACACACACGTGCATGCACATAAACACGCACATGCGCACAGTTGAATAAATAATAATAATAATAATAAATTTAAAAAATTAGTAATTAAAAAAATTTT
Source organism: Typhlomys cinereus (assembly GCA_023101885.1). Classification (NCBI taxonomy): domain Eukaryota; kingdom Metazoa; phylum Chordata; class Mammalia; order Rodentia; family Platacanthomyidae; genus Typhlomys; species Typhlomys cinereus. Next base: position 294,172 of record JALPQD010000830.1, on the reverse strand, counting down.
TTCCCAACTAAAATCAAATGAGACAAGGAAATCGCAATCCTGGTACTGGAACCCTATCTCACAATTCTTACATCTCCTTGGGGCAATTCAGTGTGAGCCCAGTACCAAGACCATTGCTTTCAAGCACAATATCTATGGATGGAACTGCAAGAGGTTCCTTAAAATAATATGAAAAAGTTTACAGATATTCTGAGGCCTTCTGGGCTTACCTGTGTGGCTACATCTTCCTCAATACGACATTTGTACTCATTTTGTTCCTGACTAAATCGAGTTCCTTCAATGTCCTGGTGTGTGCCAGAAACTCCAGATTTGTTATTCTCTTGATTTTGGTTTCAACTGGAAGAACATATTTCAGGCAATCCTGGTTGACTTTAAACTTGATTAACAGTGGAAACTGGGGATGAAATCTTGATCTTTTTGGATCCACCTCCCAATACCTAAGGTAAGGGGCTGATAGCAAGCACCACACCTGCCTCTTTTGTAATTTTGTTTAAAATCAGAGAGTCATTGATTTTGAACTCATACAATGTAGTATCCTTTTTAAATTAGTAGACATTATGTCTAACTGAACCTGGAACTTTTTGGTTGGCTTGACTGGCTTAGACAATGAGCTTCAGAGATTTGCCTGTCTCCCCCCCCATCCCCCACCCAAGACCACAGGTGTATACCACAGGCTTGGATTTTAATGTGTGTTGTCATAGTTGCTAACAACTAGAAACAAAGGGGACTCAATCTTTAGAAACAAAAACACTGGTGGAGGTATCACCATACCAAACTTTAATTTATACACAAATCCATAGTAATAAAAACAGCCTGGTACTGGCTCCAAAATAGACATTGTACATCAATGGATAAGGGTTGAAGACTCAGACATAAGCCCACACAGCCATTTGTTCTTTGACAAAGGGGCCCAAAAAACTCAATGGAAAAAGAACAGCATCTTCAACAAATGATGCTGGCAAAACTAGATATCCACATGCAGAAGATTAAAACTGGACCCGTACTTGTCACCATGTATACAAGAATTAATTCCAAATGGATCAACAACCATATTGGGCCAGAGAATAAAAAAAAACCCTAGTTGAAAGGGTAGGGAACTTCTTTGAGCTGATTGGGCTTGATAAAGTTTCTAAACAGAAATCCAATAGCACAGGCACTAGAATCAACACTCAACAAATAGAATTTTTTTTTAACAAATAGGATCTTATGAAATTAAAGAGCTTCTGCTCAGTTAAAGAGATTGTAAACGAGGAAAAATGCAACCCACACAATAGGAGAAATTTTTCACTAGCTACATGTGTGTACAAAGAACTTAAAAAATCTAAACACCAAGGAGATAAAGAGCCCAGTTAGAAAATGGATGGGGGGGGGGGGTTTGGAGAGGTGGCTCAGAGGTTAAGCCTTAGTCTTGAAAGCAGAAGGTCCTGAGTTCGGATCCTAGACTCCACGTATAGATGCCAGATGGAAGCGGGGGCAGCCTGCGTTTCTGGTCCTAGTAGGGCGGAGCCTGTGAATCTCAGGGCAGAGTAAACAAGGAAGTAGAGGCGGTCCATGGTGGTTCCCAAATTCGTCCGTGGTTCTACACACACACATACATACACACACGCACACTATTGAACAAAAATGAATAAAAAATATTAAAAAAAAAAGAAAAAGAAAATGGGCTTGGGAACTCAAAAGAAATCTCTTCAGGGATGAAATCGAAATGTCTAAAAAATATCTTAAAAAATGTTCCACATCCCTGACATCAGGGAAATACAAATCAAAACTACCCTGAGATACCATCTCACCCCGGTCAGGATGGCAAAAATCCACAATGCAAACACCACCAAATGCTGGTGAAGATGTGAAAATAAGTGAATTCTCATACATTGCTGGTGGGAATGCAGGCTTATTCAACCACTCTGGAGATCAGTATGGCAATTTCTAAAAGAGTTAAGTATTTAAATAACATATGACCCTGCTATACCACTACTGGGAGTAAGCCCTCATAATGCAGCAATTCACTACAGTGGCATGAGCACAACCATGTTCATTGTAGCATATTTCCAATAGCAAAGCTATGGAATGAACCAAATGCCTAACAGTTGATGAATGGATAATGAAAATGTGGTACATTTATACAATGGAATACTGCTTAGGCATCAAAAATGATGAATTAGGGCTGGAGAGATGGCTCAGGGGTTGTGACTCTGTCTCACAAGCAGAAGGTTCTGAGTTCGGATCCCAGGTCCCACGTTAAAAAAACAAACAAAAAAAAAAAAAAAAAAATGATGAATTAGGGCTGGAGAGGTGGCTCAGGGGTTAAGCCTCTGCCTTGTAGGCGGAAGGTCCTGAGTTCGGATCCTAGACCCCATGTAGACACCGGGAGCCATGGTGGTTACACACACACACAAAATTGAATAAATAAATAATAAAAAAATGATGAATTAATGAAATCTGTCAGGAAATGGATGGAATTAGAAAAAATTATAGAGTGCAGTATCCCAGACACAGAAAGTTAGATGCCATATGTACGCCCTAATAAGTGGATCCTAGTTGCAAATTCAATTAATTTCATATTCAAAGGTAAATCTGTAATACCCACTGTCATAGCACACAATTATTAAAAGGAGGTGTCATAGTTGACATAGGTGTCAACTTGACAGTTGAGGGTTTAAGCTGTGGACACATTTGTAGAGAATTTGTAGTTAAGCCCAGAGCAAACCTGAAGGAGATTATCTAGTTAATGGGGAAGGCCCAGCCCATGGTGGGTGGGACTAGGCCATGAACAGGTGAATGAAATACAGAGAGCTGGTTGAGGAAATTGGCTTCCTTTTATACACTTGGCCAGACATACTAGTCTGGCAAGTAAAGATCGTCAATCTCTCAGCCCTTATGTAGAGATGATGTGGCCAGTTCCCTCAGCCCTGGGGAGGGGGCATGCTCTCCCGTCAAGCTGGACTGAGAACTGTAACCAATAATCTTAAGAGACAATAAACCCTTGTTCGCTTAATCCATTTGATGGTCATTTATCGTCAATCAAGCAGGCTGACTGCTACAGGGGGGAAGGGGAAAGAGGACCTCAAAAGAAAGAAGATAGGGGAACACGCTTCAGTAGAGAAAATAGGCCATGTATTGCAAGTACTGAGACATCTGGTGCACCTTACTCTCACTTCCCTTCCTGTTCACGTGGGACTGAACGAGTTTGATCACACCAATCAGAGAGGGTATAGGAACTGTCAGATAGACAGTAACTATCTGGGAAATGGGACACTGACATACACAAACCCCCACTTCTGTGTCCTCCTTCTATTCTTCCATTTATCTTTGAGTCTCCTCTTATATTAAGATCTTCATTTAAACAGTCCTTTATCTTTGGTTAGGAGGTAACCTTCGATACCGGTCAGGATGCAGCCAAGGGCAGTGCAGCAGGAACAGCAAAACTGAAAACAACAACAAACCATCATTCAGAAAACCAAAGACCCTACATTAATCACCTGGAACCAGACCAGCCAAATCTCTTCCTATGCTAAAGCTCAGGGAACCCTGGAGAAGAGGGAGTGGCAAGATTGTAAGAGCCTAACGATGGGGGGGGGCAATGATATACAAGATATTACACAGAAGTTAGGGCTGCAGCAGCCAGATTTGGACTTTGCCTGAACTTCACAATGGTGGCCATGTCAATGACCCCCCCAAAGTCTACCACGGATCAGGGAAGAAAGCTCCAGGCACTAGAATCCTTAGAGGCAAGGGATTAAACAGTCATAATAGATTCCCACACTAACAGGGAGCCCAAGAAAGGGCTCTGGCCTATGCCACTAAGTCCTGAACCCTCAATAGAGTGGAAGACTCAGAAGGATGATTGTGGTCACACAAAAGGATGCTCCAGGGGAAAGGAGGGAGGAAGGGGGAAGCACTGAGAAAGGGGGAGGAAAGAAGGGGATGAAAGGAAAGGGAGAAGGGGGGAAAGTGCCAGTGGGAACGACTGGGAGGGGAGAAGGAAGAGAGAGGATGGGGATATCTATTGAGCTTTTTGATAGGAAAAAAACAAAATGTGGGAGGATAAGAAAAGGTACCATCCTATACACACACACACACACACACACAAACTTACACTAGCACACAAGAAAAAACAAGCAAACTGCAATTGAGAATGCTAAAAATAAAACCTTTTCTCCCAAAAGCTCTTTGCTTATATATTCATTTGAAACATAACTGAACCCCATAGATGTGCATGCAGCCAGCCCTATTAATCTGTTCATTCTTATTTATGTAAATCTTTCCACAAATTCCCTTTGTAGCTGAAGATGACTAAGAAAATCTTATCCCAATTTGAGTTATAGGAGCATGCCACCCCCACTGATTGGATTTATATCCCCATCTATGGACTCCTTTCAATGTCTTCTAATTAATGGAGAAAGTTGTTTTCATTGACTTAGGTTTAGTTGCTCCAAAATTCTATAGGCTTCTGTCAAGGATAAATTTTTCCAATATTGTATGGACTCTTCTGTAAATGTCTGTTCGGCTATTTAGATATATGATATGGTTTACATCTGATGTTTTCTTCTGTCTGAATAACGTATTGCATCCTCAGAATGGGGAAGTGAAATCTTTCACTTCTGTGGTATCAGATCGATTTTGAATGGTGTCCATTGAAAACTGGTTGATAAACATTTGAATGTTGTCCTGTAAAAATCATTTTAGTTCTATGGCCCATTTTTCATTGGGTTGTTGACTTCTTTGTATTTAATTTTTTGAGTTGTGTACTATGGATATTATCATTCCTCTATCAGATATGTGGTTACAAAGATTTTTCTCCCTTTGTCTTTTGCTCAATATCTTTTTCTGAACAGAAGAAACTCTTTAGTTTTATCAAATCCTATTTGTTTAATTCTTGTTCTTTTGGGATCCTATTCAGAAAATGCTGCCCTAAACCAATCAGTTCAAGCATAATTTCAATTCATTATTTTTGGGTTTATTTTAAATGTAATTCTTATTATCATTGGATTTTATAGTCTCTTGTCTAACATTAAGGTCTTTGATTCATTTGGAGTTAATTTTCTTACAAGGTGACTGATGCATGATAGGTTGATTCTCCTTCTGCATGGAGATAATCTTACACTACCACAGGTAGTATGGTCCCTTACTAGTACAGATTCCAAGGACAGATGTGTGAAGGGAGGCAAGCATGAGAGGAATGTGTGAGAGAGGGGGTGTGTGCATGTGTAAGTAGCAGGCACGTTAAGTATGTGTACCTATGGAGTCTCAAGGGTGACTTCCAAAGACATTCTGGATTGCTCTTCCTACTTATTGGTGTTTCTCTGGCTTTATGTACAGAACCAGAAGTGCCAGATCCTGTCATTGCCCCTCATAGTTTTTACGTGGGAATTGGGATCCAAACATAGGTACTTTTCTTTTCTAGGCAAAGGCTTAAACCTGAGCCATCTCTCCAGTCCCTATGGATTTCTTTCACATTCTCTTTGCTTCTGATACCATTTGTTTGCATGTCTTTAACTGTCAGGTTGAGCTTGCACAGTGAAGTAGTTATTTTTTGCTGAGGTTGTAGGACAATTATCCATATACAACTTGCTATATTGACCTTGCTAAGTGGCCAAAATGTTCCAAGGAAAAGAAGCTCTAACACACATTAAATAATACTAAAGTTGCATGGTTAAATAAAACTACAGTTACATGAGGCCAGAAAAGGAAAGTAACACAATACGAGCTTGCTTTAAACTACCATCTAAAACAAAAGTCAACAGAATTGCCCAAAAGAGGGGCAGAGAGGGGTAAAGAGATAACAGAAACTACCTTGAGATGATCCTCTCTAAACCCACAGAAGACTGAACAAATCTCCCATTACCAGTTATGTGAGGAAGGTCTCAAAGCCTCCTACCCCCAACCCATGAATGTTTTTGCCAGTAATATTGACTGTCCACCAGAATCTGATGCCAAGATCCTATGACTACAGCCACCAAACTGGAGTATAATGAAAACAAGGTGCAACTGATCTGGAAATTTCCTGCCTGCTGGATGGCTTTCTTAATACCAGAAGAGAGCATGCAGGCTATGGTGGGAGAAAAGCCACCGAAAGTCTTATTCTGCTGTAAATTCTGTGAGCTAAAGTAATAGTCACTTTGGCAAGAGTTCACCAATAGACCAACAGGGACAGGAATGTTAGGAGAGTTCTGTGGACACTTTTCCTCTTTGACCCAGATAGATATGTGACCATAGATCAAAGTAAAGATGACACGAAGATCCAGCATGACAAACACAACTTTTACCTGGGCTTACAGGGTTATTTACGGGAATTTCTCAGCTGTACAGATGGTACAGCTCTTCAATTAACCTCAGTCTATGTAACTTGGTCTGGTGTCAATGTCTGTTATGGAGACAATTCATCTCAGCACTGTGATTATCATTCATTCATCATATGGCTTCCAACGTTTTTCCACTTGTTTGCTAGAGAAGGTATTTATTTCCCACTTTTGTGTGTGACCAAATATCCCATGACTATTAGATAAAATATTTGGAATATATGCTTTGGGGAAACTCATGTACTTCTCAGTGGTAAATATTGAATGTCCAGCCCTCTAATTTTCTTTCTCCAATGTAACAGAATCATTCTCCTTTACAATACTATCACATTTCCCGATCTTGTGGATCTAGAGAGTCATTATATTGACAAGCAGGATGTTGGCATGCTAGCATCCCATCTCTACTGCTGGCTCTTAACATTTCCCTCTCTAGGGATATTTGTGAACCTTGGATGAGGTCATGCACATGTTTATCTATGGCTACAGACTGCATCGGGAACAACAGGCCACAACAACAGTGGCTTATTCTCAGGACTTTTGCTGGTGGATATGTTATCCCTTCAGCACACCTCCTATTTCAAAAAGAAATATTCTTCCATGACCACATGAGGCTGTTAGGAACAGTAGTCGATAGGTACAGGCACAAATGCTTAGAAGGCATACATCTTTGCGAGTCTTCTATTGTACTGTATTCTATTTCCAACAGTGAGACATATTTATGAGTTTATGACTTCCAGTAGGAAGCTTTTGTCCATAGCTCACATTAAAATAAGTATGAATGCAAAGCAAGAAAGGGGTGATAATGCAGTAGAAAAACTGCATCCTCCACATTCTTAATTTTTCTCTTTGGTACAGAAGAAAGCTGTTCTGCATCTACAAGGATTTTAAACACTGTGACTTTCATGTACAGCAATGAATGATCTCCAAAACACCTGCTTCTTTTATTCCTCACATTTACAATGTTTGCCACTGTAGGGAACTCTTAAGCCCAAGATCTCCATTTCTTGAGGACGGATGCCAAGGGCATCCCTCGCAGTCTCAGTTGCAGTGTGCCTCTTACTCCAGCATAGTTCTGTGCCTATGCCAGCATAGATGCCATCAATGCCGGTAGAGTCATAGGCTGACTCCTGTTGACATTCCTGCGAGGGGCAGGGATGGATTTTGTCCTGTCTCAAATTGGGGCAGAGGTGTTTTTTACATATTCCTTCCTGTTCTTTGGAAGCCATCTAGACATTGATTAGCAACCTAAAGTTCTGGCAGAGTTTTATCACTGTATCACCTTATTCCTATCAGCAGCCTGTTCTTTCCCCACCGTGAATGGGGCCATTAGGGCCTCTTAACATGTCTAAGGATTGGCAGGGCTGTATTGGTGGTGGTCCTATTATTGTGAACCTTGCACGTGCAGTTTGTCTGTCACTATTGATGTCATCTCTATGCTCAGTGTACTGATTCACCCAATTTTATGGAATATAAGGGATTACGTTCCATAATAAACTTAACTTGGTTTTCAACTTTTCCAAGATCCCCTCTTGACCCAGCCTGATTTAATTCTTGCTGATGCCTCTTCGGTACCCATTGGGACAGCAAGGTTAAATGTTCTGGTCACTGGACCTCACACCCATTTCCCTAAGATCTCTGATGTATATAATATGATTTCTAAAAGAATGTTTCCCCATTAACTACACTCACAGGACTTTTCATCACATGACGAATGAAAATCTACATAAAGGACAAAGACGAACCACTTTCTTCACATCAATAGGGGTGTTCACCTATGTCAGTTCTCTCATGTAGTGACTGCTGCCTTGAAAGAGTATGTTCTCCAAGATTTGTTAAATACACACATCACCCCATGGGATGAAAATATTTCATACATCCTGTAAACTCATAGCATTTATTAAAATTATGTTCACATATATGAATTGTGCAATAGTTACTAAGGTATGACGTTGAGAAAAAAGCTTCCCACGACCTGTACATTCATAACATTCCTCATGAGCATAAATTCTGGTATTGTTTGTGGAGAAAGGTTTGGGTACAGACTTCCAAGTTTCTGCATTCTTGGCATTCTCATCTACATCAATTCTGTCGTGTCCAGGAACGACTAACAAATGATTTCCTACAATCTTTATACTAAAAACGCTTCTCATATCTATGAGTTTTCTGAAGAATGATCTCATATTTCACACACAAGTGTTCATCATCTGCAAAGAAACCTGAGATGTATGGGGAGGACAGATGTAGAATAGAAACCGTTCCTGAATTTATATTAACTAGGATTCTTATGAGTATAAATTCTTTTTTGATGTGCAATGAGTTGCGCCTTAGTGCGGAATGCTTTCCTACATTCCTTGCATTCATAGGGCTTCTCACCAGTATGAGTTCTTTGATGTTCATTGAGTTGGGTCCTGGTAGAGAAGGCTTTCCCACATTTCTTACAGTCATATGGTTTCTCACCAGTATGGATTCTTTGATGTCGTGTCATTTGTGACTTGGTAGCGTAAGAGTTCCCACACTCCTTACATTCATACGGTTTCTCACCTGTATGGATTCTCTGATGTCGTGTGAGTAGAGACTTGGAATAGAAACATTTCCCACATTCCTCACATTCAAATGGTTTCTCACCTCTGTGATATCTCTGATGTATGATCAAATTAGAGCTGAAGTGGAAAGATTTCCCACATTCCTTACATTCATAGGGGTTCTCACCTGTATGAATCCTCAGGTGTAAAGTTAGTGCTGACTTAGTGGACAAAGATTTCCCACATTCCTTACATTTAAACGGTTTCTCCTCTTTATGATTCCTAATATGTGAACTCAGGCTTGATTTATAGGTGAAAGATTTCCCACATTCCTCACATTCGTAGTGGTTCTCATCTGTATGAGTTCTGAGATGTTTATTGAAATTTGACTTATGCAAGAAAGACTTCCCACATTCCTTACATTCATAAGGCTTCTCACCTGAATGAATTCTCTGATGCACAAGAAGGTATGAGCTGCAATGAAAAAATTTTCCACAATCCTTACATTCATAAGGCTTCTCACCTGTGTGAGTTCGCTGATGCACAGTGAGCTGTTTGTTGGAACAGAAAGATTTTTCACACTCCAAACACTTGAAGGGCTTTTCAACTCTATGAGTTCCCTGATGTACCTTGAGGTGTGATGAGCGGGAGAAAGACTTCCCACATTCCTTACATACATAGGGCTTCTCACCTGTATGAATTCTCTGATGCACAGTGAGCTGCGATAAGGTACAGAAAGATTTCCCGCATTCCTTACACTCATAGGGCTTCTCACCTGTATGGGTTCTTTGATGCACAGTGAGATTGGCCTTGAAAGAGAAGGTTTTTCTACAATCTTTGCATGCATAGGGTTTCACACCTCTATGGACATTCCCATGTACAATGAGTCCTGACTTGGTACGGAAAGATTTTCTACATTCTTTACATACATAGGGCTTTTCCCCTGTATGAACTCTATGATGCTCAGTCAGTTTTATTTTTGTGGAGAAAGATTTCTCACATACTTTGCACGCATAGGGCTTCTCACCTGTATGCGTTCTCTGATGCACAATGAGGCACGACTTGGTTTGAAAAGATCTTCCACAATCCTTACATCCATGGGGCTTTTTGCCATGATGAGTTCTCTGATGTATGCTGAGTACTGACTTCATAGAGAAAGATTTTCCACATTCTTCACATTCACAGGGCTTTTCACCTCTATGCGCTCTCTTGGGTAATGAAAGTTTTGATTTTCTGGGGAACATTTTCCTACATTGTTTACTTTCAAAAGAATTCTCAGTTGTATGCGATTTCTGGTGTAATGAAAGAATCGACTTGTTCGAGTACACCTTCCTTGATTCAGAGAGTGTCTCTTGGGTAGGCAATGTCTTATACTTTCTGCTGTATGATTTTTGGTTACCCCATAATTCAGAGTTATCGGATTTTGCTTCTTTGTAGACCTTTCTTTGAACCTTCGGTTCTACCTTGAAAAAGAAGTATTTGTTAGAACTGGTATGGTATTAGATTACTTCTAAGATGACTTTTTGATATAGTTCTACATGTACATTATTACTGATTGGTGATGTCTTTATAAAGTTTTAACATACAATGAATTTAATGTTTTGCATTTAAAGCAGAATCACCTAATCTACTTAAATGCAGGATATTCTCTAAATATACTAGAATTCTTTTCAATGTGAAACTTGCTAATGGCAATAATATTCTGTTTAGATGGTTGACAATACTTAATATAGAATAATACTTATTCTGCAAGTCTGGCAGATAAAAAGTAACAATTTTGCAAATGGGTGATAGACCCCTCCCTCACTGTGGTTTCCCACTTTTATTACATCTACCTTTGAATGTGCTTTTATCACAAGACTCTAACAGCTTTTTGTCTCTGGCCAGGGGGTAACATACAATGCCCACCAGGATGGAGTGAAGGGCATTGCAGGAGCAGCAAAACTGCAAAAGAAAATCAACAAACCACAATCCAGAACTTCAGAGACTCTATATCAACCCTAGAACTAGGCCAGCTTAGTCTCTCCCCATCTTGAAGCTCAGGGAAATTTGCGGAAGAGGGGGCGGTAAGAGTGTAAGAGCATAAGGATGGGAGGAGCAATGATATGTAAGATACTCTATACTAGTTAGGGCTGAAGCAATCATAATTGGACTTTGCATGCCCTGCGCATTGTCCAACACACTGTTGACCTCACAAAGTCTAGCATCTGCTAAAGGCACCAAGATCCTTGGAGGCAAAGGATTGGCAGCCACAGCAGTGTTCCTATACCTAAGGGGAACACGGGAAAGGGTTCGGGAAAGGCCACTGGGTCCTTGTACGTCATCGGAGAGGAGGGCCCAGAGGAAAATCAGACATGCACAAGAAAGGACTCTCTGGGAATTGGGGTGGGAGGCACTGGGGGATGGGGAGGGAGAGGGGTGGGGAGGGGGAGCAGGGGGTACAGGGGGAGGAGGAGGGAGGGAGGGAACTGGTGTACCTAATAAGTTTGTATGAGCTGAAATAAAAAAAAAAAAAAAAGATATCATAGCAAGCCAAGACAAAAAAAAAAAAAAAATACTTATTCTGCAGACTAAGATGGGGAGGAGATTGGCAGGAAAATTTGTCACATTGAAATTATCGCCTTCTTTTCTCTCCTATGTGTTAGATGCCCCATAGAGAAGTAATGCATTCTACCATGAGGAGATTCCTGAGGAAACAGTCCTGGGATGATCACCTTCTTCACACTTTAATTTGAAATAAATTTTGAGTTGAAATTACATGCTTCACTTACAGGCTGGATAGATGGCTGAGGGGATAAGACTCTGCCTCCTACCAGAAGATCGTGAGTTGGGATCCCAGAACCCACATAAAAAAGCCAGGTGGAAATGGCAGCAGCCAACGCTTCCATCCCAGATGGGCAGAGTATAGGCAATTCCAGAATGAAGAAAAAGGAGGTAGAATTAATTCAGCATGATTCAAGAAGACACCCTTGGGCTTCACAGGGACACACAGTGCTCTCTGATACATACATGTGTCTGCATGCACACCCCACCTAACAGAGGCAAAATGTATAAAGTTTAAATGCTTCACTTACTTTAAACATTTCCAAACGGGTTGTATTCCTGTGGTTGATTCCAATTGGCCACAAATTTGTCTTCCCATTTTCCTTGCTGCTATCAACTGTGATAATGCCTACAATGACATTAAAAATATCACTAGTGATGAGCTGGAGACATGCCTCAAGGGTTAAAACTCTCAGATGCAAACAGTGGGACCCGAGTTAGGATCCTAGATCCTATGTACATAAAAAGAACCCTGGACAGAAAAAGCAGAGGCCTGCAGGTCCAGTCCTGAGAAATTCTTGAGGGTGGGAAGAAACTACACTGATTTCTATAGTTAATAAACAATTCTAGGGCTGGAGAGGTGGCTCAGGGGTTAAGCCTCCGCCTTGCAGGCGGAAGGTCCCGAGTTCGGATCCCAGATCCCACGTATAGACGCCAGGCGGAAGCGGGAGCGGCCTGCGCTTCTGGTCCTGGTAGGGCGGAGCCTGTGAATCCCGGGGCAGAAGGAGGTGGAGGCGTCCATGGTGGTTCGCGAATTCGTCCGTGGTTCTACACATACACAGACACACGCATACACACACACAGACACGCGCGCGCGCACACACGCACAGTTGAATAAATAATAATAATAATAAAAAAAATTAAAAAAAAATAAACAATTCTAAAATGTAACAAATTTATAAGACTTCTTTTTCCTATACCACTTGAAACAAGTCGAATTCCGTTTCTGGAACAAAGTGATTCTGCTTTGGGTGCTATAGGATTTCAATGTAAGTTACACTTCAATTCCGCAGTGGATATTATTGAAGAAGCTTGCATGTTTCATTTGCAGTTTGCATTTTCTGATTCATTTACTGAATCATCGGTTAACTCGGAACTTAACCATTTGTAATCTTTCATATTCTGAAATGTTGATCCTAAATTGAATGAACACTTCGAAGATATTTCTCCTAATCCATACTGTGGGTCTTTTGCAATATATTATGTCGTTCATGGACCAAAATTTTAGATTTGTCTCCAATCACAATTTTCAATCTTTCTTTCTTTTGCTCACAGTATCATATAGAAATGTCTAAAACTTCTGCCCTCAGGTGAAAATGAGTGTGCTGGTTAGACACGCAGGTGAAAGTTTGACCAGTGAAGGCTGAGCACTGATTGAACTGGTGAGGAATTAGTAACTGAGGTAAGTACTGAGTATTCCTGCAATTGTTCAGCACTTAGTGGGGGTGAAGGGACTATTTCCTGGAAGATGGATATGCTGAAGGGAACAGGTTTATACTTTGGCTTATCTGCATGTGAGCATTCAAACATTCTGACGAAGGAGGAATTTTATCCCTCTCTCAGGAATCCCCTTGTATATAAGAGACACTAAGTGTATGTGCCCATGGAGCCCCAAGGGTGTTTCCATGGATTGGTGCTGCCCTTCCAGGGGCCTTTTGAGCCTTTAGACTGGGCAGAAAGATCAGCAGCTGAGACACTTTGTCTCCTGCTCATTGGCCTGTTAAGGACGTTTTGCTTTCCCTGTGATTGAGCCTCAAGACAGAAGAGGTACCACACAGCTCACAGTGTTCTTTCTTCACAGTAGCTTACTTTGGACAGACACAGCAACCTTGGGCAAATAAAATATGCTTTTGCAAAACTGCTGATTGCTTGAGAACACAGTACATCACAAATGTCTGTTTATAGTATATAATTGAATATTGTTCAACAACACATAAACAACATAGTAAACCAGAAATATCTTTATGTATTTACTTATGTTTTCCTGCTATTCATTTTGAACTTCTTGTCTAAACAACATTCTGCAGTTCTTTGTTATTTTCTCTATGATTACTGATTCTGAATGATTGCCAGAGTCTGACATATATATATATATATATATATATATATATATATATATATATATATATATTACCTATTTATTTGAGAATAAAACCATCTCAGTATTATTACCTCTGTCTAGCTGAAATCCCTCTGACTCTGGCCTGGTTTCAATTCCCATGGATCCCATTCGATGAAGTTCATAGTAACATGGAGTGCATGTATAAGTGTTCCTGGAATGTTCTACCTCCTTATTCCTTTGATCTGGGGTTGACCAGGCATTATCTACTAGGACCAAAAGTGCAGTTTTTAGGTAGGAAATAGAATCCAAACTCAGGTGATTTGCTTTCAAGGCCAACGATTAACCTAGAGTCACCTCTACAATCCCTGCTGATTTCTTTCACATTCTGTTTGCTTCTGGTATTACTTTTTTTTTTTTTTAATTTTATTTATTGTGTGTGTGTGTTCCAGTGTTAGTTCAGGAATTATCACATCTTGCTTCACTTTAGGACTTTCCATCATTCCTGTCCAGCATTTCTTATGTGGGATCTGGGACCTTCAGCCTCCAAGGCAAAATCTTAACTCCTGAGCCATCTCCCCAGCCCCTGCTTCTGGTATTACTTTTCATCCTTTCTTTCTGTGTCTTTAACAGTCAAGTAGGGCTTCCATAGTATTGTACTTACATGTCTTTATTGCTGTGAAATAATAGTCATACACAATTTCAGAGGTGAAAGGAAAGGGAAATTTATTTGAAATATGATTCCAGAGGGAAGAGGAATCACACAGAAGTCATGGTAGAACGCAGAAGCAGGAGACAGGGTCAGGAACTACTACCAGCAAGGTAGAGATACCAATAGCAAATAGCAAGGTAGAGATACCAATAGCAAATTGAGAAGCAGCAGCGCTGAGTTATCAAAAAACAAGACCTGCCTCGTGGGACGTCTTCCTTCGGGAAGGCTCCTCCTAAAAGCGTTACATCCTTCCCAACCTTCCCAAACAAAAATACCAACTAAGCATTCAAACACATGAGTCTAAGAAGGACAACTCACACTCAAACTATGGTACACAGGAGCAAGCAAGGACATGTGTTTCTGTATCACAAATTATCATTGTGCATCTAAATGGTTAAGTCAAAACGACTTGCATTTCTGATAGTTACTGAAAGCTATCCACTAAAATATGTTTCTCACATAAGTTGAAACGGCTTAATATACATGTATACATATATTCAGTATATTATATAAGGAACATTGAATTTTTTCCCCCAGACCCTCATATGTTCACCTTTCTTCTCTTATGTAAAAGATGTTTTGAAATCTGTTTTGCAACAGTGTCTCAAGAGTTGCTGAAGTGCTCATCATGGAAGCCCATTATCTCTTACCAACACTATAGACTAACTTAGCTGGAGAGAGTAATTTTGTTTTGCTATTTTTGGTGTCAAGGTTTCAATGACATCATGCTATTGTCTACAAAGGTCCACACAGGTAGTAAATATCTAGGCAGTTTGAACTATGCTTTAAAGGAAAAACAAAACAAAGGGGCAGCTGAGTTGATATTTAGAAACCTTGTCAGAAAATAGACAACACATGTACTTAAGCCATGAAACTAGACTTTTCAAGGAGCATATCTGGATTAAATTGGGTAAGGACAGCTCAACATGACCTCATTAGTTCTCCACTTGCTGAGCCCCCCACATTCACTGACCTGGGTACCTCTGATGAGAAGATTCTCCTCTATTCCAGGGCTCAGATCCATTCTCCAACTGGCAAATTAACTTGGGTTTGGTCACGCAGTACCCTGTCAATTGGAAGAAATGCATAAATTGGGGCACACAGGTATGTTGGGTAAAGTGACATACGATAACTCCCCTTGAGAACTGTGCTATAAAGGAAAAATGAGAAACTCTGAGTAGAGAGGATTGACATGCCCATTCATTTAAAAAATTTTTTATTATTATTTATTCAATTGTGCGTGTGTGTGTGTGTGTGTGTGTGTGTGTGTGTGTGTGTGCATGTATGTATGTGTGTGTGTGTGTGTGTGTGTGTGTAGAACCACGGGCGAATTTGGGAACCACCATGGAACACCTCCGCCTCCTCGTTTATTCTGCCCCAGGATTCACAGGCTCTGCCCTACCAGACCAGAACGCAGGCCGCCCCGGCTTCCGCCCGGCCTCTATACATGGGATCAGGGATCCAAACTCAGGACCTTCTGCTTGCAAGGCAAAAGCTTAACCCCTAAGCCACCTCTCCAGCCCCACATGCCCATTCTTTACTACCTGGAAAATCACTCTCAAGTAACATTAAGCTGATGCTAATACACAATATTGACTTTGCAAGAGTTTAAACATCACAATGAAACAGAAAACAATGAAATTCCAGACAATACATATATTTAAGACACAGTCAACAAAGGAAGGATCCTGAAGAAACACGTGTTCATGAAGAATGATCCACAAAACCTAAAGGGAACGTACAATTCATAAAATGGAAAAAGAGCAGTAACAAATCCTACAGCTGATCTGGTAAGCGAGAAAAATGTCAGAGCATAAAGAGCATTTTAAAACAACCCAGGGAGATGAGTAATTTTTAAAAAAAGAACACGAAGAATGAAGAACCTTGTTATCACATGCATGCACAGGAATGTGTGTACAAGGGTGTAAGAATGAACTCCAGTGTATGTGCCTGTGGAGGCCCAGGAATGACACATGGGGTACACAGATCCTCTTGCTAGTGAGGAAAAGCATATAACCCTTGAGCCATCTCGCTTTAACATGCAGGTGCCACCATTAAGAAAACATTTACATTGGGGCTGGAGAGGTGGCTCAGGGGTTAAGCCTCAGCTTTGCAGGCACAAGGTCCTGAGTTCAGATCCTAGACCCCATGTATAGACGCCGGGCAGAAGCGGGGTTGGCCTGCATTTCTGGTCCTGGTAGGGCGGAGCCTGTGAATCCTGGGACAGAGTAAACAAGGAGGAGGTGGAGGTGGTCCATGGTGGTTCCCGAATTCGTCTGTGGTTCGTCTGTGGTTCTACATACACACATATATATACACATATATACAAACACACAACTGAATAAATAATAATAAAAAACCTTTTTTAAAAAGTAAGAAAACAGGGCTGGAGAGGTGACTCAGGGGTTAAGCCTCCGCCTTGCAGGCGGAAGGTCCTGAGTTCGGATCCCAGATCCCACGCATAAACGCCAGGCGGAAGCGGGGGCGGCCTGCGCTTCTGGTCCTGGTAGGGCGGAGCCTGTGAATCCCGGGGCAGAAGGAGGTGGAGGTGTCCATGGTGGTTCGCGAATTCGTCCGTGGTTCTACACATACACATACACAGACACAGACACACATACACAGACATATACGCGCGCATGCACATACACACGCATATGCACACAGTTGAATAAATAATTAAAAAAAAAGTAAGAAAACATTTACATTATGTGTGCTCCAGAAGAAAAAAGAAAGTACATGAAATTCTAATTTAGTGAAATGCATTTCACATAACAGAAAATATATGCAAATTCAGTTCTAAGAAGTTCAAAGGTACTCATCTATAATTGGCCAACAAACAATTCTATTACATGATATTCAATCTGTCAAAATCTTAACAAAAAGAAAATCCTGAATACTTAAGAGGAAAATCGAATGTCACATGCAAAACAACAAGCATTTTGGGAACAGACAATGTCTGAACTGGTTTCACCTTAGCCCTTACAATGATTTTAGAACTGGGTGTGAACCAGACAACCAAACTACAGGCCCAGTCACTATGTTCAATGAACACAGGTACAAAAAACTTCAACAAAGTAGATAATCAGATAGAATACCCAGTGAAAAGATTATAGACCGGGACCATATGTGGTCATCTGAGGAATTCCACACTCACAATATGGTAAACAAAGTTCTGTGTGAAGGATAAATAAGAGCAAAAATGATAGATCTGTGCAAATTCAGTGTGAACATTGACTGAAATTGTATTAAAACAGATAAGATCAACTGGGTAAGAGCACATGCAACCAAATCTGAGAAACTAAAACTGACCTCAGGAATACATATGGTAGAAGAGAACTGACTCATGAAATGTGTCCTCTGACTTCAATACACATGCAGAAGCACATACATACACATATGCTACCCCCCCACACACATAAATAAATGACACAAATGTCAATGTAAAGAAAACTAAAATAAATGAATGAAAAATACAGGGTACTATGGTCTTGGTCACATAAAAATAGGATGAAAGACCAAAGTAGAAATTAAATCAAGATCCAACATGAGGAACCAGAGAGCACATTGGGGCTAAGAACCGGAGCAGAGGAGAAGGTTACTCACAGGAGTCTGGATGAATCAAAAGCATCAACATCTTTATAAAATCCACTCCAGCATGGCTCAAGAATTTCCCTGACCGCATGGATGAAATTGCTTTTCAATTAACCTCGGGCTGTATATCCTAGTGAACCTTCCAGACCTCAAAGCCCCAGGGGCATGTGTGAAGGTAAGTGTAATTAGGGAATAATTAGTATTATTATGGGAAGTAATCCAAATGAGGCCAGAATTCCAGGTCAGTGTCTAATAACCCTCTCCCAACCTCACCGACACTGAAGAAGTGTCAATCCACCTTGATTGCTACACATAAAGATGCCAACTCTTTGAATGGAGGAAAATGCTATATAACACACTGGTTTTCTCATTTAAGGCCTGTTGTTCAGTAGGAACCATGCCTGATACTGTAAATCAGGATAACGACCTGCACATGGGGAGGCTATAGGACCAAGGAGAGGACTGTTTTGCTATATGCATATGAGATCAATCTGAATTTTTGTTGCAGTTTGCCTGTGTGGTGCTGATAAAACCTCAACTAAAGGGATTCCATTCTGCTCATGATTCTCAGTTACAGTCGATTTTGTCACTTGAATTAATACCACCATCAAGAACTAAGGAAACTGGCCATACCACATCTGCAGGAATTGCTGAGGGATGCCCAGTCTGTCAAAATATGCTCATGTTGTCCAGATGTCAAAGTATGTCAAAGATGCAACTTACTGAAGCACCTCCTTCCATCTTATGTCATAGTCCTGGAAATATTCCCATCCACTATGGGTTTCCAACTTTATATGACGCCTATCCTATTATGTCTCACTTCATATTAATAAATTTCATGTCTGGGATGAGATACTCCATAGGAATTTTGCCTCTGGGGGGAACGGAAGAGAGTGGTCATCAAAGGTACAAAGGAAGACATAGGACTACACCAAAGCAGTCACAGCAGGTGGGGAAACTCAGGTCCCGAGCTGTGAAAACTCTCCAACTCTTTACACAGAAACATAAAATAGGAGATAGGAGATCAGGTTGCAAGCTCAAGTGAGGGACCATCATTAGTGGAGACCCTGATAGAGAAAATGAGAATGTGTCTACAGCAGAAGTCAGAATTACTGAGGCTTGAATTCTCCCATGAGAGACAGTATGTTACAGATCTTTGCTAGACCTGGA
This sequence comes from Typhlomys cinereus, assembly GCA_023101885.1. Classification (NCBI taxonomy): domain Eukaryota; kingdom Metazoa; phylum Chordata; class Mammalia; order Rodentia; family Platacanthomyidae; genus Typhlomys; species Typhlomys cinereus. The sequence goes on along the minus strand of JALPQD010000830.1, from coordinate 274,996 downwards.
AACCCTCTGAACCCCAAATTTTATGTAAAATCAAAGGACTCCAAAAACACTGGCTGGCCAAACCAACCTTTTGTGTACTATAAAGACCAAGGGTGAATTCAGAAATCTTCTTGGCTTATTCCACCTTTTTATTGCTCTACTCTAGGGCTTCCCAGGTTCTACTCTCTAGGGCAGGAGCTTCAGGTTGCCACGCCCATAACCTCCAAGTATGTCTCATGGGATTTAGGATCTGAATTCAGGTTCTTTTGGTAATGAGACAAGAGCATTAGTTCTAAGTCATTCCTCCTGCGCCATATGGGTGTTTAATATAGAGAATCAGAACCTGCCAAAGCAACTGCTGAGTGTTTGATGCTAATACAACACCTACATCACCATCTCACCTCACAGTTCAGGAAACACTGTGGGAGAGAGGCAAATAACAACACACATGCAACCAAAATGAAAAATGACTATCTTCAAAGTGAGCACAGCTAAAACCTCAGCAAAACCAAGTACAAGAAGAAACAGTACATATACTTCAATAGTGACACTGAATACCAACCATGGAATCAAAATTAAAAGTGATTACCTTCAAAGAGAAGATACTAAACCTCAACCACAACCAAAGGTGATAAGAAAAAGTACATACACTTCAATGTGACACTGAATACCAAAGAACCCAACTAACCGATACAAAGACCCAGACTAATGGAAGGGATCAGAAAACGAAATCCAGTATTCTGCTGTCTCCAAGAAACACACATAATCTTCAAACACAGCCATCATCTCAGGATGAAATGATAGAAACTACCAGCAGGAGCCATCCTAATAACTGACAAAAAACACTTCAAAGCAAAAGGAGTCAAAAGCATTGAAGAAGAGACAAACACTATGATATACTGCTAAATGGAATAACTCATCAAGAAGAAAAATAAATGCATCAAACACAGGCTCATCCCATTTCATAAAACAAACACTACTACAACTAAAGAAACAGGTTGACACAAATAAAGTGATAGTTGGAGACTTCAGAACCCCACTTGCACTAATAAATAGCTCATCTGGACCAAAACCAGAGAAAAAGAGAAGTTACATGAGTCCATAAAACAAATGGACCTAGCAGACATTTATAGAACATTCCACCCAAATAACAAAACCATGTGTGCTCTTTTAGGCACTCTAAGAAACATTCTCTAAAACATCACATACTTAGACACAAATTAAGACTCAATAAGCAAAACAGAAAACACCACTGGAAAGATGGCTGTGGGGTTAAGACCCTGCATTGCAAGCAGAAGGACTTGAGTTCGAATCCTAGGTCTCAAGGAAAAAAAAGACAGACTAAAATGGTGGTAGCTTTTGGCATTAGAAGGCAGACCCTGAGGAATCCCAGAGGAAAGTAAAAACGATGACTCCTGAAGTTGCCCTTGGCCCTCCACACAATTTTCCTCTGATTCACACACAATAAATAATGTTTTTTTTTTAAGAAAATATGTAAAATATACAAACATCAACAAACTCAATGAAACACTTTTTTTAAACATTTCATACATTTATCTTTTTATATATTGGATGGTGTGTGTGTGTGTGTGTGTGTGTGTGAGAGAGAGAGAGAGGACACTGTGTTCACCTGCAGGCTGAAGGGTAACCAGGAATCATCCTGCATTACTCCTACCTCCTTTATCCCTTCCTCTAGGATTCCCTAGGCTCTGCCCACTAGGGCCAGAAATAGAGGTCCCTGTCATTTCTGCCTGGCCTTTTTCTTTTTATGTGGGACCTGGGATCTGAACTCAACATGTTCTGCTTGTGAGGCAGTCTTAAAGCTGAGCCATCTGAACAGCACTACTTATTGTTTTTTGCTTGTGTAGGTGTGGGTATGTACATGTATGTGGGTGTGTACAGGTGTAGCACACGGGACTGTAAGTACCTGTGGAGGTCGAGAGTGACTTGGAGAATCATCCTGGACTACTCAACATTCTTAATGCTTTGCTCTGGGGCTTCCCAGGTTACACTTTCCAGGGTGGGAAGTTTAGTGTATGGCTACCTCCATCTGGCATTGTTTCCTTGGATCTCTGATCTGAACACAGGTCCTTTTCCTTGAGTGGCAAGGCTTACTTAACTCTTCAGATCCCTATCTAGGTCCAATGGAATGCATCTGAATGATCCTTGGGTCCTTGAGGAAATCAACAGGGAAATAAAAAAAAACCAAAACAAAACAATAGACAAATGAAAATGAGAAAAACATCATCTGTCCATCTCAGATATACCAAACTAATTATTATGCCATATCCACCTGAAAAATCAACATGGTTGGAATTCTTTCCAGCCTATTATTCTAGGGGCACCTAAATGGAAAGGCATCACAGATATGTGTGAAGGTACGTGTAATTAGGGAAGAATCCTGCTTTAATGGAGTGGAGGGATCCTAAGTGAAGCCAGAGGTCCATTTCCAGTCCTCCAACCTCTCTGACTCCGGAGGGTCTGTCAGGGACAGCAGATGTGAGACGAAGATGCCAACTGCTTGCATGCAGGAAAACACCCAACAACCCAGAAGCATCAACTGCTTTGTGATTGCGGCTGCTTGACAGGAGGACCCACATTTCATGCTGTCAGTCAGACAGCAACACGAGCACGGGGTGATTACAGAACCAAGGAGTCGAGTTCTGTTCTGCACATGCACACGATCAACCCGACTTCTCCTTGCACTTTCCCTGGCAGAGCTGACATTCCTGACAAAACAGCTGAGGGGAACCAGCGGGTTTTCTTCTTGCTTCTTCTCATGTACGGTCCAGTTTAGCAGACTTCACACCAAGATCAGGAGCAAGTGATCTGGTCACACCGCATCCACAGAAGATTCTGAGAGAGGGACAAACCTCGCTTGCCAGACTGCAGGACTGTCGAGGTATCCAGAGTAAGTGAACTTCCTGAACCAGCTGCCCCCGTCTTATCCCCTCTCCAGGAATAGTCCTACCTACTATGGGCTGAATCTTCCCGCATCAAGAAGAACATTTCCTGCACACTGTTTGTAAAAGAGGTGTGATACAGGGAATCATACCTGGCCAAGACAACTGTGGGACGCTTGGCCCTATGAAAACATCAGTGTCACCAATCAACTCCACAATTCACAAAACACTGTACAAGAGAGGGCAGTAAGAACATACAGGGAGACACAACAAAAAATGTGTTTTTAAGACAAAAGCACCTCTGCCCCTCCCGCCGCCTGGGACAGGATGCTCGCTTGTGGACCTCCTTCCCAGGTAAGTTCCACCAGCCCCCAGGTGCACCCACTTCTCCCAGCTCCCCCCAAGAGCCAGCCTGAGCAACACCCAGGCTGCCCCAAGCTTGGGTGGGCCACGCCCCAGATCCCAGGTGAAGAGCTCTGCCATCGCCATCAGCCCCTCTGGTCCGCCTGGAACCCTTGCTCGAGGTGCAGGGAGGACACACTGCTCCTCAGAATTCAACAGAGTCCTAAGGAAACTCAAAGAAAGCTCTAAGGGACAAAGGCCATACATTTGAAGTCCTCTAAAATCATCCGATCACATGGGAGAGATTCTTCACATCCGGCCCAAAGATAAGTAAACCTCTTTTTTTTTTTTTTACCATACTGCTCCTTTCTAGTATTAATCACTGTAGATTAACCTTTCCATACAGCCACCCCAAAAATATATACAACTCCAGGGATTATACCACTCACCCTCACCTCACATATCACCAAGGTACTAAATCGCAAAAGTGCACTACCATACTAATATTCATCCCCTGTCTACTTAATCTGACTTAATTGATGTACTAACAGTCTAATGGCTTCATTTAGGAAATAACAACACACAAACATACCCAACTCCGAGGCAAATTGCCCGAGAGTAGTAATACCAACCAAATCAGTTCACTCAAAAACACACAGAAACTGAAAGGTCTTAAGAGACAAAACAACAATGCCCAAGTCAAAGCGCAGATCAATGAGAAACAAAACCCAAGAAGACAAATCTCTCACTGAAAGAATTAACCCCATAATGATAGATTCTAACCAGAACAAATTCGGAGAAAATAGCCAAGAAAGCCAGGCCCAAGATAACGACTTTCAAAGCATGATCATTACCATGATCAGTACTATGAAAGAGGAAATCTGGGAGGAGATTAAATAACCGCATCTACCCCTTTGAACAGGAACACAACAGACACTTGGAGGAGTTGAGTTGGAGGAGTTCAAGAAACAAAAATAGGCATAGAGCAGTTAAAACAGTCTCAGACAGAGTTTAAAATTGAACTAAAAGACAAGTTATCTTTAACCCAAAACTCAACAATGAATCTTATCAGTAGAACTAAGGAAGCAGATTTTAAAGACAAAGTGGAAGAACTAACCAGCTCAATGGAAGAGGTTAAAGCCAAAAAGATATTTGAGAGGAATATTCAAGAGTTATGGGACACCTTAAAGAAGCCTAACATGAGCATTCATGGAATACCAGAGCAAGAACCCCAAAATACCACACCTGAGGAAATTTTTCAAATTATCATAAATGAAAACTTCCCTCAACTAAAGAATGAGAGGCCCATCCAAATACAAGAGGCATTCCGCACCCCAAACAGATATGACCAAAATAGAAACTCGCCACTGTTGGGCCAGCCCAGGAAAGATGGCACTGGGAGCTAGTGTGCTAGGCATAACCCTGTTTGCATCACAGGGAGCCCTGATTGGTACAAAGAAGTTCCATACACGGGAACTCGACATGTCCCCTGTATAGATGAATCCTGATTCTGGCACATGTAGCCTGTGTGTTGTGCTGGCCATTAATGTGATTGGCTGCCCGTTTTGCGCCTTGCAGTCTCTTGTCTCTATAAACTGCTGCACTACCCACAATAAACCTAGTTCCTGCTTCAACTTGACTCCCTGTCATATCTGAATGTCCTCCAAGGGCTGGGAACGGGAGGACAGTGCACTCACCCCTCTCCATCCAGTCAGTCGAGAGCTGGTGACACGAGTCTGAACCCCACAGCCACAGCAAGTAACAATCAAAACACTCCACATTCAAGACAAAGAAAAGGTGCTGAGAGCTTCAAGGGGAAAAAAAAGTCACTTTTAAAGGTAAACTTATTAAAATAACAAATGACTTCTCAATGGAAACAATAAAAGCAAGAAGAGCTTGGAGAGACGTAATTCAAGTATTGAATGAGCAAAAATGTCAACACAGGCCGATATATGAGGCAAAACTATCTGTCATGATTGAGGGGGAAAGAAAAGTTTTCCAGCACAAAGACAACTGGAATGCTTACATGTCTACCAAACCAGGCCTTCAAAAAATGCTAGAAAAAATATTGCAGCTTGAAGAAAAGAACAAGCATATCCAGAAGGACAGAAGGGAAGTATAATACCACCAAAACCAAAAAGCCAAATAAAACACTTACGAAAGCCATTAAACAAAAAATGTCTGTAATTAAAAATAATCTTTCCATTATAACACTAAATATCAATGGAATTAACTCACCGATCAAGAGATACAGATTACAAACTTGTATTAAAAATCATAACCCATCAATCTGCTGCCTTCAGGAAACCCATCTCACCACAAAAGATAGGCACATCCTAAAAATAAAAGGCTGGTCCAAAATTCTGCAAGCTAATGGAACCAGGAAACAAGCAGGGGTAGCCATTAATGCTATCGGACAAAGTGGACTTCACACCAAAAAAAAAAAAATCATAAGAGACACAGATGGATACTACATTTTAGTCACAGGCACAATTCACCAGGAAGACTTCACAATACTGAACATATATGTACCTAATATGGGTCTCCCCACATTCAAACCCTTACTGAAATGGACCTTACAGATCTCTATCCAACTTTTCATCCACGCACCAAAGAACACACATTTTTCTCAGCAGCACATGGAATTTTCTCCAAAATAGATCACATATTGGGCCACAAAACGAATATCCACACATACAGGAAAACTAAAATTCTACCATGTACCTATCAGACCACCATGGTCTAAAGCTTGACATCCACAACACAACAAACAACAGAAAATACACTTACTCCTGGAAACTTAACACTATGATGCTGAATGAGAATTGGATTCAGGAAGAAATTACAAAGGAAATTCAAGATTTCCTGAAAGTGAACGATAATGCAAATACAACTTATCAAAATCTTTGGGACACAATGAAAGCTGTCCTAAGAGGTAAGTTCATAGCTCTTAATGCCTACATCGAAAAATGGAAACATCACAAATAAATAACTTAACAATGCAGCTTAAAGCTTTAGAGACACTAGAGCAATCTGATCCGAAAAGCAGTAGAAGACAGATTAGCAAAATAAGGGGAGAAATATCCGAAATTGAGATTAGGAAAATAATACAGAGAATCAAACAGTCAAAAAGTTGGTTCTTTGAAAAAAAAATCAATAAGGTTGATACACCCCTAGCTAAATTAACCAAAAGCAGGAGAGAGAAAACCCAAATAAACAAAATTAGAAATGAAAATGAATTTATCACTACAGATACCCAAGAAATTAAGAGTATTATAATGTCATATTCAAAAACCTATACTACGTGAAGTTTGACAACACAAAAGAAATGGATGAATTTCTAAGTAAGCCCAACTTATCTATATTAAATCAGGAAGTTCTGAATTATTTGAATAGTCCTGTAACATATGAGGAAATCTATGAAGTAAGTAATTTCAAATCTTCCCACCAAAAAATGCCCTGGACCAAAGGGATTCAGCACGGAGTTCTACCAGACATTCAAGGAACAAATAATACCAATACTCCTTAAAATGTTCCATCGAATAGCAAAGGAAGGAACACTGTCAAATTCTTTCTACGAAGCTAATATTGTCTTAATCCCAAAACCTAATAAAGATACACTTAAAAACACAGATGCAAACATTCTCAACAAAGTCTTTCCTAAATGGACATCCAATAGCACAGTCACTACAACCAACACTCAACAGATGGGATCATATGAAATTAAAGATCTTCTGTTCAGATAAAGAGATTGTAACTTGGGCACAAAGGCAACCCACAGAATGGGAGAAAATCTTCACTAACCACATATCTGATAGAGTTCTATTATCCAGAGTGCACAAAGAACTTAGAAAACTAAATATCAAGGAAACAAATGGCCCAATTAAAAAATGGGCCTTGGAACTTAAAAGAAACTTTACCTGGAACGAAATTGAAATGGCTAACAAATATCTTAAAAAATGCTCCGCATCCTTGGGGCTGGAGGTGGCTCAGGGGTTAAGCCTCTGCCTTGCAGGCGGAGGGTCCTGAGTTCGGATTCTAGACCCCACGTATAGACGCTGGGCGGAAGCAGGGGCGGCCTGCGTTTCTGGTCCTGGTGGGGCGGAGCCTGTGAATCCTGGGGCAGAGTAAACAAGGAGGAGATGGAGGCGGTCCATGGTGGTTCCCGAATTCGCCCGTGGTTCTACACATACACACACATACATACATACACACATGCACACTTGAATAAATAATAAAATTTAAAAAAAAATGCTCCGCATCCTTAGCCATCAGGGAAACGCAAATCAAAACCTCCCTGAGATATCATTTCACCCAGGTCAGGATGGCAAAAATCCACAATACAAACAACACCAAATGCTAGAGAGGATGTGGTAAAAAGGGAACTCTCCTACATTGCTGGTGGGAATGCAGGCTTACACAACTACTCTGGCGAGCTTTCTGGAGATTCTTAAAAAAGTTAAAGATTGAAATGCCATATGACCCTGCTATTCCACTTTTGGGAATAATCCCCCATACAGCAAAAATTCACCTTGATAGCACAAGTGCAACCATGTTCATAGCAGCACTGTTTACAATAATCAAGTCATGGAATCAACCCAAATGTCCAACAGCTGACAAGTGGATAAGGAAAATGTGGTACATTTACACAATGGAATACTACTCAGCCATCAAAAATGATGAATTAATGAAATTTGCTGGGAAATGGATGGAATTAGATTATATTGAGTGAAGTATCCCAGACACAGAAAATTAAGCACCGTATGCACTCTCTAATAGGTGGACCGTAGTACCAAATCTACTTAGAGACACACTCAAAGATGGATCTCTGTAATACCTACAGTAATTGCAAAGATTATAGATGGGAGGGAAGGGGAAGAAGGGCCCCGCAAGCAATGGGGAGAAAGGGGATCATGCTACAGCGGAGAAAATAGGCCACCATCAAAAACTGCAAGTAAATAATGAGACAGCTAGTTAAGCTCACAGACTTTCCTTCCTGGTAACTTGCAACTGATGGGGTTTGGTCTCACCAGACAGGGAGGACAAAGAGTCCAGCAGATAGAAGGCAACCATCCTACAAATGGGAGACAGACCTCCCCTCCCCGCAGTCTCCTACTCTTATTCCACTACCTTTGAATATACTCTTATAATAAGACTCTATTTTAACAGCCTTTTATCTCTGGCCAGGGGGTGACATCCAATACCCATCAGGATGGAGCTAAGGGTGGTGCAGGAGCAGCAAAACTGAAAAAAAAAAAAAAATCAACAAACCACAATTCAGAACATCAGAGACTCCATATCAACCACCTGGAACCAGGCCAGCCTAATCTCTCCCCATCCTAAAGCTCAGGGAAATTTGCAGAAGAGGGGGCGGTAAGATTGTAAGCCTAAAGATGGGGAGGAAATACAATATGCAAGACACTCCACACAAGTTAGGGCTGAAGTAATCATAATAGGACTCTGCATGACCTGCGCAATGACCAACATATCATTGAACCCCCAAAGTCTAGCATGGATCACAGGCACTAGGATCCTTAGAGGCAAGGGATTAACAGCCACAATAGTGTTCCCATACTAAAGGGGAACACAAAAAAGAGCTCTAGGCAATGCCACCGAGTCCTTACACCTCATCAGAGAGAAGGACCCAGAGGGAAGTTTGACATGCACACTAAAGGATGCTCTAGGAATGGGGGGGGCGCCACTGGGATAAAGGGAGAGAGGGGGGTAAAGGAAGGAGAAAGGGGGGGGAGGAGCAAGGTGATCCAAGGAGGGTTGGAGGGAGGGAGGGAATACATCTTATCAAATTTGTATGATTGGAAAAAATAAATAAATACTTTAAAAAAAAAAGACAAGGGGCTGGAGAGGTGGCTCAGGAGTTAAGCCTCCGCCTTGCAGGCAGAGGGTCCTGAGTTCGGTTCCCAGATCCCACGTATAGACGCCGCCGGCCTGCGTTTCTGGCCCTGGTAGGGCGGAGCCTGTGAATCCCGGGGTAGAAGGAGGTGGAGGCGCCCATGGTGGTTCGCGAATTCGTCCGTGGTTCTACACGCGCGCGCGCGCATGCGCACAGTTGAATAAATAAAAAAAAAAAATTAAAAAAAAAAGACAAAAGCCACATGGGGAAAACATACTAATGCCAGGTTTTAAGCTAGTGTTCTTTAACTAGTTTATTAAATAATATTATTTATTTATTTGTTTGAGTCTCTGTGTGTGTCCCTGTGGAGGTCCAAGGGTAACCTAGAGACTCATCCTGGATTGTTTCTACCTCCTTTTTGCCTTGTGCTAGGTTTTCCAAGACTCTACCCACCATGGCCAGAAGTGCACTGCACAGCCATTTCCACTTGCTGTTTTTATGTGAGACCTGGAATCCAAACTTTGACCTTCAGCTTGGGAGACAGTGTTTTAACCATTGAGCCATCTCTACAGATACTCATCTCATTTAAAGAGCAAAAAATGAGTTGGACATCCACAACAAAGCAAATGCCACAAAATACATTAATTCTTGGAAATTAAATACCATGACTCTGAACAGGTTCAGGTACAAGTCAGAAAGGAAATTCAGAAAGTCCAAGAAGTAAACAATAACGAAAACACAAAATTTCAAAATCTCTGGAACACAATGAAAGCCGTCCTAAGAGGCAAGTTTCTAGCACTCAATACCTATATATAAAAAAAGGGGGATGGCTGGAAAGATGGCTCAGGGTTTAAGATTGCCTCCCAAGCAGAAGGTGGTACATAAACACAATGGAATACTATTCAGCCGTCAAAAAAAAGATGCATTAATGAAATTTGCTGGTAAATGGACGGAAGTGGAAGAAGTTATATTGAAAGAAGTATCCCAAGCACTGAAAGTCAGAGGCTATATATTCTCTGACAAGTAGAACTTAGTTCTAAACCCTCATAATGACATACTCAAAGGAAAAGCTCTAAGATACCCACTATAAACAAAAAGGGTTAAAATTGGGAGGGCAGGAGAAAGAAGGGCCCAAGAGATTGGAAACAAAGGAGCACAGCTCAGTAGAGAAACTAGGCCACTGTCAAGGAAGGACTGTTAGTAGCAGGACATTGGACACTGCCCACTCCCACTCTCTTTGTGCTCACTGGTGTTTAGATGGGTTTGGAGTGCTGGCTGTGTGTCCCCTGGCATGGAAAGGTTGGGCGTTGAGATCAGTTGGGCGTTGAGATCAGTTGGCAGCCAGATGGCAGCTGGAGGCTGACCCCACTCACTACTGTGTCCTGGGCCTATTCTTCCCTCTCCTTTGAAGTCTCTTCTTTATAAAGACCTCTTTCTCAAGCAGTTTTATTTTTAATCTCTGAATAGGAGGGCACCCCAATCCCCAGGCCTTGTGCAGTGCAAGAACGGCAAAATGGAAAACGACAGCCAACCATAATGCAGAATACCGACAACCTTCATGTGCACAGGAACCAGCCAAATTTCTCCCCATCCTAATGATCAGGGAACCTTGCAGAACAGGGGGCAGTAAGACTGTAAGAGCCTAAAGATGGGGAGGTCCACTGGTGGACAAGATGGTCCACTGAAGACAGGGTTGAGGCAGCCAGCAACTCACTGCAATGAGATTTGACTTTTCCAGACCTGCACAAAGGCTGACATGTCAACGTGCTCCCATAGATTACAGGATCTGAGGAAGATAGCTTCAGGCACTAGGATCCTTAGCGAAAAGGGATTACACAGGTACAGGGGAGAACCCATATTAGTGGGATCTCGTCAGGGTGCTGCACACCCTTCAGAGAAGAGAGAGGCTGAGTTAATTAGACGGGTAAGAAACTTGAGTCATAGTGGCTCTAAAGAAAGAGGACACTTTATTAACATAACTAAGCAAATGCTAAATGCACAGGGCATATTTGTCTCTCCTCTAAGCAGTTGAGAGAATTTTGGCATTTTGTACAAGAATATTGTTTTTGGTTCACAGAAGAGGGAACCTTGAATCTAGAAACTTGGAAGAAGTTAGGGAAAGAGATGAAAAATTATTATTATTTCATGGACCAGAAAAGGTTCTGATTTTTGCATTTTCTGCATGGGGTTTAGTGAAAGATTCTTTAGATCCTTGGCATGAAGCAGTATGCTTAGCACAGGACACAAAGTCAGAAAAGGAAACTTCACTGACTCAAAAGGAGAATCAAGCTAGAAATTATGAAAGCTTAGCTAAGCCTCAAGTTGTTTTAGCAGTAGATTTAGAGGAAAGTCATGATGATGTTCAGTGTCCTTCTGAGGACAGTGATTTAGAGGAAGAAGCAGCACATTATCAGAGAGGACAATGGGGTATTTCTAAAGGCTTCAGGGCCATCCCCCCACCCCCCATAATCCAAAGTATAAAACAAAAAATGAGGGCCTAGAAAGCCTCCCACAAAGGTAGGCTTTCTTGGAACAGACTGAAAAATTATTAACAGATATGAGTAAAAATTTGGGTTAATCATATCACCCGAAAAAATACAAAAAGAACCTCCTCCAAATTATCTAGATAGAATAATTACTGAAGAAGTTATTAACATTCAAAAATATCTCTTAAAAGAGAAGCATAAAGGACACAATGATTTTCAAAAATTATTAGGAGATGTCAATTAGATAAGACCCTATTTAAACTTAACTACAGGAGCATTAAAACCCTTATTTGATATATTAAAGGGAGCCATTCTACATAATTCACAAAGAAATATAACTCCAGAAGGCGAACAGTCATTACAAAAGAAAGAAGAAGCCATTAATTCAAATCAACTAATTAGATTAGACTATAATAAAAAATGGTATCTGGTAATATTACAAACTTATTACTCTCCAACAGGGTGTATCTGTCAGGGAGCTCCTATAGAATGACTTCATTTACCAAGTAGTAAGACAAAAGTGAATGTTTCATATCCATATATGGTTTCTTCAATTATAACTAAAGGAAGAGTTAGAAGGAGGGAATTATTTGGGTATGATGTACAATTTATTATTATCCCTTATACAAAGCAACAATGTGACCAACTCTTTCTATTGGAAGATCAATGGGCTATTGCATTTCAAGGGTTTATAGGAGAAATGTTAGATCATCTTCCACCTGATCCTTTGCAAAATTTTGCCAAAGTATATATATTTGCAGCCACTAGATGATGCTGTAATGATATTTACTGATGGGTCCTCAAATGGAAAATCAGTAACATTAATAGAAAATAAGAAACCGACTATAAAAACCTCAGAAAAAATTTCTGCTCAGCAAGCTGAACTTATTGTGGTTATAACTGCTCTTGAGGCAGTTTCTGCATCTTTTAATCTTTATATGGACTCGGCCTATGTGTTCAGACTTTTTCCAGATATAGAAACAGCTACAATTCCATCACAATCAGTAGTTTCTAACTTATTCATAAATTTACAAAAATTGATTCATAAAAGAAGTAATAAATTTTATATTGGGCATATACGAAGTCATTGAAATTTGCCGGGATCATTATCTCAAGGAAACCTATTGGCAGATGCATTTACTGAAGAGATATTGGTATCTACTGTTACTGCTGCTCAAGAGAGTCATAATCTTCATCATCAAAATGCATTGGCTCTTAAGAGACAGTTTAATATTACTCGAGAACAAGCCAGACAAACTGTCAAAGAGTGCTTTCATTGTCCTGAACACTTCTCTAATGTTTCTATGGGGGTAAACCGTAGGGGCTTAAAGCCCAATACTTTATGGCAGATGGATGTAACTCACGCTCAAAAATTCAGAAAACTGGCTAATGTTCATGTGACTATACATACTTTCTCTAATGTAATTATGACAACTGCAAGAACTGGAGAAGCAATTAAGGATATCAGCCAACACCTCTTTGCTTATTTTGCTATTTTAGGAATGCCTTATGTATAAAAACTGATACTACTCCAGCCTATACTTCTAAAGCATTTCAATAATGTTATGATAAATTTAACACTCATCATTCTACAGGGATTCCTTATAATTCTCAAGCTACTGCTGAAAGAGCTCATCAAACTCTAAAAGCTCAGATTAATAGATTAACTAGACAATCAGTACAATACTATTCACCTCATCAAATTCTCAATCATGCTCTATCCGTTATTAATTATCTCAATACAGATGATAAAGGATTAACTCCAATGTTGAGACACTGGGATCTGCCTATTGATGTAAAACCATGTATATTGGAAAGCTTTGTTCACATCACAATGGAAAGGACCCGATGTGCTTTTAACATCAGGGCGAGGCTATGCCTGTGTTTTTCCACAGGATGCAGACTCCCCATATGGATCCCGGATCGACTCATCCGGCCAGCCTACAAAAAGAAAGGTGCCTCCAGAACCATATCCGTCCAGTCAACTGCGGATGTCTAGTCCAGAATCACTGGTGACGCCAATGAATCACCTTCATCTTCACTCTGCTCCTCCATCCAGGAATACTGGATCCACATGGCCATCCCTGGGGACAACTCAAGAAGTTAACTTCTGAGGCTGAACGTGTTGCTTCCACTGGAGGGCGACAACCTACTTCTGAAAATGTATTTCTGGCTATGTTAGCTACTATTGCCTCACAGGTATCTTTGCTTAGAGCTGATCAATCATTTTGGGCTTATTTTCCAGCTCCACCAATCTGGTCTCTTGGAGGGAAAATGAAAACTTTAAAATATTTACTAATGATACTGATTTGATTGGTGGTATTTCTGATTCTTTAGCTCCTCACAAAACTTCTGAAAGTATAAATTTTATTGGCTACACTGACGCTACTCCTCTATGCTTCACCTCTCGGGGCAGGCCACCTATTGCTGTCTCTCTGTTAATTATAGAACCTTTCTTACTGACTCGTCTCGTGATTCCTCTGAAAAAGATAAAAGTAAAAGTATGTGGGAACTTATAATGACTACTTTAGGTTATCATAGTTATAATGATACAACAATCGATTTAACTTCTCCATGTGCTTTAGGTAACTGTCGGGATAAACAGATGTGAAGCTGTGGAACAACTGCTTCCCAGGGCATGACAGGACCTCTGCCATATTGGAGCACATCGGTTGCGGTGACCTGCAGGCCGTGGACACACATGCATCATAGAGAAACACACACCACATGTCCATAACTGTGACAAAGGTGATGGGACCACAAACATGTCTCACAACACTCATCAGCACACAGGAGACATTCCAGCGCACTCCATGGTAACCAGCATGTGCCACAGAAGAAGACTGAGCAGGCTTGGGATATTCCCTGCATAGCCGCTCGACAGTCACTTTTGTGGGTCCAAAGCAATGATTCCTCTATGTGTCTGCCAAGAATGAGCAGGTGGTACCATGAGGTACAATGGAGTGGGACTCACCCAAGGACACCAGGCTGCTGTAGTTCTCCAGCATCACGTCCCTGTAGAGGGTCCTCTGCGCAGCAGTCAGCACCCGCCACTCGTGCCTCGAGAAGTCCACAGCCACGTCCTCAAAGGACACCATCCCCTGCAATGACACACTCGCCATCAACACATCTCCTCAGTCTTGAGAATGGAAAATGGGTGTCACACGTCTACGTGTATATACCATACCAGTGTCTTACAGAAGGACCAGCTTGATTTACATTCTCTATCACCAGAGAGAAAAATCAGTCCACATACCTTACACCTCCATTAACACAGTGCGCCAAGAAAACATGATTAAAGAGTTGACAAGAAATTTCAGTACAAATTTCACAGAAGATAACTTGGTCATGGAAGCCTATGTGGAAATGTGAGAAGTGATGGTGGGGCAGGAGTGTATCTTCTGGACATCATGTGGTTTTGCACCCATGATCTCACAGCAGTCAGGACTATCTGCAGACAACTGTTCCCATCAACACTGCCTCATGGACGGGATGGAGCTCAAGAATCCTCAAGGCGGGGGAAGAGGGATGGTAAGGAGAGGGGAAGCAGGATGAGTATTGAATACGCTTGTAAAACTAGGAAACAATTTTTTAAAAATTACTATTGGAGCTGGAGAGGTGGCTCAGGGGTTAAGCCTCTGCCTTGCAGGTGGAAGGTCCTGAGTTCAGATCCTAGACTCCACGTACAGATGTACAGACGCTGGGCGGAAGGGGTGTGGGGGGGGGTGTGGCCTGCATTTCAAGTCCTTGTAGGGCGGAGCCTGTGAATCCCTGAGGTAGAGTGAACAAGGAGGAGGTGGAGGCATTCCATGGTGGTTCCTGAATTCGTCCCTGGTTCTACACACACATACATACATACACACATGCATACACGCACAATTGAATAAATAATAAAAAAATTACTATTAAAAAAAAAGGAATCCTCGGAGCCTGCCCCTCATGACACTCTACATGTGACATCCTTGAGTTCTTTTCCAGCTCTGTGTCCCTCATGGATTCCATGCCTCGAGTCCATGAATTCTCCAGGAACCCAGCCCCTCATGGGACTCCATGTCTAGAGTCTGAGTTCCATTCTTTCTCTCCTTTAATAAACTCTCACTTAACCCCCCACCCCCAAAGAAAAAGAATCCTCAATTCAACCTTGGGAGCTATAGAAAATTAAAGGGGAATCATATTCCTCAACAATTTACCTACAGACTGGACAGTAGGAAGGGGACTCAAAAAAAAAAAGGCTTTGGTAAGAAGGGAAAGGGTAAGGGAAAGAATAATGGGATGGACTTTGATAAAAGAACATTATATATACATATATACACATATATATCTATATTTATATATGTATTTATGTATAATTTTGTTTGCCAAATTAAACAATATTAAACTTAGTGTCTAAATTCATTGACTCATACACTCAATATTTATGTTTACACCAGAAATTATTGGAATGCATAGAAAATGCTATATCAATAACGTGCTAATAGATATAACAGCATTATAATAGTACAGGGCGCCATAAACTTTTGCTCACTGCTTCTTTGTTCTTTTCAACTGTGCTTTACATCCCTGTTTTATAAACATACACACGCAGTGGCCAGTCACCCATCCTTGGCAAAGAGTGACACCCCTGACCAGGCTAACCTATGGACACCATCCTCTCTCCTGCCTTTTGTCAGATCTGCATCAAGGCTCTCAATGCAGAAATCATATGCGGTTGTCTGAACTAACAAAAGTATCTTTTAATACAGACGCAGAAATTAGGGATGAAATTTTTATGGAGGGTCATGTCATTTTTAAGTACTAAAACTAGGTGTTGACTATATATATATTGCATTTTATGTAACTTCCAACACAATTCAACTGAACACACTTTTAAACATCGAAAAACTAGACATCACATTTAAAAAATCTTAAACAGTGAAGCTGAAACAATAAATGAATATTATTATTATATTGTAATTATAGTTTCCTGGATTACTATGAATTTTTACCAAAATCTGTGTCATACTTAATCCTGGATGTCAACTTGACCATACCTGACAATAACTAAGATCAACTGTCAAGACAACATGAAGAGACTGTCCAGATTAATACACTGCAATACAAAAACCATCCCTAGATCTGATTGGAACCTTCCAGTAGCAGACCAGATAAAAGGAGCCATAGATTCTATTGTTTTCTTTCTTGTAGGTATCTACCTTTACTCCATGATGGTCAGATAGTATGGAGTGAATGATTTCAATTTTTCCATATATAATCGTGTGTCTAGTATGTGGTCTATTTTGAAGAATGTCCCATGAGCTGAGAGAACCGTGGGGCTCAATAGAAGGATACAAGCAACCTATGGAAGGGAATGGGAAGGAGGGGAGAGGGAAAAAGCTGGGATAAATATTCGATATGCCTGAAAGAGTAGAAAAAATAAAAACAAAAAAAAGGAATTGCAGAATAGAAGACGTTGAAGAGAGATTCTCTGAAGTTGGGCTAGGAAACTCTTCTCTCCTGCCACCCGGCTTCTTCCTTTCTCCAGCCCTCCAACCTCCACCTCTTCAACGTGACTAAAGACTCCAGGAATCCTCCAGTCTTCAGCCATCACCCATGGCTCTACTGGACTGAGCAGGTACTGGCAGCCAGTGTAGGACTACCTTAGCCATACTTAGTAGGGCATTCGCTATATATTCAGTCTGTTGATTCTGTGGCTCTAGAGAACCCCAACTAGTACAATCTGTCTTAATTTTTTTTACTCTTCTTGAACTCTGTGTGATAGTTAATCCTGGCATTAACTAAGATCAACTGTCAGACTACTTGAAGAGATGATCCAGATCAATACATTTACAACACAAAGACCAGCCCTAGATCTGACTGGAACCACCCAGTAACAAACTAGATAAAAGGAACCATAGAACAGAAGACTTGGAAGAAGGGAGACTCACCCAGCTCTGAGCCTCCAGTTTCAGCTACCAGGCATGTCATCTCCCCATGAAAGACTGTTTCTCACCTCTGAAACCCTAAAGCTGAACAAATCTTCCTTTCTCCCTTGAGTTGCTTGACTTTGCTCTCTTACAGTAACTGTTACACTCTGCACTGTTCAATGATTTCAAATCACTCAATGGAGCTTCAAAATAAATGCTCCATTCATTTTTAATACTGCATGCAGGCTTCTACTTATGTTAAAAAAAAAAAAGAAAGAAAAAGAAAACAGAAAAAGAAAAAGAAAGAAGCCAGTGGCCAAGCAAGCAGCAGAGTCAGAGGTGACTGCGGTCAACGTCACCAGGCGTGGAAGCAGGGAACCCCAGGAGAAGGGGTCAGAGGTGGAAACTTGCGGGTCAGAGAAAAAAGGAGCTGGTGCAAGCACGGCTAGATTAGAACAGTCACACTTGAAGGGATACATGGAAAAATACCCCCGAAAGACAGAAAGCAAGTTGGCCCAGACCAGAATCTACAAAGGGAACAAACTGAATTTCCCGAGGAAACTGTGGCCTGAGCGCGACCCCCAGAAGGGCCTGATGGCAGCTACTCCTGCTGTGGACTAACCCGCTGTCCCTTCTCGGGTCGCGGTCCCTTAAACTGCAGAAACGTCCCGTGCCTCGTACCCCAGGTGCTGCGACTTAACTGCGATGCTCTGTGTGCGAGAGCTGCGGTTCTCACGGGTGAACCCCGCTCTGCCACGGCTTTCAGCCCTGCCGAGACCCCCGCCTTGGAGGAAGTCCGCGCGCACCAGGCTGCAGCTTCTAATGAAGACTTTTAAACTTCACCCCCATTGAGTCTGTGGTCTGCACGGTGCGAGTACCCGACCCCACTTCAACCGTCAGACCCAGCAGAACCCCTACTTCGGCTGCGAGATGATCCCCAGCCTGCAGCTCCCGGCCAGCGAGCGCACTGCAGGGGACCCGCATGAGAACACCAGCCGCGGGACCCCCACCGCCCCGCTGACCGCGTCCCTTCGGTCCCCGCAACCGGGCGCCCGCAGCAGCGCCCCAGCCGCGCGCCCCCCAACTTCCGCGTGGCGGCTCCGCGTCCGTCCCCGGCACCGACAGCCTGGAGCGCACAGCGGCCGCGCTACCCCCGGGACCCCGCCGCGCTCACCGGGGCCGGCGCCGGCTGCATATCGCTGCCTCGCGCAGCTGCTCTGCGCGTGGAAGTGACACGGAGCCGCGGAACCGCACCGAGAGTCTGGCTGGAGCCAGCGCGCACCAAGATGGCGCAGAAGGCGGGTCAGACACTAAGCCCGCCCCCTTCACCCTGCCTTGAACATCATTGGACGCTCTTCGAGCCACTGCCCGCAAGGGCACAGCCCTTCTTCGTCCCGCCTCCTCAAGCCTTGAGTGACAGGCAAGGGAGCAAATCCTGAGCGAATGGACAAATGACCCTTTCTGTACTTCCTGATTTGCGAAGAAAAAGTTTTCTGATAACAGCAGCTCTGGGAAGGAAACATAAAATCTTTAATGGGGGCTGTCTCAGGGGTGGAGACTCTGCTTCAGTAACCCGGGTTGCATGTGAAAATGCCAGGGGGAAACAGCAGGGGCCTGCAATTCCCGCCCTGGTGGGCGGAGCCTGGGAAATCCCAGACAGTAGCAAAAAGGAGGTGGAAGCAATCCAGGGTGATTCCTGAAGTCACCCTTGGTCCTCCACAGACACACATGGTGCCTTTTGATACACACAGACACACTAAATTAATAAGTGAATGATTATTTTTTAAAAATCTCATCTTGGAATCTGCATGAGCAATGTTGGGGTAAGGGTCCCCAATATTGAGAGGGAAGTCTCTGTCCCATTATGAGAAACCAAAATCTAGGCAGAACATTCAGTAACGGACATTCGGATCCTGGCTCCAGCAGCCCTCTACCCTCCTGCAGTTCCAGACATTGCATCATTATCTGTTATCTTACAGCTACGATCTGGTGTCTAGTGACCCGAATGATGGACTGGGACAGCCAGATGATTTTCTGTTTCGTGGCTTCAGGGTCTTTCCCCGAATTTAGGTTTTTTCATGTAACGTTTATAACTATAGTTCCCTCAACTACCAAGAGAAATAATGTTTTGAAGTTGGGGTGTGGGGAGAATGTAAAGTTAAATAGAACAGTTTTCCTTTTAAAAAAATTGTATTAGACTACCTATGGAGCTATATTTTTTTAAAATATTGAATGGTATAGTAATAAGTGTGAAATTAGAGGCAATATATGTTTTAAATACAGGTTTCAAGACATTTGCTAGTTTTCTAGGCTCACATGATTAATTTCCAAAGAAATCAGAAATATTATCTTAAGAATTGCATTTTTTTAAAAGATTCAACTAATTGCACATAAATAGGGAAACAGATATCAGGAGAGATGACTCAGCAGTTAAGACTCTGCCTCTCAAGCAGAAAGACCTGAATCCAGATTCCAGTTACACATTTAAAAAAAAAAAAACTGAAATGACAGCAGTTTCCACTTCAGGTCCTAGAAGGTGGAGCCTGAGGAACTCCAGAGGAGTAGAACAATCCAGAATGATACCGGAAATCCAGAGGAGGTAGAACAATCCAGAATGATACCCAAAATCCCTCTTGTGATTCCATGAGCACTTGCAGTGCCATCTGATATACACCCACGCGTACACATACATTATGGATTTGGGTATCATCTAAAGATCCACCATAGACCAAAAGTTAAAATTAATAACTGAGAGGCTTTATTAGAGAGAGAGAGAGAGAGAGAGAGAGAGAGAGAAAGAGAGAGAGAGAGAAGAGAGAGAGACTGGCACCAGGGCTCACATACACTAGCAGAGTAATATGTGTGCAGCCTTGAATTACATCTCCATGCAGTTTTTATACACAAAAGACAAAGGAGGATGTAAGCCCCCCCTCCCTTGGGTGCAGATCCTTGGCACAAGCCAAGTAGTTTAACTAGAAGTGTTTACAGTCTTATAGGCATGCAGGCTTCTTGCTGGCCCTCTGGCCAAATGGCATTCCAGAGGGGGATGTCAGAGAATGTAGGGGAGTGGGCATTTTTAGTGCCTGCCAGCAATTTCTCAGACTTCAGAATGCCTTTTTAATATTTTCTCTTTTATGTTTCTCTCCTACAGTGACATCAAGAAGAAAGGTGTCCTGCAGTCTCCCTGTACAATGGGCCTATTTCCTCTGTGAATTTTCTGGTTAATGAGAAAGGACGATTGAGATGTCTGATTCCTGTAGTGCTGGAATATTCTCCTCTGTGCTGTCTTGTCACAGGATTTCTTCCACTGTGGAATTTTCTGCTGTACTGAGTAGTCTCCCTTGAAATGAAAAATTAACTTATAAAACATATATACATAGATGTGTGCATTCATGAGGGATGACATGCATATGTGTATAGTCACATGTTTGTGTGCAAGAGCATGTGTGTATTACAAGTGTGTAGTCACTTGTTTGTGTGCAAGAGCATGTGTGTATTACAAGTGTGTAGCCGCTTGTTTGTGTGCAAGAGCATGTGTGTATTACAAGTGTGTAGCCGCTTGTTTGTGTGCAAGAGCATGTGTGTATTACAAGTGTGTAGCCGCTTGTTTGTGTGCAAGAGCATGTGTGTATTACAAGTGTATAGTCCCTTGTTTGTGTGCAAGAGCATGTGTGTATTACAAGTGTGTAGTCGCTTGTTTGTGTGCAAGAGCATGTGTGTATTACAAGTGTGTAGTCCCTTGTTTGTATGCAAGAGCATGTGTGTATTACAAGTGTGCAATCACTTGTTTGTGTGCAGAGCATTATGTGTCCCTGTGACAGCCTAAGTCGATGCGATGAGGTTGTATTTGATGGTTGTCCACATTCATTAAGGAAGGATCTCAAGTGGACCCAGAGATCAGCATCTGGCCGGGCTGGTTGGCCACTTTGCCAAGGAGATTCCTGGTCCTTATGGGTGCTGGGATTAGTGGGGGCCAACTTTCTGGCCCGGCACTTAGGCATGATGTGTACAATTATCAGGGATTATAGACAGCCAAGGCAGGGCCTCCATCCCTGTCATTGTTCTCACCATTGCTCTGCTCGGGCCACAGTTGACAAGCACTGACATGGTCTCAAACAGTATTGCATCTCGTTGCCCTTTATCCTAATCATCTCCATCGCTTTGGCTGCTAAGATCCACTGACACCTATTTGAAATGGATGACAGTGGGCCTCTGTCGGCCCCTTGTAAAACGTTTCCAGCGTATGGATGACCTAAAGTTAACCTCTGACAGTATACCAGATTGACAAACCAAACGAATCACGTAGAAGTTCACCGAAAGAAAAATAGAAAATTGGTCAACTGGATATGACACAGCTGTGAAAAGCTGGGGAGCTTCATGCTTGAATGGGAGATGTCATGTCAGTAAAAAGATTGGGTAGCGTCTCCACCACCCTTGTGCCTATAAATGTCAAATCAAGGGTGAAACAGTAAGTAGGATGGTACCTGCGCAGGTTGAAAAAGGCACTCCCAGCATTCCTAGGGTGGTTATGAGGGAATCTTAGTGTTGGGGGTGGATTGCCTTCCTGTTAGTTTTTGGTAGTTCCCAGATGTTCCCAAGTGGTAAAGACTGCCACTGCTGCGGGGTGTATTCCAGGACTAAATGGAAAAGCTCTACTGCTAAGATATCACGTGGTATACATTAGGACAGGGAGAAATCTGGAGCTAGGCATTCCCTCCCTGAAAACTGGCTTGTGTAGTGCCAGAAGAAGCGACTCAGGCTGCTGGGAAGTATGACAGCTAAAGGTCCAACCCAGCTGCAGACTCTGTGTGCTACACTATGAAAGTGCCAGGCAGAGTGAGCCAGCTAGAAAGATGGGGGCGTGGACTTCAATGCAGAAAACTAACTTTGGAATTGGGTCTAAGATTCAAAGGCAGAATTCACATCTAGTACTGTGGGCTCAGACAACAGTCTGTACTGTAGAAGAAAAGAAATTTTTAGACAGACCCAAAGGCAGAAATGTTTATGTCCTTGGGTCAGGAAAAGTTATGACTAACAGCTTGGTGGTCAGCAGTTTTCAGAGTTCTGAAAACAACAGGTGGCTAGAGACTGAAAAACATCTCCCCTCTCAAGGTCCCTGTGAGAAGGCCAGATGCCAAACCACCCAGACTCAGATACTAGACCACCCAGACCCCCCAAAGTTGGTTCCAGGAATCTACCCCCTTCAAGGTCTCGGAGAGATGTTTTCAGTACATGCAGATGCCGCTTGAGCCCGCTTGCCCCCTCCCCAATTCCCCTTTCAAGGTCTAGTACGTGCAGCTATACCAAATACCACCAAAGCCTTTGTATTATTATTGTAACTAATATGATAGCCAATAATTTTATAACATTACGTAACCTCCCTGCGAGAAGGGTATAAAAGGTGTATGTTTCTTGAGCTCGGAGTCGTCTCTCCCTTTCCTGTATGGGGCGACCCCAGCGTGCTGGAATAAAATCCTCTTGCTTTTGCATTGAACCTGTGTCCATGAGTATTCTGTGGGGGTCCATTTCCTGGTGGCCTTTGGGCTTCGGCCCTTTAGGTCTAACAGTACCTCGAGATATTTGTGGACATATGGTCAGAAAGAGACACCTATCATATGATACAGGCATGTTACATGTTTGCCAATGTTGCAGTCAAGCTGCATAGTTGCTGATAAATGATCATCAGACGACTTAAGGGAACAGGGGGTTTATTTTCTCTTATGATTACTGCTTACAGTTCGCAGTCCAGCTTGACAGGAGAGCATGCACCAACACCAGTGCCTAGGGAACTGGCCACACCATCTCTATATAACAGCTGAGAGATGGATGATCCTTACTTTCCAGACCAGCCTGTCTGGCCAAATGTACTGATTTCCTCAACCAGCTTTTTGTATTTATTCCAGAGCCTAATCCCACCCACCATGGCTGGGTCTTCCCCAGCAGCTAGACAATCTCCTGCAGATTTGCTCTGGGGTTAATTTAACCATTAATTCTCTACAAATGTACCCAGAGCTCAAACCCTCAACTGTCAAGTTGACACCTGGGCCTATCTATGACACTCCACCCCTTGTCAACTTGACACAAAAACATAGCACTTTTAAACTGTTACCTTCAATCCTGGTTCCCAATATGTGTTAAAAGTTATCCTAAAAATACAAATGCATTTAATTTTATTAATTCTAAAAGTCCAAAATTAAAAATTTCTATAACCCAATTTAAAAAGTCAATAATTAAAAGTTCAATTATTAAAATGTTGGAACTGAAAGTCTTTCTTTAAATATCCTAGATGTTTTAACTGTAGGAGTGTATCAAGTCAAAATACATTAAATACTCCAACACAGATAAAACATCAAATTAGAAGCATCTAGACACAGTAAGAAAATATCAAATTGGAATCAAGTCCAGCAAATCAAATACTGCATCCTGTGTTTCACTGTCCATCTTCTGTTGCTCATCATGTAGTCATGGTGGCCCAAAGATACTAGGCAATGCCTGGCAACAAGGATATCGAATATTGATCCCAGCTTCCCTCTCTCCTCCCTCCCATCTCCTCCCTTCCCTTCACTACTCCCTCTCTATTTATTTATTTATTTTGTGTGTGTGTGTGTGTGTGTGTGTGTGTGTGTGTATGTATGCGTACATGCTGAATATCCCTGTAGTGGACCAAGAGTGACTTCAGGAATCACCCTGGATTGCTTCTACCTCCTTTTTGCTTAGCTCTAGGATTTCTCAGGCTCTGCCCACCAGGGCCAGAAGTACAGGCTGCCTCCATTTCCTCCTGGCATTTTTTATATGGTACCTGAGATCCAAACTCAGGAGCTTCTGCTTCTGAGACAGAGTCTTAAGCCCTTGCACCAACTCTCCAGCCCCATCATTAGGATCTTTAACTACTTTGTTCTATTTATCTATCTCATTTTCCTCTAGTAGAATTACCAAGCACATGAAGCGTCTGTCAAGGCTGAGCTGAGAACTTTTGAATCTCTTCCTCTGTTCACTCTGATGAAATCGGCTCAAGGGTCAAGGCAGGACAAAAGGTTGAAGCACAAAAGGGCTCTGCTTCCTGACTTTGAGTTCCACAACTATGGAAGATTCCCCTGACCTCTGTCTCCCCTGGGGTCCATTCCTATTACATGATCACCACCCACGGTCACCGCCTTTCTGGGCTCTCTGAGGGTTCATCTGCACACCTGTGAAGACCCTTTCCTAGTAGAGTGGCTCAATGGTAGAGGCCCCTCTCTATCCCTTGGGCCAGTCTAAGCAAGGTCCCTTGACCACAGACTGTATGTCTGGCTAATGTCATGTACTCAGGACAATGCCCACCTGCTTTCAGTATTCAACCCTGCTACAAGGATTCTCTCTGAGCCTGTTTTTGCTACAGTGCAGTGTGTTCTAAAAGTCCATTTGCATTACCGCCTCTTCCCTGTTTTGAGTTGTATGCAACAGTCTTTTCTAACTATAACTTCTTTAAGAAGATTTCTTTCCTCCCATAACCCACATTTCCACACTGACATGCCCTCATGGAAAAATCCATCATCTTTCCTCTTGTCAAATGAAGAATTGGAAGCCTAGGATGTCCTCCATCATCTAAGCCAAATTGATTGTAGCATACATGAGTATTTATAGGAAAACATCAAAGAGCTGGACCAAATTCTTTACAGGATTATGTAAAACATATACATTCCAGTTAACAAAGAAAAGGCAGGAGTGACATTAGTTGCTAAAAGGGAATGGACAATGAATGTCTCAAAGGAGAGTTACCTGGTCCTTAGATGAACAAAAAAGATTTAAGAACAGATAGGAGGTAAACTCAATTCCTGGAGGAAGGAATTAGCTTGCCATTGTCTATGCAGACAAGAGGGAAAACTCAACTTCCAAAGGGAGGAATCTACCTACCAACTGCCCATTTTAGATGCTAATGTGTCATTCTCTAGAGAGCAGGCTTTAGGCCTGGCAATCCCCACAGCTAAGGATGCCTCCTTTCTCAAACATTTCCCTCCATTTCATTCACTTGCCCTGTGACTAGCCCCACCCACCATGGATTGGGCCTTCCCCATCCATTAGACAATCTCCTGCAGGTTTGTTCTAGGCTTAACTCAATTTCCAATTCTGCAAATGTGCCCATCTATGTCTAACTATGACAGTCAGTCACAATGGAAATCTCTGGAAAGAGGAAGCCCTGTCCAATGCTAAACCTATCACAATGATTTCAACTGAGATCTCAGCAGAGAATGCTTTTGATTGATTGATTGATCGATTGATTGATTGTGTGTGTGTGTGTGTGTGTGTGTGTGTGTGTGTGTGAGAGGGTACTGTGTGTCCCTGTGGAGGACCAAGTGTCACTTAGGGAATCATCCTGGATTGTTTCTATCTCCTTCTTGCTTCACTCTGGGATTTTCCAGGCTCCGCCCACCAGGGCCTGAAGCACAGGCAGCTGCCCTTTCTGCCTCTTGTTTTTACATAGGACCTGGGATCAGGACTCAGGACCTTTTGCTTGTGAGGCAGAGTCTTAAGCCCTGAGCCATCTCTCCAGCCCACAGAACTCCTTTTTATACTTATTCCAGAAGGGCTCTCTAAAAGAGATGGTTTACATAATGGTTGAAAGTCTGGTGAGGTATGATCCATTACAAATCCATGATTATCTCCAATACTCACAATCCTTTTGGATATGATTAACTGGAAACTGAACATCGG
Organism: Typhlomys cinereus; assembly: GCA_023101885.1. Taxonomy (NCBI): domain Eukaryota; kingdom Metazoa; phylum Chordata; class Mammalia; order Rodentia; family Platacanthomyidae; genus Typhlomys; species Typhlomys cinereus. Next base: position 248,841 of record JALPQD010000830.1, on the reverse strand, counting down.
ACTTATCCCCCTCCAATGACACCCACTTTTTTGAGAGCTACTTTATTCACTCTGGTGATAAGTTCAACTTGCCAGCCTAAAATCAGCCCATCCCTGCTAATTACCTTATTTTCCAGGTGACAGTCTGATCTGACATTGCTGTTACTCATGCCCAAGTTTTTATGTCATAGCTGTTGTGTGACATTTTCTTTCAAGACAACCCACATGTATATTCACCTGTCACAGGTTTTAATGACAAGCCAAAGTCATGTTCACACCAGAGTCTAACTTGATGTACCAATTGAAAGACCCCAAAGTCCTTCACTCGGGATGAGGCCGCCGAGAGAGACACGCCGACACCTTTCTCAATGCAACAGCAAGAGGCTTTATTAGCTACCCGTCAGGCAGCTTCAGCAAGGTCTCACACAGGAAAAGCTGAAGTGGCCCCCAGCAACAAAAGCAGGGTTTTTTTAAGGGGTTTTAGGGAGAGCGTACGTGACCAGGTATGTGACAGTTGGAGAGTTTTACAATTCCCATGAGTTATGGGCCAGAGGTCACTAGGGCTGAGCTGGTCTCTGCTGATAGGCTCGGGCCACCTGCCTAACCGCAAGCTGGTTATCTCTGGGCAGTTCGTTGTCCTGGAAGTTTCAGTTCTTGCCTCGTACTCTATTTTTTTAGGTCTGTAGGGTGGGGTCTGTAGGTGAAAGGGAGTGCTGGGTCATGGTGAGTTCAGCAAGGCAAACGTTAGTGCAAGCAGACATATCAGAGGGCTCTGAGATGGCACTAAGTTGTTTGGGGAGGCCAGGGCCTCTCACCAATAAGTTTATTGGGGTTGCTTAATGGAATGATGGGAGACTTCAAACTAGTCACAGTTGAAAGTCTCAACCCCGGCATCAATGAAAGTTTGTGGGGGAGGTTTATGGAGGGAGTTGGTATTATTTACTTTCAGCAAGGCTACCTGGCTCTTCAGTGTCTGCGGTTAGAAGTCTTTTTTTTTTTTTTAAGACTTTAATTCATTTTTTTTTTGTTTTTAGAAATATCATTTACTATCTTCTTTTTATTATTCATTATGTATACACCGTGTGTATCAGAGGGCACTCGGTGTCCCTGTGGAGGCCCAAGGGTGACTTCAGGAATCATCCTGGATTGCTTCTACCTCCTTCTTGCTTCCACTCGAGGATTTCCCAGACTCCGCCCACCAGGACTGGAAGTGCAGGCCACTGCCTTTTCTGGTTGGTGTATGTGGGATCTGGGATCCAAACTCAGGACCTTCTGCTTGTGAGGCAGAGTCTTAACCCTTGAGTCATCTCTCCAGCCCTGTTTAGAAGTCTTAATACAGATTTGGAACCTTTTTCCAGCTGATGGAGCTAGTATATCTGCTGCAGTCTGAATAACCACAACCTCTGCCTTCCATACTCTTGACTGCTTACAGTAAGGTTCTGTTTAGGTTTCCGTTCTAGACATTACTAGAACTCTTCAGAAATAATCTGCCTACGTAATTGTCTGTTGAAGTACCCACAAGTTGAAAACAAGGCCATTAAAATAGTCTCTACTGGGGCTGGAGAGGTGGCTCAGGGGTTAAGCCTCTGCCTTGTAGGCGGAAGGTCCTGAGTTCGGATGCTAGACCCCACTTATAGACACTCGGCAGAAGCAGGGGCGCCCTGCGTTTCTGGTCCTGGTAGAGTGGAGCCTGTGAATCCCCAGGCAGAGTAAACAAGGAGGAGGTGGAGGTAGTCCATGGTGGTTCCCAAATTCGTCTGAGGTTCTTCACACACACACATACATACACACACATACATGCACAATTGAATAAATAATAATTCAAAAATAAAAAAATAGTCTCTATTGTATACTTTTTAAAATAAGATTTTTACAGAGACTGGAGAGATGATGGCTCAGGGATTAAGACTCTGCCTCGGGGCTGGAGAGGTGGCTCAGGGGTTAAGCCTCCCCCTTGCAGGCGGAAGGTCCGGAGTTTGGATCCTAGACCCCACGTATAGACGCCGGGCGGAAGCAGGGGCGACCTGCGTTTCTGGTCCTGGTAGGGCGGAGCCTGTGAATCCCCAGGGCAGAATAAATGAGGAGGTGGAGGCGTCCATGGTGGTTCCCGAATTCGTCCGTGGTTCTACACACACACATACATACATATACACACGCGCACACGCATACATGTACAATTGAATAAATTAAAAAAAAAAAAAAAAGACTCTGCCTCACAAGTAGAAGGTCCTAAGTTTGGATCCCAGGTCCCATGTAAAAACGCCAGCTAGAAACTGCAGCAGCTTGCCACACTTTTGGCCCTGGTGGGCAGAGCCTGGGAAATCCCAGACTGAAGCAACAGGAGATAGGAGCAATCCAGGATGATTCCCAAACTCACCCTTGGCTCTCCACAAGGACACATAGTGCCCTCTGATAAAACACACACACACACACACACACACACACACACACACACACACACACACACACGCACATAGATAAAATGTAAATAAATAAAATATTAAAATAAGGTTTTACATTTAATTATGTGTCTGTGTATAGTAGAGGACACTAGAGTATGCATGCCTGTAGAGGCCCAAAGATGACTTCTGGAATCACCTGGGATTGCACAACCTCCTGTTGCATTCGCTCTGGGGTTTTACAGACTTGTCCTTACCAGAGTTGCAGGCTACTGCCATTTCTACCTGGCATTTTCACATGGAATCTGGGAGCCAAATGTAGATCCTTCTGCGGGTGAAGCAGAGGTTTAGCCCGTGAGCCATCTCTCAGCCCTCTATTGTGTCTAAATGCGGCACCTTAAAATCCACTTCTGTCTTCTGAATTGACCACTGCAGAATAAGAATTGTGCTAAGATGGACCTAAGAACACCTGTCCTGGTCTGACTTATAGTAAAATATTTTCTCACATTCTGTACTTTCACAGAGATTCTGAGTTCTATAGATTCCATTATAGATAGGAATTATGCTTTGTGATAAAACTTTTTGTCCAGTATTAGACGATTTATGTCAGAGTATCAAAGTCTGTCCTGTAAGTCTCCGTTTCCCTCTTTCTTCACTCATTCATTCATTTTCATTTGTTCGTTTCCCTTCAGTGGTGTTACCCTGAGAAGTTGCTATGTTGCAGCAAGTGCTCAGACACATGCTAATGTGGTGGGAATCTCTCTGGAATAACAGACACAACCCCGGGAACCTATGAGGAAGAGAAGTTTTCAATCCACCAGTAGGACCACAGCCTGGGGCTCCCCTAAACATGACTGTGACCAGGAGCAGCAGACCGAGTAACTTCTTATACTCTGGTAGAAAATGAGTAGCTGTTACAGAAGCAGAATCTAGAGCGGGTGTCGCTTTCTGTTAGCTCTGCAGGCTCAGAGAGAAGGGGAGACGAGGACTCGGAAGCTCTTGTGAAGCAGGACGATGTGTTTTGTGGTGAGATCAGAGTCTGACAAGTTTTCACTGAGGACTTAAGCTACAACTAGAGGCAGCTGAGGTGAGGATCTCTAATAGCCAAGTTGAGGGTCCTTATCATAGGGACTTTGGAATTAGCTCTGGAATTCTACTCCACCAACACAGGCACCTTCATTTAAAAAAAAAAAAAGCTTTATTTGCTTATTTGTTTGCGTGTGCGAGGGAGGATGGTCTGAAGGCATGAACAGGCACATGGCTGGAGGTCAGAGGTCAACTTTAGAAGTCAGTTACCTCCTTCAACCATGTGGGTTTCCAGGGACGGAACCCGTGTCCCCAGCTTTGTGAGAACACTCCTTACCTGCTGAACCATCTCACACACACTCAGGGAACCTCTATGAAACGAATTGGGTCACACGCACTATAAAAGACATAAGGTTGTGAGAGCAACTTGTTGGGCAGTGGGGAGGGCTCCCCTTGGGAGAAGGAAGGGGTGACGAGATGGGTTATTTGTATAGGAAATGACAAGATTCGCTGTACATGCATGCAAAGCACTTACAAAAATAACACCAAAAACCTTTAAAATCTCCTATCTCAAAGCTGGGAGAATAGCTAAGTTGGTAAAGTGCTTGTTGTACAAACATGAAGATAGGATATTGAACCCCGTAATCCATGTAAAAAGCCAGGCATATGGCACCCATCCTACCACTAGGGTTGCATAGAAGGATTGGACTTGGGTTTTACTCCAAAGAAAGTGGTTAAGCTTAGTACTGGACATCTGCATCAAAACGTGCAGCAAGGGAGGTCCCAGGTCCCAGTGCAGAAGCTACTACTCTTGTTTTGCTAAATGGATCAAGTGTCAAAAAGCCCTCTAACATCTATGCCAATAATAACCACTGATCAGTGTTGCTCTCAGTCTTGGGCAAAGAAACTCCTGTCTGCGGGACTCAATGCCTAACACACAACTCATGAATGGGCACAGGCTGACAAAAAGTGACTATGAGTGCTCAGACCCAATATAGGGTATCTGCTCTATCCATCTAAGGCTCAGTGAACCAGTCAGAAAAGGGGAAATATAAGAAATGATGGATGGGAAAGAGTGTACTCTCTGGACACCATGTGGATTTGCACCCATTATCTTACAGCAGACATGACTACCTACACCCATCAACATGGCCTCATGAGTGGGAAAGAAGCTCAGGCATCGTCAATGCTACCCTGGGAGCCACGGAAAATTAAAGCTGCATGGGGCAAACACATCCTCCGTCACTTGTCCACCGGTACAGTGTATCCACTCAAATAACCACACTCACATTCATGCAGGCAAGTCACACACCCCCAAACAGAAGGGGACTTAAGAAAAGTCCCCTTTGGGACTCCCCTTGGGGAGAAGGGAAAGGAGAAGAGAAGATTGATCAAAGATCATTATATACAGACACATATATCTGTGTTTATATATATGTATATATATGTATTGTTCGCCAAATTAAACAATATTAAATTTAGTCTCCATTCCATTGAATCATACACTCAGTATTGATGTTCACATCAGAAATTATTCCAAGAAGAAAATGCTATAGTAGTATAGGGTTCCATAAACTTTGACTCTTTCCTTCTTTGTTCTTTTCAACTATGCTCTATTTCTCTGTTTTACAAACATACACATGCAGTGGCCAGTCACCCATCCTTGGCCGGATGAGCCCCCAAAATGAAAGACCCCTGGTCTTTCGGTCAGGAACGAGGCCACCGAGAGAAAGACCAAGACCCTTCTCGCTGCAATAGCATGAGGTTTTATTTAACGATTGCGCCGGGCGGCTCCAGCAACCTGTCACGCAGGAGAGACTGAAGCGGCCCCTAGCGACTGAAGCAAGGGGTTTATAAAGGGGTTTTGGGTGGGGAGGGGTCTCATTGGTGAGGAATTTTTGCAATCGCTGGTCAGCAAGAGTCCAGGCCTCCGTGATAGATGCAGTCTACCTGCTCAACCACAGGAAGTTTGCTCCAAATGGCAATTATGCTATAAACAGAATTTTCTTGCAAGACTTGTTTTCCCTAGGGCTGGTCATCTTGAGGTTACAGCCTGTTTTCCCATCACTAAGGGTTACAGCTCCTTTTCCCATCACCAGGGGTTTCAGGGCAGGGAGGGAAGTAGCAAGGTGCATAGTTTTAGACAATGGCTAGCAGTAGCTACGCTTGAATAGCTATGAGCAATAGCTAACTATAGCTATGCCTGATCAGCTATGAGCAAATATCTACACTGTGGGCCTGGACTGGCCCGTTCTGTGAATTTTCTTTTTAGGGCAAGGGTCTTTCAATATAAAAGGGAACTTAAAATCTTAGACATTTTTTGGCCTGAGAAATTGTTGGCAGGGAATAAAACTGCCCTCTCCCCTACCGTTCTCTGGAATTCCCCTCTGGAATGCTATTTGGCCAGAGGGCCTGCAAGAAGCCTGTGTGCTGATAAGACTGTGAAACACTGCAGGCTAAACCGCTTTGGTGGGGCTTGCAACCTTTGTCTCTTGTGTATAAAAACTGTGTGGAAATGTAATTCGAGGCTGCACACACATCACCCTGCCCGTGTGTGTGTGTGTGTGTGGTGTGTGTGTGTGTGTGTGTGTGTGTGTGTGTAAGCCTGGTACCACTCTCTCTCTGTCTCTCTCTCTCCCTCTCTCTCTCTCTTTCTTTCTTTAATAAAGCCTCTCAGTTATTAATTTTAACTTTTGGTCTATGGTGAATCTTTGGATGATCCTCAAACCCATAACATTCTGGGGGCTCCCCCACAGATGATGCTGGACAATTTTTCAAGGAGCATAAGGAAAGGCTCCTCTCTAGCCGAAACTGAAGGAAAGGTTCCCCTAGAGTCTGGTCCCTTGAGAAGGTGAAGGAGGCTTCTCTCTATAGTCGGAGCTGAAGGAAAGGCTCCCCTATAGCTGGGCATCTGCTTGTAGTCTATGCCTCATTGGATGGATTTTCAGACCCTGAAACATCTGGGGGCTCATCTGGGATGAGGGTGTTCAGCAAGACTCACCCCACTTTCTGACCAGCCTTGGGGAACTACAGGTGTTCAATCCAGGAGCTCAACTGTGGCCTCCAAGGCTTAGACTTCTCCTGAGGAAGAGGTAAGTCACATGTTGTCTTTGTTCAAATCTGGTGGGCAGCTTGTTGATCGGGCAAAGGCAGATAGGGGAAGAACTCACCCTTGGGAGAGGCGCCACTTGAACATTTCAGGGCTCAGAGGCTGAGCCACCCCAAGAATCTGTGGTGCGCGGAATTGCCCCCACGGTTGGATGTGCACACGCTTGGTAAGCTCAAAGGGGAGAAGCTGGACACAGCACTGCTCCCCGAGCTTGAAGCAGCTGGATAACACTCCAGAGCTTCGATGCGAGGCCCAGTAAGGAATTCCTGGGCCTCACTGGTCTGGTTTAGCTGAACTCTGGGTAATGCAAAAGTTGATATTCATCCATTTATTTGGGACCTGCTTGTCCTGTCTGGATGTTTTCTGGCCAGTGGAGGGAGATCTTACAGGGCATTAACACCTGGTGCCAGAAAAGTGTTTCTTGTTGTGTCTGTCCTGTTTGCATCGTTTGTAATGGTGCCATTCTTAATTTGGGAAGAAATGAAACAAGGATCCTCTGGTCAGAAAACCCCCTTAGAATTAATGAGATCTCATTTTAAAGACTTCCAAAAAACAAGTTTATATAGAAAAATGGTAACTTTTTGCTCACTAGACTGGCCCTCATTTAAGGTAGACTGGCTAGCAGATGTGTGTTTTAACCTCTATCTTATTTAATCTCCCCAATAACACCTTTATTCTAGTTTTTTTTTTATTAAATAAAATTAAAAATTGTTCAATTTTAATTTTTTTCTTTATTCTAGTTTTTAAAGCAACCAAACAAAAGAAATCCTCTGCCCATCTCCCACCCCCCTCTACTGGAGGGATCAGAAGAACCGTTTTTTGTTCTTTGTGTTTTATCTACTTAAAGAAGAATGTTTTGGCTTGCTTGGTTACCTAGGTTTCATGTAATATGTGTGTTTGGTGTTTCAAAATAACAAAGCTGTGGAAATTCATTAGAATTTCTTCCTTCTCCTGCTATGTATGAGCTCCCTTTCTTGGGGACAAATCTACTTTCTAATTCCATGTTCCCATGTATACTCCTATGTCCTGCTACAACCTTGCTACTTTAATTCAGATATAATGATTTTTAAATGTTTCTATTCCCATGTGCCTAATTATAGAAAGATGAGATCTACTGTTATCACCTCCTTTAAAGGACATTTCTTGAGGAATATCTAATGTGAAAACAGTAGGGAACCATCAAGTAGAAGAAATAAAATATAAATGAAATATGTGTGTTACTTAGAAAGCTGGTATATGTGCAGAAGATTTGGGAGAAGGTTTATGTGATGAGATATGCTACTTACAAAGTTGGAGTATGTACAAGAGGTTTATGAGTTGGCTACTTAAAAGAAATATGTTAAAGTAGGTTGTAAAGGGTGTAGGATGTTAGGTTTATGAGAAAATTGAAAATTAGACATGATGGGTAAAGGAAATATTATGTGTTATGCTTTTTCCATGTTATAGAAGAAAAGGCATTGGGCCTCAGAAACATACCTATTAGGAATTGAGCTTCATGTATTCAAGTGTTTTTTAATTGTCTCTGTCTTGATTAAACAGATTTGGTAAATCATAAAATCATAATTCCTAAACGGTTTAACTGCTTAAGATCTTATAGAGTTTAACTATTATATTTATATTACAAAGGTCATGTATTTTAAAGACAAAAATGTTGGTAATGGGCCTAGATAAGGGCTATAAAATCTTGTATTTCAAGGTTAAAAAAAAAAAAAAAACCTCTGCTAAGCCAGTCTCTGCTTACCTTTCTAAGCAGGCTTCTCCGGGAGGGGGAGGAGAAGAGAACTTTGAAATGGGGGAGGGAATGTTGTAAACTCTGTGTGAATGTGTGGGTGAATGCTGGCCTGATGTGGGAGCCCTGCAATGCTTCGGTGCTGGAATTTGTAGTCCCATGGCGAGATTCCTAAAATCTCTTAAAGCCTTGGATTCGATTGGGCCAGTTCTGCGGTTCCATGGTGATAACATATGGTCTAGGGTGGGATTGGATTAGAATCAGATCTCAAGTCATGAAACAGCTGAGCCCACTATGGCCAACATACCACCCATGACTCTGCAAAAGGTGTGGCCAGGCTGGCACGTGGATGGTCTCTTCTGTAGGGATACCCAACCTTTGTTTGTCTGTGTCACATGATGGGGATCAATTTGGCTTTAGGTCTTGTTAGTCAATGGAGGGAAATTCCTAGAAACGTTCACTCTAAAGGAAAAATGTTTCATGTCTGAGATAATGACCATACATATGTTTAAATAGCATAGGGAATTCAGGATGCTTCAGTCATGGGTAGACCTATACCCCTTTAAGTGTGGTGTCAGTGGACATCTCTGATGACCATGCCACGTTTCTACGCCTCGCAGTCAGTTGCCAGGTTTTTATAGTGCTTGCTGAGCCATGTGCCCTTTCCCCAAATCCAGGTCCACTAAACTGAAGCCAAAGTGTCCAGGGACTAACTAGAAAATGTTTAGTCCTACTAACCTGAAAAAGAGTCAACGTGTAGTATTTTCTCAGACATGGCCTCTATACATCCAGATGAGAGATGCCCCCCCAAGAGGATCTTTAAATGATAATACCATCCACCAACTAGATTTATTCTGCTGAATGGCTAACAAATGGCAGGAAATTAAGAGACTATAGAGATCTCTACCGAAAGTAGCAGCTAGTAATTCAGGAAAAACTTTTATCTCCCAATAGAGATACCTTCAGTGGCATAGCCCAGAGCCTCTTTTGGGCTCCCCATTACTAAGGGAACTCTATTATGACTGATTAATTCCTTTCCTCTAAAGATCCTATTGCCTGAAGCCTTCTCCCCTGTGATCCATGCTTGACTTTGGGAGGTTATTGACATGTCAGCCATGGTACAGGTCAGGCAAAGTCCAATCCTGGCTGCTGCAGCCCTGACTTGTATGGAGTATCTTGCATATTGTTGGTCCTCCCCATCTTTAGGCTCTTACAATCTTGCTGCCCCCTCTTCTGCAAGATTCCCCTAGCTTAGGATGGGGAGAGATTGGGTCAGGAAATCTTATCAAAACAGAAGAAAAAGTACCTAAATCACACAGCAAGCAAATCACTGAGCCACCTCTCTAGCCCCATGTTAACTTGAAATAGCTTAGAATATCATTACTGTAGAGTCCAACACTCACAGCTTGGCGTGTCTCCACCCACTTACACCATCATTTACATGATTGTGCAGCCTGTTGCGATGACGAAGAAAGGTTAAATCCCGCCGTCCCCACCTTCGCCTCTGCCTCAATTCCCCAGAGACTCGGCCAGGGGACAGGGAGTTTGTCAGAGCAAATCTCAGTTTATTGGGGGGTAACAAAGCAGCTTATATAGACAAAATACCACAAGGTGCCAAACGGGCACCCAATTGTGTCAAAGGTCAACACATCCTTCAGGTGCTAGTGGTCAAGTCCAATGTAACTCAGCACAGAAGGCAGGTCAATACCTGAAAGCCAATTAGGGCTCTCTGTAATGTGATCAGGGTTACGCCCAGGACACTAGCCCTCAGTGCCATCTTTAGCTCCATGTGCTCAGCTATGCCCTGGGGCAAATCCTGGGCGGGCCCAACAATTACCACTCTGTGATACTCTAGATGTGAATATAGAATCTAGATGTCTAAATGTGAAAAAAATGTCAAGAGCTCACATTTAATGTTTTACTTACTTTAACAATCTCTTCATTGAATGTCTTGTTCTCAATGATTCAATTTGCTTCAAAACTGTCTTGTGATTTTCCTGACTAGTCTCTTTCAGGACAGTTGCTTTATGAATATCTAAAACGACATTACAAATATCCCAATCCATGAATGAGATTTGTGTTTTTGTTCAATTCAAATATAAAAATATGCATTCTTATACTCATGAAAATTGTAAAACATGTGACCTATGAACAGTCTATACTGGGCTCCTTTAAGAATTAATATAACCCAGCATAATAGTATATACTAACTAGTATTTCTAACATGTGGTTCTGTTTTGTTTTATTTCAATCTTTTGAAACACAAATGAACTATTTACCTGATTCATAGATGGGTACTGATGCACATTAATTTTCATGTTTCATGTTTACTTGGTTAAACTTCCTCTTTATATGCTGGTACATATATTATCATCACATATCACACCCCCTTTGCATATGAAAAAGGAGGCTGCAGAAGATCACAAGTTGAAGATCCTTAGTAACATGAAGAGTCTCATGCTGGGTTGTCCAGATAGCTGGACAGTCGGTATAGATGCCTGGTCACAAACCTAAAGACCTGAGTTCAATTCCCAGAAGCCCACACGATGGATGGAGAGAACTGACTTCTGAAAGTTGTTCTCTGACCTCTGCTTGTGTGCCATGGCATGCATATGTGCTCTCTCTCTCTCTCTCCCTTCCTCCTTTCCTCTCTGTCTCGTAAATAAATAGAAATAAAATATTTTTACAATCCAATGCTCACAGGTGTTGTGCCCAGATTTCTGAATCCCAAGAGACCATGGAACCGACACCGATGCAATTTGCATGAGGACTTAATTGCAAGCTCGAACCTGGGCTCATGACCAACCGGCACTGGCACAGCAGTATGGGACCAAATGCGTGGCCCTTTGTTTCAGCGAAGTTTTTATAGCTTACTGGCAACGGGAGGGGGCTTCCAACTTAATAGTTACATTATTGTCTAACAGCCAACAGTTTTGGCGAACAGGGATTGGTCGTGTCTGCCCCCCCCAGTTTGAATTGCAACCTGTATTACCCATAACACCTGCAGTTTCCCATAACACCTGGGATTTCCTCTTCTGCTGGAGGTTGCTGGCCTCCGATTGGCCTGTCTGACTAGATCACATGAGAGCTCCATTGGGCCACATAAGAAAGCTATATACATGTAGAGAAACATACTTAAATCGGGTTCTAGGTCTCCTCACAGGGACTACATGAAACCCTGTTACTATGAGAAAAGATAAAGTAAAAGAACCGTATGTGTTGCAGTTCACCTGAATGGTTGCTGAAAAATCACCATCAAACAGCTTAAGGAAACAAGGGATTTCTTTTTTATAATAGTCCGGTTACAGTGCATAGTCCTGCTTGATGGGAGAGCACGCACCAACACCAGGGCTGAGGGAACTGGCCACCATCTCTACATAATGGCTGAGAGAAGGACGATCCTTACTTGCCAGACCAGCATGTCTGGCCAAGTGTACCCAAGAATGCCAACTCTCTCAACCAGCTCTCTATATTTTATTCCTGGGCCTAATCCCACCCACCTGGATCTTCCCCATCAGCCAGACAATCTCCTGTAGGTTTGCTCTGGGCTTAACTCAACCATTAATCTCTACAAATGTGCCCAAATTGCTTGTTATCGTTGTTAAGAAGGGGTCTCTCTGACTGGTCCAGAATATTCTATAACTCACCAGCTGCCCAGGCTCATTTTGTACCCACAGCAATCTATCTGCCTCAGTCTCCCAAGTGTGCTGACTACACAAGGAATCAAATTCTTTCTACCCCCCTGTATTAGTCTTATTCTGGCCATACTTGTGTTAAAATTAATAAAATTCCTAATCTAAGCCTAAAGAGATGATTCAAGGGTTAAAGTCTCTGCCTGGAAAGCAGAAGGACTTGATTTTGAACCCAGATCCCATGTAAAAATGATGGGCAGAAATAGTGGCAACCTGTACTTCAGGGCCTAGAAAGAGGATTATGGAAAAGCCCAGAATGAAGCAAGAAGAGGCAGAACAATCCAGAATGATTCCTGATGTCACCCTTGGATCCCCACAGGCACACACATTCAAGTGCCCTCTTGTACACATAGACACACACACACACACACACAATTAGATAAAATAAATAAATAAATTTATAACCACCTATTGGATAATGGCAGTGGCCTGCACTTCCCAGAAGGGAGAGAGAGAGGGGGGAAAGAGATAGCAACAATCCACAGTACCCTCTGAAACACACATGCAAAAATAAATGACTAGGGCTGGAGAGGTGGCTCAGGGGTTAAGCCTCCGCCTTGCAGGCGGAAGGTCCCGAGTTCGGATCCCAGATCCCACGTATAGACGCCAGACGGAAGCGGGGGCGGCCTGCGCTTCTGGTCCTGGTAGGGCGGAGCCTGTGAATCCCGGGGCAGAAGGAGGTGGAGGTGTCCATGGTGGTTTGCGAATTCGTCCGTGGTTCTACACACACATACACACACACACAGACGCGCGCGCACATACACACCGTTGAATAAATAATAATAATAATAATAAAAAAATTTAAAAAAAAAAATAAATAAATGACTAAAAAATTTAAAAGTGTTTTGGCAACAATTATAACAGTAAGAACTAGGGACAATTTACTGTTCATTGATATAGGATTGCGGGGTTCTGTGACCAGCACGCTTACCTCGCAATCCTGATGGCTACTGGAGGGGGATCAGCAAGAATTAAGTCAGGCTGGGTCAAGACGGGATCTTGGAAAAACCAAAAAACCAAATCGAGTTTATTATGGAACCTAATCCCTTATATACCATGAAACGGGGATGAAGTCTGTACATTGAGCAGAGTGATGACATCAATAGTGACAAACTGTAGGTGCAGAGTCCAATAGGTGGGACCACCACCAACAATACAACCCTGCCAATCCTTAGACATGTTAACAGGCTCTAATGGTCCCATAAGTGGTGGGGAGAGAACAGGCTGACAAGTCAGGAATGAGTTGATGCAATTGCAGTGATAAAGCTCTGTGTCTGTCCGTTAGATGTGCTAATCAATGTCTAGATGGCTTCCAAAGAACAGGAAGGAACATGTGAAAAAACACCTCTGCCCTTGAAACCAGTTCTAGACAGGACAAGATCCATCCTTGCCCCTTGTGGGAAGGTCAATAGAAGTCAGCCTACGACTATACCACTGGCATAGGCTGGCATCTATGCTGACATAGGCACAGAACTATGCTGGAATATCCAAAAAGGGGGCACACTACAACTGAGATTGCCGTCTTCAAGAAATGGAGATCTCCAGCTTGAGCATTCCCAAAAAGGATGAGTTAGATATATTAAATATTGGATATAAAATAATATTTAGTAATACAGAATATAATCTTGTGATTTTAATGGGAAAAACAGAATTCAAGGCAATGCACACAGCCTGGATTCATTTTTCTCTCAGTGTTTTGTGAGCATGTATAGAAGATGTCCCATAAATAGTACAACATTCTGTTATGCCTGGATCGCAAAGTCCAAAGAAACCCACTGAAGTCGTCCACCGATGCAAAAACAAAGGAGTCTTTATTAAAAATTCAAGCCTAGGCCTGGGACGTTCATCCCCCAATGCAGTGAGAGTGAGCGGCCCGGAAATAGGAGGTTTTGGGGTTTTTATAGGGTTATCGCAAGCAGGGACTGAGGAATATGCACGCAGCTCACATAGCCTTCCTCAACCCCTCCCCCCTGGTGACCGATGGCACTCTGCTCTTCCTAGTACGTGCTGGGGAGGGGGGGGCTGGCACCGAGGGGTCTGCGGTTTCTTCAAGGGCTGGCCATAGGTTAGTAGTTATCTGACTTCCCAACCATCTGGTAGCTTCCCCAGCAGTTATCTTACTTCCCGGCCATTTGGTTGTCCCCCTGGAGGAGGGTGTTTGATCTTCCAGGTGCCTGATTCTGCTCAGGCTTATCTGGGATTCCTAGGTAAATTGTAAATTCTTGAGAGCACTAGAGGAGAGGGGCTTGCAACTTTAACGTTTTCACATAGGCTCTCACAATTCTTCATATAGTATATATTCTACATTAATATATATAGCATATTATCTTACATATGGTATAAATATCCTATATAGTATTTCATTCTGTTACCAATGAATATTGCACATACATTACAACTTAAGAAAAAAGGAAGAAGGAAATAAATAAAAACAGTAAAAAATGAATATCAGCTGTGGATATAGCTATTTTTGGGTTATGAATTATTTGTAGATATATATGTGTTTCATTCACAAATGGAGAAAATTTGAGAATATGTAAGTATCTGGTAAATTTTTCCATCTCTGACTCTTTTTGAGGAGGCAGCCTCAAGCACTAAATGGGAAGCAATCCCCTAAAACCTTAGCATCCAACGTAAATAAAATGAGTAGCCAACTGAAAGATTAGTTTGCTAAATTTCAGATCAGTACACAAAGGCATGGGTTTCTTTGTGACACTTTCTTATGACTACACTTGTTTCCTTCGCTCCCTCCACTACTGCCCTCTGCTCTGTTGCTTGAGTCTGCCTTCCTGAGTCCGTTCCTCCTACTGTTTGCTCATCATTAGTTCTCATAGTGAAGGAACCCAACAGAGTCCTGACTAGAGTAACTCCATCTTGTCTGGGACCTTCATCTTAAGACTGGACTCAGTAACTGGAAAAGCCACTAAGATGTCCCTGGGAACTCCTCCACTAAGACATCCCTGGGAACTCCTCGACCTCTGACCAGGCTATTTACTACACAATGGGCAAACACCAGATGTCCACAGGAATTGTAAAAATATCAAGACAAATGACAAGTGTTCAGGATGTGCCTCATGTGCTTATTTGAGCACATACTTCAGGATGTACCCCTATATGTTTATCTACCTCAGGATGTGCCCCCATATGTTTATCAGAAGATGTGCCTCAAGATATGACCTCCTGCTGAATATGTGCTAAAAGTAATGTATCTACTTTGCACCCCCTGTTTTCCTAACTATAAAAACCCTATAATTTCTAAAACTTGGCACTCTCATCACTAACATGTTGTGTCAGGAAGGTACGGGTCCAAGCTTAAGCTTGTAATAAAGCCTCCTTGCTTTTACATACAGATGTGGACTCCTGGTGGTCTTTGGGGACCCCGAGACCTAGGCACAACATCTTCATGTATATTCCATGAAGTATCATATATTTAATAGTTAAGGACTGACTTAAAAATTGAAAACAGGGCTAGAGAGATGGCCACATGCACACACACACACACACGCACTAAAATAAATAAATTAAAAATTGCTGAAATAGATTAGTAAATGATCATATTAAAGATCAATGATGGGGGCTGGAGAGGTGGCTCAGGGGTTAAGCCTCTGCCTTGCAGGCAGAAGGTCCTGAGTTTGGATCCTAGACCCCACGTATAGATGCTGGGTAGAAGCGGGGGCGGCCTGCATTTCTGGTCCTGGTAGGGCAGAGCCTGTGAATCCTGGGGCAGAGTAAACAAGGAGGAGGAGGAGGCGGTCGGTCCATGGTGGTTCCTGAATTCGCCCGTGGTTCTATACACACACACACACACACACACACACATACATACATATACACGCGTACACACGCACAATTAAATAATAATAAAAAAAGATCAATGATGGCTGGAGCAATGATTCAGGGGTTAAGTCTTTGCCTTGCAAGCAAAAGGACCTGAGCTCAGATCCCAGGTCCCATGTTAAAAACACCAGGCTGAAATGGCATTGGCCTACACTTCCAGCCCTGGAAGCCAGAGCCTGGGAAACCACAGAGCAATGCAATAAGGAGGCAGAGCAATCCAGAGTGATCCCCGAGATACCCTTGAGTCTCCAAAGGCACACACATTACCCTCTAATGCACACACACAAAAACACACCTGAAAAATAATTAAAGACTAGCGACATATTGTTCATTCCAACTGACAGGAAAAATTGGAAAACAAGTATCCTGCACCCCATACGCATGCAAACTATTTCTGTCTCTCTGAGTATTCGCAGACTGTTTATGATTTCAACACAGACAAATCAAATTATTCTCTGAAAGCACGCAACATTCACACAGTTGTTGTTTGTGTGAAAATGTATTTTCTCTTGCACAATGCAGCTAAAGACAGACATATGTCTTTTTTAGTGAAAGTGGTGATAGAAGCAGGTTTGAGAGAGAGAGAGAGAGAGAGAGAGAGAGAGAGAGAGAGAGAGAGAGAGAGAGAGAGAGAGAGAGAGAGAGAGAGAGAGAAAGTGTATGTGTGTGTACCAGAGAACATTTGGATGTGCATGCCTGTTGTGACTCAAGGGTGACGCCAGGATTCATCCTGGATTGCTCTCCCTCCTTGCTACTTTGCTCTGGAGTTTCCCAGGCTCTGCCTTCCAGAGCCAATATTAAACTTCACCACCATTTATGCTCCACATTTTCACGTGGGATCTGGCATCCAAACTCAGGTTCTTTTGCGTATGAGGCCAAGACTTGGGACTCCCTCCCCCAAGTTATTTCCCAGCCCAGAGACACATGTCTTAAGTTTCATTTTAAAGAATTTTTTTTTACATTTTTTTAAACATTTATTATTATTATTATTATTATTATTATTATTATTATTTATTCAACTGTGTGTATGTGCACGCGCGTGTGTGTCTGTGTGTGTGTGTGTGTGTGTGTGTGTGTGTAGAACCACGGACGAATTCGGGAATACCATGGACACTCCATCTCCTTCTGCCCTGGGATTCACAGGCTCCGCCCTACCAGGACCAGAAGTGCAGGCCGCCCCCGCTTCCGCTGCGTCTTACGGTGGATCTGGGATCCGAACTCGGGACCTTCCGCCTGCAAGGCAGAGGCTTAACCCCTGAGCCACCTCTCCAGCCCTTAAGTTTCATTTTAAATTAGACGAAGATATGTTCCAACTCCAGCCTGTGAGATGCTGCCAGGGGCTATGCCAGGTAACACACAAGGATGTCTTGCTCAGTTAATGCAGCCAAATGATGACGCTTGTTGAAAGGTCTACAGACCTTCCCGGGGCTCCTTGAATTCCTGTCCAACCTGGGGAGCTAGATCAGCAGGGGAGCCATTTTGTTCCTGCTCTTTGTCCTACAAAGGAGGTTTTGCTTGCTCTGTGGTCAGCCTTGGCCAGGAAGCAATACTGGCCAGCTCACCATGTTCCATGTCCTTGTGATTTATTAACTGGGAACAGACCCCAGTGCTCCCAGAATTGTAGAACAGAATGTCTATCTTGAGAGTGCTGATTGATTGCACACAGAGTTAATTATAAGCAGCTAGCTTCCTTTTGTATACCTTCCTGTTATGCTCTGCTTACTTCTTGTTTTTATACATTATGCTATTCTTGGATGTTTTACTGTATTTAAAGATTTTTTGCTGCTATTCTTTGATGTTTTTGCTATAGTTAAAGACTTTGGCTAATTGCCCAACTTCCATGTATATATACTGAGTATTGTACCCAGATCCTAAAATCTCCTAAAGACCACCAAGATGTAATCACACGAGAGTCTTTATTCAGGTACAAGCTGGAGCAGGGGCTCACACAGTACCCAACTCAGTAGGTAAGTGAGAGCCCCAACAGAATAAGAGCAGGGTTTTTATACAGCAGGGTTTTGAGTTTAGGGGCTTTCCACAAGGGTTACAAATTGATTGGCTGAGGACTATGTGCAGAGGGCTATGTGTTGAAGCGTATGTGCTTATAAAGGGGAAGCAAAAAAAAAAAAAAAAAAAACCTTTCCAACCATCCCTAAATCACAGCTGTCATTCTGGTTCCTTATCAGGGGCCACCTGGACTCAAGGGACTGTTTGCGCAGGCATGAGTCAACAACTCAGGACCATTTGTGTTCTTTTCCTGGAACTGTCCTGGTCAGAGGTTAATTTGAGCTCACTTAGGCTCTTGGATGTGTGAGATGGAGTTTCCACCCAAAATGGAATCTCTCAGGCTTCACACTGAGTAGTTTAGAATAAACTTATTTCAGTCTTACTGAGATCCTTCTGATCTGGCCTGGTATTAATTCCTAGCCATCCCCATTGGGAACTCCATATTGATTCATAAGTGCAGACACTTATACTTGTCCTAAACACTAGTTGCATGCTAAGGTCTCTTAGAAGGACTTTTCATAAATGATGCCAACCTCAAATTACAATGAGCTGAAGAAATCAAAACCCCTAATCTGGGATTCTATCATTAGTATTCTTACAACTCCTCAGATGAATTCAGTGTGAACATAATCCTAACAAGATAGCTTTTAAGCACTAAAAGACAGAAACTTGGATTTGTAGGGGGGGTGGGAAAAAAAATCTTGTAGAAAACCATCACGAACATTACCAAACCAGCTAGCCTGAAGTTAGTCTTTTCTTGGCATCTTCTTTCTTCCTTTCTTTTTTCCTTTTCCTTACCTTCCCTTCCTTCTTCCTTCCTTCTGTCCTTCCTTCCTTCCTCCGTCGTTTTCTTCTTCTTCTTTCTTTCTTTTCTTTCTTTTTCTGTCTTTCTTTTTTCTCTCTTTTCTCTCTTTTCTCATTCCTTCTCCCTCCCTTCCTCCTCTCCCTCCTCCCTCTTTCTTTCTTTTCTCTCTTTTTTCTTTTCTTTCTTCTTCTTTCTTTCTTTCTTTCTTTCTTCTTTCTTTCTTTCTTCTTTCTTTCTTTCTTTCTTTCTTTCTTCTTTCTTTCTTTCTTTCTTTCTTTCTTTCTTTCTTTCTTTCCGCTTTTTCCCCCTGTGTCTTTTGTTTTGTGCTGGGAAATCAGATTTCTAGCAGCCCAGGAAAGAATTCAGCTTGATTAACAGTTAAAGCTGGACTTGACATCCTGATACAACTGTATCCACCTCCCTAGAGCCAGAACTACAAGCTTGTACTTCCACACCGAATTCCCTGGTAATTTTTTAAATCAAGGATTTATTGAATTTGAACTGATAAAATATATTTTTGAATTTGATTAGATAAGATCTTTCACCAAACCTGACTTTCTACAATTTATCTAAGCTGACTAAAAAACACATTAGGAATCTGCCTGGTCCACTCCCCCTTCTATGCACCTCCAATGGTAGGATGGGTGCCATATGCCCAGCTTTTTACATGGATCACCGGGTTCAACATCCTATCTTCCTATTTGCACAACAAGCACTTTACCAACTTAGCTATTCTCCCAGCTCTGAGATAGGAGATTTTAAAGGTTTTTGGTGTTATTTTTGTAAGTGCTTTGCATGCATGTACAGCGAATCTTGTCATTTCCTATACAAATAACCCATCTCGTCACCCCTTCCTTCTCCCAAGGGGAGCCCTCCCCACTGCCCAACAAGTTGCTCTCACAATCTTATGTCTTTTATAGTGCGTGTGACCCAATTCGTTTCATAGAGGTTCCCTGAGTGTGTGTGAGATGGTTCAGCAGGTAAGGAGTGTTCTCACAAAGCTGGGGACACGGGTTCCGTCCCTGGAAACCCACATGGTTGAAGGAGGTAACTGACTTCTAAAGTTGACCTCTGACCTCCAGCCATGTGCCTGTTCATGCCTTCAGACCATCCTCCCTCGCACACGCAAACAAATAAGCAAATAAAGCTTTTTTTTTTTTTTTTAATGAAGGTGCCTGTGTTGGTGGAGTAGAATTCCAGAGCTAATTCCAAAGTCCCTATGATAAGGACCCTCAACTTGGCTATTAGAGACCCTCACCTCAGCTGCCTCTAGTTGTAGCTTAAGTCCTCAGTGAAAACTTGTCAGACTCTGATCTCACCACAAAACACATCGTCCTGCTTCACAAGAGCTTCCGAGTCCTCGTCTCCCCTTCTCTCTGAGCCTGCAGAGCTAACAGAAAGCGACACCCGCTCTAGATTCTGCTTCTGTAACAGCTACTCATTTTCTACCAGAGTATAAGAAGTTACTCGGTCTGCTGCTCCTGGTCACAGTCATGTTTAGGGGAGCCCCAGGCTGTGGTCCTACTGGTGGATTGAAAACTTCTCTTCCTCATAGGTTCCCGGGGTTGTGTCTGTTATTCCAGAGAGATTCCCACCACATTAGCATGTGTCTGAGCACTTGCTGCAACATAGCAACTTCTCAGGGTAACACCACTGAAGGGAAACGAACAAATGAAAATGAATGAATGAGTGAAGAAAGAGGGAAACGGAGACTTACAGGACAGACTTTGATACTCTGACATAAATCGTCTAATACTGGACAAAAAGTTTTATCACAAAGCATAATTCCTATCTATAATGGAATCTATAGAACTCAGAATCTCTGTGAAAGTACAGAATGTGAGAAAATATTTTACTATAAGTCAGACCAGGACAGGTGTTCTTAGGTCCATCTTAGCACAATTCTTATTCTGCAGTGGTCAATTCAGAAGACAGAAGTGGATTTTAAGGTGCAGCATTTAGACACAATAGAGGGCTGAGAGATGGCTCACGGGCTAAACCTCTGCTTCACCCGCAGAAGGATCTACATTTGGCTCCCAGATTCCATGTGAAAATGCCAGGTAGAAATGGCAGTAGCCTGCAACTCTGGTAAGGACAAGTCTGTAAAACCCCAGAGCGAATGCAACAGGAGGTTGTGCAATCCCAGGTGATTCCAGAAGTCATCTTTGGGCCTCTACAGGCATGCATACTCTAGTGTCCTCTACTATACACAGACACATAATTAAATGTAAAACCTTATTTCTATATTTTATTTACATTTTATCTATGTGTGTGTGTGTGTGTGTGTGTGTGTGTGTGTGTGTGTGTGTGTGTGTGTGTTTATCAGAGGGCGCTGTGTGTCCCTGTGGAGAGCCAAGGGTGAGTTTGGGAATCATCCTGGATTGCTTCTACCTCCTATTGCTTTGCTCTAGGATTTCCCAGGCTCTGCCCCCTAGGGCTAGAAGTGCAGTCTGCCACAGTTTCCACCTGGCTATTACATGGGACTTGGGATTCGAACTTAGGACCTTCTACTTGTGAGGCAGAGTCTTAACCCCTGAGCCATCATCTCTCCAGTCCCTGTAAAATCTTTTTTTAAAAAGTACACAGTAGAGACTATCTTAATGGCCTTGTTTTCAACTTGTGGGTACTTGAACAGACAATTAAGTAGGCAGATTATTTCCGAAGAGTTCTAGTAATGTCTAGAACGGAAACCTAAACAGACCCTTACTGTAAGTAGTTAAGAGTATGCAAGGCAGAGGTTGTGGGTTATTCAGACTGCAGCAGATATACTAGCTCCATCAGCTGGAAAAAAGTTCCAAATCTGTATTAAGACTTCTAACTGCAGACACTGAAGAGCCAGGTAGCCTTGCAGAAAATAAATATACCAACTCCTTCCATAAACCTCCTCCATAAACCTTCATTGATGCCAGGGTTGAGGCTTTCAACTGTGGCTAGTTTGGAGTCTCCCATCATTCTATTAAGTAACCCCAATAAATTTATTGGTACATCAAGTTAGACTCTAATGTAAGTATGACTTTGGCCTGTCATTAAAGCCTGTGACGGGTGAATATACATGTGGGTTGTCTTGAAAGAAAATGTCACGCAACAGCTATGACATAAAAACTTGGGCACAGAGCAATAGTGATGTCAGATCAGATTGTCACCCGGAGAACAAGGTAAATAACAGGGATGGGCTGATTTTAGGCAGGTGTGTTGAATTTACTACCAGAGTGAATAAACTAGCTCTCAAAAAAGTGGGTGTCATTGGAGAGGGATAAGTCCGATGTTCAGTTTCCAGTTAATCATATCCAAAAGGACTGTGAGTATTGGAGATAATCATGGATTTGTAATGGATCACACCTCACCAGACTTTCAACCATTATGTAAACCATCTCTTTTAGAGAGCCCTTCTGGAATAGGTATAAAAAAGAGTTTTGTGGGCTGGAGAGATGGCTCAGGGCTTAAGACTACCTCACAAGCAGAAGGTCCTGAGTCCTGATCCCAGGTCCTATGTAAAAACAAGAGGCAGAAAGGGCAGCGACCTGTGCTTCAGGCCTTGATGGGCGGAGCCTGGAAAATCCCAGAGTGAAGCAAGAAGGAGGTAGAAACAATCCAGGATGATTCCCTAAGTGACACTTGGTCCTCCACAGGGACACACAGTACCCTCTTTCACACACACACACACACACACACAGACACACACACACACACACACACACACACAAAATCAATAAATAAATGAGGCAATACTGAGGGAAGGGAGTGCTGGGCTGATTTTTCCCAGGCACACACTGTGATGACTCCAGGCCATCTGGGCGGAGAAAGGTGAACGTGCTGCAGGTCCTTCACTCCCTCGCCCAAATCCAGGGGACTCCAGACACAGCAGGGAGTCTGTCAAGGCGATACTCACTCACTCACTCATTCACTCACTTAGTTACACAGCTGCTGGCTGTGATGATGAAGATAAGTAAAGCCTGACCACCTGCACCTCCGCCTCAGCCCTCCAGAGACTCGGCCACGGACAGGAGGAGTTTGTCAGACAAGATCTCGGTTTATTGGGGGTAACAAATCAGCGCGCGTGAAACAGGCAGCCAATTACCTTAATGGTCAGCACAGCACACAGGCTGCATAGGTCAGACTAAACATAAATCTATGTTGGCTCCTATGAGCCAATTAGGACTCTCTGTAATATGATCAGGGTTACGCCTAGGACACCAGCTCCCAGCGCCATCTTTCCTCCCATGTGCTAAGCCATGCCCTGCTCACTCCCTCCCAGACCGTTATCCCTGGTCAGGCCCAACAAGGGAGGAGATGGGAGGGAGGAGATGGGAGGGAGGAGGGAGGGAAGCTGGATTAATACTCAATACACTTGTAAAAGTATAAAAATTCATTAAAAATTAAAAATATATTAATAAATAGTTTTTTAAAAAATATCTCCTCATGATTGCAAGAAGGGCATCTAGGCTTCAGGTTAATGAAACAACGCAGCAGTCTTTGGGTGCTGAGTGTGCGTCTGAGGTTGGGTCCTCATGAATAAGCCTCCCCTGATGTCATAGTGTTATCCGTTTCTGAGACATTGTCCTCAATGATATGATGATACTGGGCAGTGTCATGAATGATCATGTATTTTGAGTGACTCTGGAGATGGTAGCTTTGGGGTAAGAAGTCTGAGACTTAGGAGAGAGACCCTATATTGCTCCCCTAAGTCTCAACAGATGGTAAAAACGTCTCAGAACATTGACTATGATAGGGTAGCATCATGTGTATCTTACATGACAATCGCACGCTTGACACAGGATTTAAAGTTTCAACACAAATGGTGCAGATCCTGAGCTATGTTACTAGTTAAGAGTATGCAAGGCAGAGGTTGTGGGTTACTCAGACTGCAGCAGATATACTAGCTCTATCAGCTGGAAAAAAGTTCCAAATCTGTATTAAGACTTCTAACTGCAGATACTGAAGAGCCAGGTAGCCTTGCTGAAAATAAATATACCAACTCCTTCCATAAACCTGAGATGGACTAATGTTTCTTTTGTGTTTTGAACTTGCAACCCATCTAGACCAGTGTTGCAGTTAGCCTGCATGGTTGCTGATAAATCACCATCAAATTGCTTAAGGAAACAAGGGGTTTATTTTCTCTTACCATAGTCCAGTTACAGTCTGTAGTCCAACTTGATGGGAGAGGGCCGAAGGTACTGGCCACGCCATCTCTACATAATGGCTGAGAGAGGGACAATCCTTACTTGCCAGACCAGCATGTCTGGCCAAGTGTACACAAAGATGCTGTCATAGTTAGGCACAGTTGTCAACTTGATTCTTGAGGGTTTCAGCTCTGGGCACAGGTGTAGAGAGTTGATGGTTGAGTTAAGCCCAGAGCAAACCTGAAGGAGATTGTCTAGCTGCTGGGGAAGACCTAACCCATGGTGGGTGGGATTAGGCCCTGGATAAATCACAGAGAGCTGGTTGAGAGAGTTGGCATCCTTCTGTATACTTGGCCAGACATGCTGGTCTGGCAAGTAAGGATTGTCCATTTCTCAGCTGTTATGGCGGCCAGTTCCCTCAGCCCTGGTGTTGGTACCTGCTCTCCTGTCAAGCTGGACTATCATAACCGGACTATCATAAGAAAGTAAACTCCTTGTTCCCTTAAGCTGTGTTCTGGTCATTTATCAGCAACTATGCAGATGAACTGCAACAGATGCTGACTCTCTCAATCAGCTCTCGCTATTTTATTCCAGGACCTAATCCCACCCACCTGGGCCTTCCCATCAGCCAGACAATCTCCTGCAGATTTGCTCTGGGTTTAAGTCAACCATTAATTCTCTATACATATGCCCAGAGGTCAGACCCTCAACTATCAAGTTGACACCTTTGCCTAACTATGACAACCAGGATAAACATACATGGCCAATGCTGCTTATATGAAATTTAAATGTCCTGCCTCTGAGCAGAGATGAAGTTTGTCTAACTCCCTGAGCCTCAGTACCCATGTCCCTCTTTAGAGCCCAAAGCCTTATGTCATATTTTTTTCATGAACATTTTCTGATAGCACCAGGCCCTGGCAATAGCGTCATACATAATAGAGGTGGGATTAGGAATATTACTAATGTTACTTTAGTTTGAGGGAGATTTGAATGCACTTTGGCCTCCTGCCTTTCTGCTTAATATTATCAATTTTGAAAAGATGGATGTTTGCCACTATGTCTTTGAGTTCAGGGAAAGGGATGGCAATGTGAGAGATCCCCTTGGACAGATGACATCTACTTCATATGTTTTCCTATTGATTAATTAAGGAAGTGGGTGCTGCCATCAGAGATAATTAATGGGTGGTGAGACTCTTTAGGCTTTACACAGTTTGGGGTGTTGCTGTGATGGAGGTAGAAGATTGGTTTTTCGGGCATTCTTTGAGATCACTCCCCCACCTGCTATAACATGTATAAAAGATATGTTGACTCCCTATCCTAAAGCTCAGGGAACCTTTTGGAAAAGGGGGCGCCAAGATCATAAGAACCTAAAGATGGGGAGGACCAACAATATGCAAGATACTCCACACAAGTCAGGGCTGCAGCAGCCGGGATATAGCCACAATGTGATTGAACCTTGCCTGACCTGCAGAAAGGCTGACATATCAACAACCCCCCAAAGTCTAGCACAGATCACAAGAGAGAAGGCTTCAGGTAGTAGGATCCTTAGAGGCACGGGATTAAACAGTCATAATAGAGTTCCCATTCTAGCAGACAACTCAAGACGGAGCCCTGGGCTATGCCACTGAGTCCTGGATCCTCACTAAGGTAGAGGACTCACAGGGAGGTTCAGCACCCACATAAATGGATGCTCTGGGGGAGGGGAGGGAGAAAGCAGTAGACTCTGGGAGAGGGGGAGGGAGGGAATGAAAGGGAGGGGAGAAGGAAGCAGAATGAAATGGGGGGCAATGTAAGAGGGGAGGGGGCAGAGAGCAAAGTATGATTGTATGATTAGGAAAAAATGTGTAATAAAACTAAATAAAATAAAATAAATAAATAAAATATAATGAAATTCAATAGAAGAAAATATTAGATAGATGAATTAAAGTTTATTTTTTCAGTTCGTTAGAACAGAAAAAGAAGAGTATATTCCATAGACAGTGCTGTGTAGCAATTCTTCTGAATTGAAACATTCCCTTCTGGTGGGAAGAGGAAGATGGAAAAACTCAGGAAATAAAAGACTCACTGCCACATCCTTATCCAACTAATCTGGTAGAATATGTCTCAGTTTGGAAAAGATGGATTC
This sequence comes from Typhlomys cinereus, assembly GCA_023101885.1. Lineage (NCBI taxonomy): Eukaryota > Metazoa > Chordata > Mammalia > Rodentia > Platacanthomyidae > Typhlomys > Typhlomys cinereus. The sequence goes on along the minus strand of JALPQD010000830.1, from coordinate 223,013 downwards.
AAAGTAACATGATTTGGGATAAGGACATGGCTTTCTTTAAGAGAAATAAGGAAAAATATGGGAATTGTCAGGCCTTGGTGTTTCTTCCCAGCTCAGGCCTAAAGCCTGTTCCCTGGGGAAGGTCACAGTAACGCCCATGAATAGGGGCTGGACACTCTCTCCTAGATAATTCGGGTTTTGCCTCAGGCAGAAGAATTCTGGGAATTAGGAGTGCCCTTTACCTAGTTTTTGTTTTGGGGGGAATAGAGATAATTCAAGTTTTGCCTCTGGCAGGAAGAATTCTTCTGGGAATTAGGAATGCCCTTTACCTGCTCTTAGGATTTCTTTGGAACTAGCTTCCTGCTCTCTGATCTAGAGAAGAAGCCTGCTTTTTAAGTTTTAGTCAAATTCTAAATAGAGATTTCATGTCTAGTCACTTACAATAAGTAGACTTGTTAGCCAGAATGTGTGCACTGATTTTTAAGGAAATTAGAGAATAACTTCTAGAGTCTTAAAACACAGGTGGGTAAAATTCCCACCTATGTACTAACTCAGAAATTCCAGAAGTATAAGACTATGCTATCAGTCCCCTAGAATCTTAAAAGAAACTGTGATACCTTCTTACCCTGGCTGAAGGCCAAGAAGAGACCATCATGCCAGAACGTCTAGATGCCAAGACTGCCCCTGGAGATGGTATTTGCAATCCAAACTGGGAGAATCTGTGTCAGAAGCAAAGGGGGCCATGTCTTTCCTATCCCAAAACAGCACTCTTATGAGAAATCACAGAGATGGACCATTCGAGTGCACTCTCACCAATGATTGCCTCCATCCCAAAAGAGACACCCTTGGCATATGGGGCCTGACTGGACCCCAGGTTTGGAGTATGCATGGTTCACAGATGGGTCATCTAACTGATGGCAATACACTTCTGGAATTCCTCAAAGGAGGACATAAGCAACCTTACTATTAAAGGAATAGAAGGATGCTATTATAGGAGAAGTTATTCTTTTAATAATTATATTGCTTAAGTGTTTTCTTCAGTGCATACCTCAGTAGTACTCCATCGACAGAACCAGCTATAGCTTATGGGCCTTGAGTATCCAAGTCAAGGCCCCCTTAGAGATGTGGTTCAAGCTTGGATAGCAGAGACTACATGAGCGGCATATATCTTCCCAAGTTAGAACCTGCTGCCATGCCTGGTGCCCATGTCAACCTGCCTGCCTGAGAGGATCAATCTAGAGAGGACAACAGCAAAAGCTCATGCTGGGACTTATGAGGTGTTGAGGACTCCTATAGTTAATTGTAAAATATGTTCCTTGCTGAAATCAAAAGGAGATCATTCTGCCTCTGTGTATTTTTTAAAAAAAAGCAGTCTCTGTTAAAATGTGGGCTCAGCCCCACAGCTATCCAGTGAAGCATTATAGATTAGATAAGAGAATGATTCCGTTAAGTGCCTTTACCTTCAGGCAATAGGTTAGGTTCATGAAAAAAAGGGTCCACCCTGAAGGTGATTTTGATGATTAGAAAATTATATGCAGCATTCTTTACCCCAAAATTTTCTGTATAAAAGCTGTCACAAAGGTTTCAGTAAATGGGTTCAGAATTCACTCGGCCAAAATGGAGTTGTGTGTGTTCTGTTCTCCACCTGGTCCTGGGGAGCCCTGGTCTCGAGGCCGTGACTCTGGTCTGCGGCAACTCACAAGTGTTCAGAGGTCATTGGCACTAACAAGAGTCACAAAGTCCCTCCCAATGCTGGTTATGGAAGCAGTAAGCAATTTCTTGGGGGAGAAAAAGACTCAACCAAGCTAGCTGCATAGAGGGGACTGTCTCAACAACTTTTCCATTGTCTAGAAGTTTCTTGGTGAACTGCAAGGACAAGATTTTCAGGAGTCATAGCCCAGGTTAGGGTGCATTTTTTGATAATGCAGTTGCCTTGGAGTTCTGTACACCCTAAAAGTAAGGCCAATAAACTCATAGGTTTAGCATGGTGGTCTTTGATGGAGTCTATCGGAAAGCTATTAAATTTGTACAGGACTATGGGCAAGAGTTACTCAGGGAAACATATATGACCCCAAAGCAGCCACACTGAAAAGTCTCATTATTCATATGGATAATGACTCTCCTGCAGCTGCATTGATGGAATGCCTTCATCAGTAAACGTCATGAGTCTATTTGCCTGGTTGCAAGCGCACGCCATTGCAATAGGGCAGAATTGCATGCAGATGGTTAGGAGGTGCAGAAGGGATCCACCGGAATCCCAGGCGAGGGTCCAATGATGCTCCCCAACCTCTCTGTCTCTTTCAGGAATGTTTCTAGTCAACAGGTCTCTTCAAGTAGTTGTAGCTGATCAAACACAGTAGTGGGTGATTTTCTGAGCAGACAGTGGTCTACAACATTTGATCCCTCCCTCCATTCATTACATTCTTTCCACTCTCCTATTTTACAATGTTCCCTCAACCCTGGTGGGAGTGGCTTCAGATCAATTATTCTCTTCTCTTTCCAAATGGCACCAATCCCTCATGTCCCTAGGACCATCTTTCTATCTCCTCAGCATGGCTGGTTTCACAAGCTGGTTTCTTGGCATGAAGCACAAGTGGGAAAAGGGAAATGGAAAAGTGGCTAAACAGAAAGTGACTAATGCAATAATAAACAGAAAGTACTAATCTTTGGTTTCAAACATTAGGAGGTCAAATTGGTAAACGCATAACATTCCTGTATCGATACGATAGCTGTGTCTTTCTGACCATAAGTCCACAAATATCTCGAGGTACAGACTATTGTCTGAGCCCACAGTACTAGATGTGAATTCTGCCTTTGAATCTTAAACCCAATTCCAAAGTTAGTTTTCTGCATTGAAGTCCACGCCCCCATCATTCTAGCTGACTCATCCTGCCTGGCACGGCTCCCCCTGCCTGGCACTTCTATAGTGTGGCACACAGAGTCTGCAGCTGGGTTGGACCTTTGGCCATCATACTTCCCAGCAGCCCCAGTCGCTTCTTCTGGCACTACACAAGCCAGTTTTCAGGGAGGGGATGCCTAGCTCCAGATTTCTCCTTGTCCTAATGTATACCACGTGATATCTTCAGCAGTAGATCTTTTCCATTTAGTCCTGGAATACACCCCGCAGCAGTGGCAGTCTTTACCACTTGGGAACATCTGGGAACTACCAAAAACTAACAGGAAGGCAATCCACCCCCAACACTAAGATTCCCTCATAACCACCCTAGGAATGCTGGGAGTGCTTTTTCAACCTGCGCAGGTACCATCCTACTTACTGTTTCACCCCTGGTTTAACATTTACAGGCACAAGGGTGGTGGAGAAACTTCTCAATCATTTTACTAACATGACATCTCCCATTCAAGCATGAAGCTCCCCAGCTTTTCACAGCTGTACCATATCCGGTTGACCGATTTTCTATTCTTCTTTCGGTGACTTCTACGTGATTCGTTTGGTTTGTCAATCTGGTATACTGTCAGAGGTTAACTTTAGGTCATCCATACGCTGGAAATGTTTTACAAGGGGCCGACAGAGGCCCACTGTCATCCATTTCAAATAGGTGTCAGTGGATTTTAGCAGCTAAAGCAATGGAGATGATTAGGATAAAGGGCAACGAGATGCAATAAATACTGTCTGAGAAGATGCCAGTGCTTGTCAACTGTGGCCCGAGCAGAGCAATGGTGAGAACAATGACAGGGATGGAGGCCCTGCCTTGGCTGTCTATAATCCCTGATAATTGTACACATCATGCCTAAGTGCCGGGCCAGAAAGTTGGCCCCCACTAATCCCAGCACCCATAAGGACCAGGAATCTCCTTGGCAAAGTGGCCAACCAGCCCGGCCAGATGCTGATCTCTGGGTCCACTTGAGATCCTTCCTTAATGAATGTGGACAACCATCAAATACAACCTCATCACATCGACTTAGGCTGTCACAGGGACACATAATGCTCTGCACACAAACAAGTGATTGCACACTTGTAATACACACATGCTCTTGCACACAAACAAGGGACTACACACTTGTAATACACACATGCTCTTGCACACAAACAAGCGACTACACACTTGTAATACACACATGCTCTTGCACACAAACAAGTGGCTACACACTTGTAATATACACATGCTCTTGCACACAAACATGTGACTATAAACATATGCATGTCATCCCTCATGCATGCACACATCTATATATGTATGTTTTTATAAGTTAATTCTTCCATTTCAAAGGAGACCACTCAGTACAGCAGAAAATTCCATAGTGGAAGAAATCCTGTGACAAGAGAGCACAGAGGAGAATATTCCAGTACTGCAGGAACCAGACATCTTAATTGTCCTTTCTCATTAACTAGAAAATTCACAGAGGAAATAGGCCCATTGTACAGGGAGACTGCAGGACACTTTTCTCCTTGATGATACTTTAGGAGAGAAACATAAAAGAGGAAATATTAAAAAGGCATTCTTAGGCCTGAGAAATTGCTGGCAGGGACTAAAAATGCCCAGTCCCCTACCATCCTCCAGAATTTCCCTCTGGAATGCCATTTAGCCAGAAGGTCTGCAAGAAGACTGCATGCTAATAAGACTAAACACTGCCACCTAAACTGCTTTGCTGGCACCAAGAAGTCCTTCTTTTTCTCTTGTGTATACAAACTCTGTGGAGATGTAATTCGAGGCTGCACACATCACCCTGCCCGTGTGTGTAAGCCCTGGTACCAGTCTCTGTCTGTCTGTCTGTCTGTCTCTCTGTCTAATAAAACCTCTCAGTTATTAATTTTAACTTTTGGTTTATGGTGGATATTTGGATGACCCCCAAATCCATAGTGTGTGTGTGTGTGTGTTCGGGTGTGCATGCATGTATTAATCAGATAACACTGCATGGAAGCACAAGAGAGATTTCGGGTATCATCCTGGATTGCTCTACCTCCTCTTGTCTTTCCTCTGGAGTTCCTCAGGCTCTACCTTCTAGGACCTGAAGTGCAAAGTGCTACCATTTCAGGATTTGGTTTTTTTAATATGTATCTGGAATCTGAATTCAGGTCTTTCTGCTTGAGAGGCAGAGTCATAACTGCTGAGTCATCTCTCCAGATCTCTGCTTTTTTATTTATGTGCAACTAGTTGAATCTTTTTTAAAAATGTAATTCTTAAGATATTTGATTTCTTTGGAAATTAATCACATGAACCTAGAAAACTAGCAAATGTCTTGAAACCTGTATTTAAAACATACATTGCCTCTAATTTCACACTATTAGTATACCATTCAATGTTTCAAAAAAAATACAGCTCCATAGGTAGTCTAATACAATTTTTTTAAAGGAAACTGTTGTTTAACTTTACATCCTCCCCACACCCCAACTTCAAAACAGATTATTTCTCTTGGTAGTTGAGGGAACTATAACGTTACATGAACGTTATAAATTACATGAAAAAACCTAAATTCGGGAAAGACCCTGAAGCCACGAAACAGAAAATCATCTGGCTGCCCCAATCCATCACCTGGGTTACTAGACACCAGATCGCAGCTGTAAGATAACAGATAATGATGCAATGTCTGGAACTGCAGGAGGGTGGAGGGCTGCTGGAGCCAGGATCCGTATGTCTGTTACTGAATGTTCTGCCTAGATTTTGGTTTCTCATAATGGGACAGAGACTTCCCTCTCAATATTGGGGGACCCGTACCCCAACATTGCTCATGCAGATTCCAAGATGAGATTTTTAAAAAATAATCATTCACTTATTTAGTATGTCTGTGTGTATCAGAAGGTACCATGTGTGTCTGTGGAGGACCAAGGGTGACTTCAGGAATCACCCTGGATTGCTTCCACCTCCATTTTGCTACTGTCTGGGATTTCCCAGGCTCCGCCCACCAGGGCGGGAATTGCAGGCCCCTGCTGTTTCCCCCTGGCATTTTCACATGCAACCCGGGTTACTGAAGCAGAGTCTCCACCCCTGAGACAGCCCCCATTAAAGATTTTATGTTTCCTTCCCAGAGCTGCTGTTATCAGAAAACTTTTTCTTCGCAAATCAGGAAGTACAGAAAGGGTTATTTGTCCATTCGCTCAGGATTTGCTCCCTTGCCTGTCACTCAAGGCTTGAGGAGGCGGGACGAAGAAGGGCTGTGCCCTTGCGGGCAGTGGCTCGAAGAGCGTCCAATGATGTTCAAGACAGGGTGAAGGGGGCGGGCTTAGTGTCTGACCCGCCTTCTGCCCCATCTTGCAGCGCGCTAGCTCCAGCCAGACTCTAGGTGCGGTTCCGCGGCTCGGTGTCAGGTCCACACTCCGTGTGGCGCGTCGGGCGGTCCCTGCCCCGGGACTGGAGCCCCGGCCCTGTCCTGGTGCACTCTGCTGAACGCTGGTTCACTTATGGACATGATCCTGCATCCCGATGTTTCTTCGTGAGATGTGAACATCGTGGCCCTGATACCAAGCTCCTTGAAGATCCCTCCACTTTCTTTCTCAGTTTCTCCAGATGCTACAGATCTAAATACCAGGAAACTTTGTTTCTCTGAGTTCAAGTCTGGATTCCTCCCAACCATAAAGACATGGTTTTGCCAGCTCATAAATCTGTTGTTCCTGGGATGTAGGCTGTTCCATAATGTTCTGATGTCACTCGTTTATTTGACTGGACATTGTCACGTTGCTCCTCAATTTTTTTATGCCACAAGTCTCATGGATTTATTATCCCAACTTTGAGATCATCTTATCTGAGTTCCAGGACATGACATGTTGATGCAGAAAAGCATCTCATAGCTGCTTCTATTCATCTGATTTCATTAATTTCATAATTAAGCAGCCCTCCCCATCTGTGTGTGTCCTCATCTTCCTCTGTGGACATCGGGGACCTAAGGTGTGTCTTCATCCTCTGCAGAACACCCATTCTGAGAATAAACACGTCATTTGCCCATGTAAGCCATGGAGAGGCCCAAGGAATTAGGACTGTTATAGCCACCAGGAAAGCAGCAATGTCTGGCTTACAGATCCTTAAATACTCCTCAGATCCCTGGTAATGTCTTTGTCTTAGTAGGTACAGGTGTCAATGTGACAGTTGACGGTTTGAGCTCTGGGCACATTTGTGGAGAATTAGTTGTTGGGTTAAGCCCAGAGCAAACCTGCAGGAGATTGTGTAACTGATGGGGAAGGCCCAGCCCATGGTGGGTGGGACTAGGCCCTGGAATAAAATACAGAGAGCTGGTCGAGACAGTTGGCATCCTTGTGTACACTTGCTGGTCTGGCAAGTAAGGATCGTTCTTCTCTCAGCTGTTATGTAGAGATGGTGTGGCCAGTTCCCTCAGCCCTGGTGTTGGTGTGAGCTCTCCTGTCAAGCTGGACTGGAAGTTTAATGGGACAATCATAAGAGAAAATAAACCCCTTGTTCCCTCAAGCCATTTGATGGTGATTTATCAGCAACAGTGCAGGGGAACTGCTACAGTTTTCTGTGGTTATTTAACTGACCCTGCATTGTTTCTTATTTGGGCTAAGAATGAGTAGTGTTACAGTGAGTATGAATATAAAGTGTGTTTGACAACTGGTGTTTTGTTCCACTGGTTACGTACTAGCAGGTTGGATTTTTCTCTGTTCTATGCTTCTTTTTCTTTTTTTTTTTTTGGCATGTGTGCTTGTATATGCGCTTGTGTGTTTCAGAGTGCATTCTGTGTGCCCATGGTGGCTCAGGGGTGACTTTGGGATCATCCTAGGTTGCTCTACCTCCTTTTTTTTTTGTACTGTTGTTTCTCAGGCTCCACTTTCCATGGCCAGAAGTACAGGTCTCCACCATGTCCACCTGGCATTTTTTTTTACATGGGATCCGTACCTTCTACCTGTGAGACACAGGCTTAGGTAACCTCTCAGCCATCTGTCCAGATCTCTGTGCTTAACCTGTAAAGAATTGGCAGAAAATGAACTGAAGTGACTTTTCTGATTTTACATTCTTACCGTTCATTAGGGTTCCCTCTTTGTCATGCTGTTGACCTCTCACCAACTCATAATCATTCTGTGTTCCTTTCCTCTAAGTATCCATGAGGATAATGATAAATTGTTAGAAAGCAGTTTGGAACTGTGAAAGAGCAAAACAAAATTACAAAATATAATAACAAAACAGATATTACTACAGTTATGTGCATCCTGCAGGGAATGTATTATTTGCTGAATTCAATCAGAAGTATAAATTTGTTTCTCTGAAATAGCCCCTTGAAATACAACATTTATCTGTGGATTGACTGCAGTCTGTTTTTTTTTTTAACCCCTTGTGTGCATTGCTGCTGGAGATTGTAGACTTTTGCAAGTGGTAGTGTATACTCTTAAAACATTTTGTTTTTCTGAGGTTCCATTTGGCTTGCAAATCTTTGTTCTGTGGCCTTTGATCTTTAGAATATGTACACTAAAATCTAAGGTTCCAGATAAGGGACACTATGGGGCAAAATCCACGGGGCATAAGTGGTGGACCTGAGTTGAATACGGCAGTGTATTAAATGTAATGATTCCTTGAAAGACTCTATAATCATGATTTTTTCAGTCTCCTACATAAATTCAGGTAAGAGGTCACCAAATTGTCTTTCTCCTGTGATACAACTCTGTTGGCACCTTCTGTAAGACACATCTAAGTCACACACACAGACTAGAGTGAAATCCCATTTTCCTGTTGCCAAAATTGAGGACTGTCATTGAAGAGAAATATGTCATTACAGGGCTCATTATCATTTGAGGACGTGGTTGTGGACTTCTCAAGGCAGGAGTGGCAGGTGCTGACTGCTGCGCAGAGGACCCTCTACAGGGACGTGATGCTGGAGAACTACAGCATCCTGCTGTTCTTGGGCGATCTAAATCCTTCTTTATAAATATAGGAACATTTGGTAAAATTTTTTTATCTTTTTTTCATTTATATATGGTGATGGGTATAGGTGCTTGATTATGTGTCTCACGTGTGAGTTTACAGGTGACAGTAATGAAATATGGAGGTCAGGATGATTTCAGTTATTAATTCTCGTTCCCCAGCCTGTTGGAAGCGTGTTCTCTTGTTCCTTTCCCATCTACAAGTCTTAACATACGTTGATATTTTATCCCAGAGAGATTCTGCCATCTGCCCTACATCAGTAACTTCCAAATGAGCTTTACTGATATCTGAGATTTTTAGCTTATAAAGCTCCAATATCTGGTCCTAAATTTGTATTATGCCAGATTCCTAATATATGAGATTGTATTTTTTCCCATGGTGCATCTGTCTGATTATAAGGATGTGGAGTAACACAAATAAATTTATAATTTGTATGGCAACGTGTAGTTAATTGTGTTTTGATGTTAGTTATTTGGTCTCCTAAATAAAGGATTGTATCTTCTAGGGCATTTATCCTACTTTCTAATTTTTTGTCTATTCTTTCCTGAGCAGCTAGTTCAAGTGAAACATTATGTGAAAGTTCATTAACATGATTAGCTGTATGAACTTCAGAAACAACAGCAGCAGTTGATAAGAGAAGAGCAATAATAATATTAATTAATGCTGATATTCCTAGAATAAGTGTAGCTATAAATCTCTTAGGACTAATTAATGTAAGCACCTCTAATCCTGAATTATCATACCAATCTTCTGTAAGCTTAACAGGAAGCATAATATAAGAGGGTTGTTTAACAATCAAAAAGGAAGTAAAATTTTTAGGTAAAGCAGAATTAATATAATTAGTCAGTACACAAGGATGACAATTTATAAAGTAAAAATCCTTTTCATGATTAATAGTAAAGCTTTCATTTGTACCCATTAATAATGCATGAAGAGTATTTATATATGCTCATAGAGCTTTAAGTTGGTATAAAGGTTCTGAAGGTCTCTTGAAGAGGATAATATCAGTAGCAGCCAGCAATCTGTATAAACTTGAATACAGAGTAGTCCTATTATGTTTAATAGATTTGCTTTGATAGGTAGGAATAATCCATCCAGGCATAAACCATCTATTTAATTTTTCTTCATCCATGAGAAAGGGGAAAAATTTTTGAAAATTATTTTTTAAATATTGAGTATAATCGTATCCCGGAGAAGAGACCGAATAATCTAATACTGTTACATGTGCGTCCACAGGTGTCTATTGAAATGTCTTATGATAAAATCCATTATCAATCCATTTAGGAAAGTCCTTTTTAAGATCTTTGGAGCTCCAAAATTGGTCTTTTTAAATCAATTTATCCTGACAATTATCTAAAGCAGGTGGAGAAGTTAAATTCATTGCTGTATCATTATAAGTATGGTAACCTAAAGTTGTCATTATAAGTTCCCATATATTTCTTTTACTTTTATCTTTTTCAGAGGAATCACGAGACGAGTCAGTAAGAAAGGTTCTATAATTAACAGAGAGACAGCAATAGGTGGCCTGCCCCGAGAGGTGAAGCATAGAGGAGTAGCGTCAGTGTAGCCAATAAAATTTATACTTTCAGAAGTTTTGTGAGGAGCTAAAGAATCAGAAATACCACCAATCAAATCAGTATCATTAGTAAATATTTTAAGGTTTTCATTTCCCCCCCAAGAGACCAGATTGGTGGAGCTGGAAAATAAGCCCAAAATGATTGATCAGCTCTAAGCAAAGATACCTGTGAGGCAATAGTAGCTAACATAGCCAGAAATACATTTTTAGGAGTAGGTTGTCGCCCTCCAGTGGAAGCAACACGTTCAGCCTCAGAAGTTAACTTCTTGAGTTGTCCCCAGGGACGGCCATGTGGATCCAGTATTCCTGGATGGAGGAGCAGAGTGAAGATGAAGGTGATTCATTGGCGTCACCAGTGATTCTGGACTAGACATCCGCAGTTGACTGGACGGATATGGTTCTGGAGGCACCTTTCTTTTTGTAGGCTGGCCGGATGAGTCGATCCGGGATCCATATGGGGAGTCTGCATCCTGTGGAAAAACAACAGGCATAGCCTCGCCCTGATATTAAAAGCACATCGGGTCCTTTCCATTGTGATGTGAACAAATCTTTCCAATATACATGGTTTTACATCAATAGGCAGATCCCAATGTCTCAACATTGGAATTAATCCTTTATCATCTGTATTGAGATAATTAATAACGGATAGAGCATGATTGAGAATTTGATGAGGTGAATAGTATTGTACTGATTGTCTAGTTAATCTATTAATCTGAGCTTTTAGAGTTTGATGAGCTCTTTCAGCAGTAGCTTGAGAATTATAAGGAATCCCTGTAGAATGATGAATGTTAAATTTATCATAACATTATTGAAATGCTTTAGAAGTATAGGCTGGAGTAGTATCAGTTTTTATACATAAGGCATTCCTAAAATAGCAAAATAAGCAAAGAGGTGTTGGATGATATCCTTAATTGCTTCTCCAGTTCTTGCAGTTGTCATAATTACATGGTAACTCTCAAATTATACATGTACACTATCCAGAATTCCAGAAGGCATTTAAACAAGCAGCCAGTGCCACTATTCATCTTGGGATCATAAAGCAGGGGTACAACCGCAGCTGGGTCCCTCCAGGTGTGCCAACGCCTGCCCCTTCAGCTCAGGGAGCAAAGGAAGTCTCGGCACAGGCATTATTGGTGCAATGATTCATGGATGGTTGGTCCTTACTATAACCATTAAAATTAATTTCACATTTTTCCCTTTTGGAGGAATTTATTGACTGTTCTCCTTTGGTTTCCTGGGAGCTTTCAATCATGGTACTGAAACTGTATTCGATCATTCCAAATTGTGCCAAAGATGAGAGTTGAAGCCTCTTCACAAAGCAGAACACCTGAAATTTATGGGTGATGCTCAATGTTGATCTATAACTGATCACAGATAATATGAAAATATCATTTCCTTGGAGCATTTGGTCACTAACAAACTTTGTGATCCCACAGGAAAAAACAGGATAAGAAAACTCATAGTTGCAGACCAGTGTCCTGGTTACAGAACAGTTCTCTCCAGGGTGTATGTCATCCGTTCTAACTTCTGTGTCATTGTCAAAAGGTCTTTTTTTCATTCTCACCAATAGCTAATCATCAGAACACATTGAAGTTACTGATTCAAATCCAGAAGAATTCCACAACAGCAGCAAAAGGAGGAAGCACCCGTTTAAGAGCACAGAGGACTTCATGGTACCAAACTCCAAGCACTGCAGCCACGGGGCACAGGAAGTCGCCAATTTTCCAAATTTTTGAGCGTGAGTTACATCCATCTGCTGTAAAGTATTGGGCTTTAAGCCCCTATGGTTTACCCCCATAGAAACATTAGAGAAGTGTTCAGGACAATGAGAGTACTCTTTGACGGTTTGTCTGGCTTGTTCTCGAGTAATATTAAACTGTCTCCTAAGAGCCAATGCATTTTGATGATGAAGATTATGACTCTGTTGAGCAGCAGTAACAGTAGATACCAATATCTCTTCAGTAAATGCATCTGCCAATAGATTTCCTTGAGATAATGATCCCGGCAAATTTCAATGACTTCGTATATGCCCAATATAAAATTTATTACTTCTTTTATGAATCAATTTTTGTAAATTTATTAATAAGTTAGAAACTACTGATTGTGATGAAATTGTAGCTGTTTCTTTTTTTTATTATAACATTTTTTATTATTATTTCCGCTCATACAAACTTAATAGGTAGACCAGTTCCCTCCCCCCTCTTCCTCCCCCTGAACCCCCTGCTCCCCCTCCCTCCCTCCCCATCCCCCAGTGCCTCCCCCCCAATTCCCAGAGAGTCCTTTATTGTGTATGCCTAACTCTCCTCTTGGTCCTCCTTTCCGATGACGTAAAAGGACCCAGTGGCATTTCCCTGAACCCTTTCTCGTGTTCCCCTTAAGCATAGGAACACTACTGTGGCCATCAATCCCTTGCCTCCAAGGATCTTGGTGCCTTTAGCAGATGCTAGACTTTGTGAGGTCAATAGTGTGACGGACATGGCGCAGGGCATGCAAAGTCCTATTATGATTACTTCAGCCCTATCTTGTGTGGACACTCTTCAAATCATTGCTCCCCCATCCTGTTGCTCTTACAATCTTACCGCCCCCTCTTCCGCAGATGTCCCTGAGCTTCAGGATGGGGGGATATTAGGTTGGCTTAGTTCTATGTGGATGATATAGAGTCTCTGAAGTTCTGGATTGTGGTTTGTTGATTTTCTTTTGCAGTTTTGCTGATCCTGCAATGCCCTTCACTCCATTCTGATGGGCACTGTATGTCACCCCCTGGTCAGAGACAAAAACTGTTAAACTGGAGTCTTGTTATAATAGCACATTCAAGGGTAGATGTAATAAAAGCAGGAAACCTCGGTGAGGGAGGGATCAGTCACCCATTTGCAAAATTATTTCTTTTCATTTGCCAGACTATATGCCCTCCCCTTCTGGTGAGATCATACCCCTCAGTTGTACATGATCAGGAACGAACGTCTGTGAATTTAACCAGGTGTCACATTACTTACTTGCATTTCTTGGAGGTCGATTTTCTCTGCTGTAACATGGTCCCCTCTCTTCTTGTGTCTGGTGTGGCCCTCCAACCCATCCCTCCTGTTCGTAATCCTTGCAATTACCGTATTACATAGGTTTACCTTTGAGTGTCTCAATGTGGGCTGGGTGAGTTTGGTACTAGGAGCCACCTATTAGGGAGTACATACGGCGCTTAACTTTCTGGGATTGGGATACTTCACTTAATATAATTGTTTCTAATGATATCCATTTCCCAGCAAATTCCAGTAATTCATCATTTTTGATGGCTGAGTAGTACTCCATTGTATAGATGTACCACAGTTTCCTTATCCACTCATCAACTGTTGGACATTTAGGTTGATTCCATGACTTTGCTATTGTAAACAGTGATGCTATGAATATAGTCGTGCTTGTGCTATCGAGGTGAACCTCTGCTGCATGGGGGGTTATTCCCAAAAGTGGGATAGCAGGGTCATATGGCATTTCAATCTTTAATTTCTTTAAGAATCTCCAGACGGCTCGCCAGAATGGCTGTATGAGCCTGCATTCCCACCAGCAATGTAGCAGAGTTCCCCTCTCTCCACATCCTCTCCAGCACTTGTTGTTTGTATTGTGGATTTTTGCCATCCTGACCGGGGTGAGATGATATCTCAGGGAAGTTTTGATTTGCATTTCCCTGATGGCTAAAGAAGTGGAGCATTTTTAAAGGTATTTGTTAGACATTTTAATTTCATCTCTGGTAAAATTTCTTTTAAGTTCCAAGGCCCATTTTTTAATTGGGCCATTGGTTTCCTTGGTGTTTAATTTTCTAAGTTCTTTGTGCACTCTGGACAGTAGAGCTCTATCAGATATGTGGTTAGTGAAGATTTTCTCCCATTCTGTGGGTTGCCTTTGAGCTCGCGTTACAATCTCTTTATCTGAACAGAAGCTCTTTAATTTCACAAGATCCCAACTGTTGAGAGTTGGTAGCAATGACTGTGCCATTGGATGTCTGTTTAGGAAATGTTGGCCTAGCCCAATCAGCTCAAGGGAGTTCCCTATCCGTTCAGTTATGATTTTTATAGTCTCTGGCCTGATATCAAGGTCCTTGATCCATATGGAATTAAGTCTTGTACATGGTGACAAGTACGGGTCCAGCTTTAATCTTCTGCATGTGGAGATCCAGTTTTGCCAGCACCATTTGCTGAAGATGCTGTTCTTTTTCCATTGGATTCTTTGGGCCCCTTTGTCAAAGATCAAATGGCTGTATTTTTGTGGGCTTATATCTCGGTCCTCAACCCTTATCCATTGATCTGTGTGTCTATTTTGGAGCCAGTACCAGACTGTCTTTATAACTATGGATTTGTAGTATAGACTAAGGTTCGGTATGGTAATACCTCCAGCAGTGTTTTTGTTACTCAGGATTGTCTTTGCTATCCTGGGTCTTTTGTGCCTCCATATGAGTTTTGAGATTAATTGGTCAACTTCTTTAAAGAATTGCTTTGGGATTTTAATTGGTATAGCATTGAATTTGTATATTGCCTTTGGTAGGATGGTCATTTTTACGATGTTGATTCTGCCAATCCAGGAGCATGGGAGGTCTTTCCACCTTCTGATGTCTTCAGCAATTTCTTTCTTTAGGGTTTTAAAGTTTTCATTGTAAAGGTCTTTTACCTCCTTGGTTAGGTTTATACCAAGGTATTTCATTTTTTTAGGGGCTACAGTAAATGGGATTGTTTCTCTCAAGGCTTTTTCACTTCTTTCATTCTGGGCATACAGGAAGGCCTCTGATTTTTGCACTTTTATTTTGTATCCTGCCACCCTGCGAACTTCTCAATTAGTTGCAGGAGCTTCCTGGTGGAGTTTTTGGGATCACTCAGGTATAAGATCATGTCATCTGCAAATAGGGATAGCTTGACTTCTTCCTTGCCGATTTGAATCCCTCTTATGTCCCTTTCTTGTCTTATGGCTTCAGATAAGTCTTCAAGTACAATATTGAATAGAAGTGGTGAGAGTGGACAGCCTTGTCTAGTTCCTGATCGAAGTGGGAATGCTTCCAATTGTTCCCCATTGAGCATAATCCTTGCTGTGGGCTTGTTGTATACAGCTTTTATTATATCGATAAAGGTTCCTTTCATTCCTACTGTCTCTAGCGTTTTGATCATAAAAGGCTGTTGGATCTTGTCAAAGGCTTTTTCTGCATCTATCGAGAGTATCATGTGGTCTTGGACTTTGGACTAGTTTACATGATGAATTACATTTGTTGATTTTCGTATGTTGAACCAACCTTGCGTGCCGGGGATGAAGCCTACTTGGTCCCCGTGAATGATCTTTTTAATATGTTTTTGAATCCGATTTGCTAAGACTTTGTTGAGAATCTTTGCGTCTGTGTTCATCAGGGAGATCGGCCTATAGTTTTCTTTTTTAAGTGAATCTTTATTAGGCTTTGGGATTAAGACGATATTAGCTTCATAGAAGGAATTTGGTAGTGTTCCTTCCTTTGCTATTTGATGGAACAGTTTAAGGAGTATTGGTGTTATTGACTCTTTAAATGTCTGGTAGAATTCTGTGCTGAATCCATCTGGTCCAGGACATTTTTTGGTGGGAAGATTCGAGATTACTTCTTCAATTTCCTTATATGTTATAGGGCCATTTAAGTAATTCACAACTTACTGATCCAATTTAGGTAAGATGTGTTTATTTAGAAATTCATCCATCTCTTGTGTGTTGTCAAACTTCACTGAGTATAAGTTTTTGAAATATGATGTTATAATTCTCTGGATTTCTTGGGTATCAGTAGTGATTACTCCATGTTCATTTCTAATTTTGTTAATTTGGGTTTTCTCTCTCTTGCTTTTGGTTAATTTAGCTAGGGGTGTATCTATCTTATTGATTTTTTCAAAGAACCAGCTTTTTGACTGGTTGATTTTTTCTATTGTTTTCTTAGTCTCGATTTCAGATATTTCTCCCCTTATTTTGCTAATCTCCTCTCTTCTACTACTTTTGGGATCAGATTGCTCAAGGTTCTCTAAAGCCTTAAGGTGCATTGTTAAGTTATTTATTTCTGATGTTTCCATTTTTTTCATGTAGGCATTAAGAGCTATGAACTTACCTCTTAGGACAGCTTTCATTGTGTCCCAGAGATTTTGGTAAGTTGCATTTTTGTTATCGTTCACTTTCAGGAAATCTTGAATTTCCTTTTTAATTTCTTCCTGAATCCAGTTCTCATTCAGTATCATATTGTTAAGTTTCCAGGAGTTAGTGTATTTTCTCTTGTTTGTTGTGTTGTGGATGTCCAGCTTTAGGCCGTGGTGGTCTAAAGCACAGGTTAGAATTTCAACTTTTTTGTATATGTGTAGATTCGTTTTGTGGCCCAATATGTGATCTATTTTGGAAAAAGTTCCATGTGCTGCTGAGAAAAATGTGTATTCTTTTGTGCGTGGGTGAAAAGTTCGATAGAGATCTGTAAGGTCCATTTCTTTAAGGGTTTGATTAAGTTCCAAAGTGTCTCTGTTAAGCTTTTGACCTGTTGATCTATCCCATGTTGAGAGGGCGGTGTTGAAGTCCCCAAGAATTATCATTTGGGGGTTGATTTCTTGCTTTAGGTGCTGTAGGGTTTTCTTAATGAATGTGGAGGGGCCCGTACTGGGTGCATAAATGTTCAGGATTGTGAAGTCTTCCTGGTGAATTGTACCTGTGACTAAAATGTAGTATCCATCTGTGTCTCTTATGATTTTCTTTGGTTTGAAGTCCACTTTGTCTGAAAGCATAATTGCTACTCCTGCCTGTTTCCTGGTTCCATTAGCTTGTAAGATTTTGGACCAGCCTTTCATTCTTAGGATGTGCCTATCTTTTGTGGTGAGATGAGTTTCCTGAAGGCAGCAGATTGTTGGATTGTGGTTTTTAATCCAAGTTTGTAATCTGTGTCTCTTAATCATTGAGTTAATACCATTGACATTTAATGTTATAATGGAGAAATTATTTTTAATTCTGGACATTTTTTATGTTTAGTAGATTTTGTAAGCATGTTGTTTGATGTTTATGTTTTGGTGGTATTATACTTCCCTTCTGTCCTCCTGGATACGCTTGTTCTTTTCTTCAAGCTTGAGTATCAGTTCTAGGATTTTTTGAAGGCTTGGTTTGGTAGACATGTATCCCTTCAAGTTGTCTTTGTGCTGGAAAACTTTTCTTTCTCCCTCAATCATGACAGATAGTTTTGCCGGGTATATCAGTCTGGGTTGGCATTTTTGCTCATTTAATATTTGAAGTATGTCTCTCCAAACTCTTCTTGCTTTTACTGTTTCCATTGAGTAGTCATTTGTTATTCTAATAGGTTTACCTTTAAAAGTGAGTTGCTTTTTTTCTCTTGAAGCTCTCAGCACCTTTTCTTTGTCTTGAATGTGGAGTGTTTTGACTATTATTTGCCGTGGCAATTTTCTATTTTGGTCGTATCTGTTTGGAGTGCGAAATTCCTCTCGTATTTGGATAGGCCTCTCATTCTTTAATTGTGGGAAGTTTTCATTTATGATGAATTGAAATATTTCCTCAGGTGTGGTATTTTGAGATTTTTGTTCTGGTATTCCATGAATACGCATGTTAGGCTTCTTCAGGGTGTCCCATATCTCTTGAATGTTCCTCTCCAGTATCTTTTTGGCTTTAACAATCTCTTCCATTGAGCTGGTTAATTCTCCCACTTTGTCTTCAAGATCTGAAATTCTATTTTCTGCCTCATTTGTTCTGCTGATGAGACTCTCTGTTGAGTTTTGGGTTGAAGATAACTTGTCTTTTAGTTCAATTTTAAACTCTGCCTGAGACTGTTTTAATTGCTCCATACCTATTTTTGTTTCTTGAACTGTTTTTCTCAACTCCTCCAAGTGCCTGTTGTGTTCCTGTTCAAAGTGGTTGATACGGTTGTTTAACTCTTCTCGGATTTCCTCTTTCATAGTATTAATCATGGTAAGGATCATACTCTGAAAGTCGTTATGTTGGGTCTGGCTTTCATGGCTATTTTCTGTGGATTTGTTCTGGTCGGAATCCCTCATTATGGGATTGATTCTTTCGGCAGGAGATTGGTCTTCTTGGGTTTTGTTTCTCGTAGATCTGCACTTTGACTCGTACATTGTTGTTTTGTTTTTTAGGACCTTTAAGTTTCTGTGTTTTTCACTGAATCGACGTAGTTAGTATTGTTACGCTTGCCAGTTATTACTAGTGCTTGCCTTGGATTGGGTATGTTTGTGTATTGTTATTATTATATCCTAGATGAGGCTACTAGGCTGTTAGTACGTCAGTTAAGTCAGGTTGTTACCAGGGGGTGAATATTAGTTTGTTAGTGCCCTTTTACGATTTAGTTTCTTGGTGAAATGTGGGGGTGAGTGGTGTACTCCCTGGAGTTGTATGTTGTGGGGTGGCTGTATGAGAAAGTTGATCTACAGCATTGATACTTTAAAGGATCAGTAAGG
Organism: Typhlomys cinereus; assembly: GCA_023101885.1. NCBI lineage: Eukaryota > Metazoa > Chordata > Mammalia > Rodentia > Platacanthomyidae > Typhlomys > Typhlomys cinereus. The sequence continues at coordinate 204,198 of JALPQD010000830.1, read as the reverse complement.
TGAAAAGAAAAAGTTTACTTATCTTTGGGTTGGATGAGAAGAAACTCGCCCATGTGATATAATGATTGTAGTGGAGTCCAGATGTATGGCCTGTGTTCCCTTTGTTCCTTAGAATTTTGCTTGAGTTTCCTTTGAGCTCTATTGAATTCTGAGTAGCAGTGTGTCTTCCGTGGACCACGTGCGTAGGTCCCCGGTGGGCCAGAGAGGCAGAGGGTCTGATGTTGATGGCAGAATTCTTCATCTGCGACCTGGGAAGGTGGGCGTGGAGAGGGGCGGGGCCCCGGGGGCAAAGCTGGCGGCTGCGCAGCGAGGTGCTGCTGGCCGGGCGGCTCTGGGGTGGGGGGCGGGGCTGGGCTGGGCTCTTTCAATCCCTGGCTCAATGGCAGAATTCTTCACCTGGGATCCAGGGGGGTGGCTAGGCGTACGGGGCGGGAGGATGTGAGGGGCTTGGGTCTGGGGTGGGGCCCAGACTAAGCCGCAGTCAGCCTGGGTGCTCGCAGATGGGACAAGTGGGGCTCCGGGGTGGTTGGGGGCTGAGCTGGGCTCTCTCTCTCTCTCTCTCTCTCTCTCTCTCTCTCTCTCTCTCACTCACTCCTGTAGCTGTTTCTATATCTGGAAAAAGTCTGAACACATAGGCCGAGTCCATATAAAGATTAAAAGGTACAGAAACTGCCTCAAGAGCAGTTATAACTGCAATAAGTTTAGCTTGTTGGGCGGAAATTTTTTCTGAGGTTTTTATAATTGGTTTCTTATTTTCTATTAATGTTATTGGTTTTCCATCTGAGGAGCCATCTGTAAATATCATTACAGCATTTAGTGGTTGTAAACTCGTTTTGTGAGGAAATATAATGTTTGTTTGACAAAATTTAGAAAAGAATCAGGTAGAAGATGATATATCACTTCTATAAACCCTTGAAATGCAATAGCCCATTGATCTTCCAATAGAAATAGTTGGTCACATTGTTGTTTTGTATAAGGGATAATAATAAATTATACATCATACCCAAATAACATCATACCCAAATAATTCCCTACTTCTAACTCTTCCTTTAGTTATAATTGAAGCAACCATATACAGATATGAAGCATTCATTTTTGTCATAGTACTTGGTAAATGAAGCCATTCTATAGGTGCTCCTTTGCAGATATACCCTGTTGGAGAATAATAAGTTTGTAATATCACCAGATACCATTTTTTATTATAGTCTAATCTAGTTAGTTGATTTGAATTAATAGCTTCTTCTACCTTTTGTAATGCCCGTTCACCTTCTGGAGTTATATTTCTTTGTGAATTAGGTAAGGTGTCTCCCTTTAATATATCAAATAAGGGTTTCAATTCTTTTGTAACTTTAAGTAAGGTCTTATCCAATTAATATCTCCTAATATTTTTTTTATTTCTTCCACTCATACAAAGTTGATAAGTACCCCATTCCTCTCCCTCCCTCCACCCCTCCCTGAACCTCCTTACTCCCTCCCCCCCTTTCTCCTTCCTTTCCCCCCTTCCCTCCCTTTCTCCCAGTGGGGACCCCCCCATTCCTAGAGCATCCTTTAGTGTGCATGTCAAACTTCCCTCTGGGTCCTCCTCTCTGATGAGGTGTAAGGACTCAGTAGCATTGCCTAGAGCTCTTTTTTTGTGTTCCCCTTTAGTATAGGAACAGTATTGTGGCTGTTAATCCCTTGCCTCTAAGGATCCTAGTGCCTGTTGGTCATTGCGCAGGTCATGCAGAGTCCTATTATGATTACTTCAGCCCTAACTTGTATGGAGTATCTTGCATATCGTTGCTCCTCCCCATCTTTAGGCTCTTACAATCTTACTGCCCCCTCTTCCGCAAATTTCCCTGAGCTTCTGGATAGGGAGAGATTAGATTAGGCAGGCCTGGTTCCAGGTGGCTGATGTAGAGTCTCTGATTTTCTGAGTTATGGTTTGTTGATTTTTTTTTTTTCAGTTATGCTGCTCCTGCACCGCCCTTAGCTCCATCCTGAAGGGTAATGGATGTCATCCCCTGGGCAGAGATAAAAGGCTTTTAAAAAATAGTCTTATTATAAAAGTAGATTCAAAGGTAGATGAAATAAGAGTAGGAGACCGAGGTGGGGGGTCAGTTTCCCATTTGCAGGATGGTTACCTTCTATTTGCCAGACTCTATGCCCTCTCTTTCTGGTGAGATCATACCTCATCGGATGCAAGTGACCAGGAAGGAAAGTCTGTGACTAGATGTGTCATTACTTACTTGCAGTCCTTGATGGTGGCCTATTTTCTCTGCTGTAGCATGATCCCCTCTCTCCTTGTTTCTGGTGCGGCTCTGAATTTCTTGGGTATCGGTAGTTATAACTCCATTTTCATTTCTAATTTTGTTAATTAGGGTTTTCTATCTCTTGCTTTTGGTTAATTTAGCTAGGAATGTATGTATCTTATTGATTTTTTTCAACAAACCAGCTTTTTGACTGGTTGATTCTCTGTTTCATTTTCCTTATTTCAATTTTGGATATTTCTCCCCTGATTTTATTAATCTCCTCTCTTCTACTGCTTTTGGGATCGGATTGCTCTAGTATCTCTAAAGCTTTGAGCTGCATTATTAAGTTATTTATTTATGATGTTTCCGTTTTTTGATGTAGGCATTAAGAGCTATGAACTTACCTCTTAGGACAGCTTTCATTGTGTCCCAAAGATTTTGATAAGTTGTATTTTCATTATCGTTCACTTTCAGGAAATCTTGAATTTCCTTTGTAATTTCTTCCTGAATCCAATTCTCATTCAGCATCATAGTGTTTAGTTTCTAGGAGTTAGTGTATTTTCTGTTGTTTGTTGTGTTGTGGATGTCAAGCTTTAGACTATGGTGGTCTGATAGGGTACAGGCTAGAATTTCAACTTTCCTATATTTGTGGAGATTCATTTTGTGCTCAATATGTGGTCTATTTTGGAGAAAGTTCCATGTGCTGCTGAGAAAAATTTGTATTCTTTGATGTGTGGATGAAGAGTTCGGTAGAGATCTGTAAGGTCCATTTCAGTAAGAGTTTGATTAAATTCTAATGTGTCTCTGTTAAGTTTTTGACCTGTTGATCTATCCCATGTTGAGAGGGCAGTGTTGAAATGCCCAAGAATCATCGTTTGGGGGTTGATTTCTCGCTTTAGACGCTGTAGGGTTTGCTCAATGAATATGGAGGAGCCCATATTAGGTGCATATATGTTCAGGATTGTGAAGTCTTCCTGGTGAATTGTACCTGTGACTAAAATGTAGTATCCATCTGTGTCTCTTATGATTTTTTTTGGTTTGAAGTCCACTTAGTCTGATAGCATAATAGCTACCCCTGCCTGTTTCCTGGTTCCATTAGCTTGCAGAATTTTGGACCAGCCTTTTATTTTTAGGATGTACCTGTCTTTTGTGGTGAAATGTGTTTCCTGAAGGCAGTAGATTGATGGGTTGTGATTTTTTTTAAATTTTTTTTAATTATTATTTATTCAACTGTGCGCATGTACATGTGTATGTGCCCGTGTGTGTGTGTGTCTGTGTGTGTGTGTCTGTGTGTAGAACCACGGTCGAATTCGCGAACCACTGCCTCCACCTCCTTCTGCCCCGGGATTCACAGGCTCCGCCCTACCAGGACCAGAAGCGCAGGCCGCCCCCACTTCCGCCTGGCGTCTATACGTGGGATCTGGGATCCGAACTCAGGACCTTCCGCCTGCAAGGCGGAGGCTTAACCCCTGAGCCACCTCTCCAGCCCCAAATTTTTTTTTATTTATTCAATTGTGCGTGTGTGCGTATGTATGTGTGTGTACGCACGTGTGTCTGTGTACGTGTAGAACCACGGACGAATTCGGGAACCACCATGGACGCCTCCACTTCCTCTGCCAGGACTCACAGGCTCCGCCCTACCAGGACCAGAAACGCAGGCCGCCCCCGCTTCTGCCCGGCATCTGTACATGGGATCTGGGATCTGAACTCAGGACCTTCCACCTGCAAGGCAGAGGCTTAACCCCTGAGCCAACTCTCCAGCCCAGGGTTGTGATTTTTAATACAAGTTTGTAATCTGTATCTCTTGATCGGTGAGTTAATTCCATTGATATTTAATGTTATAATGGAGAAATTATTTTTATGTTTAGTGGCTTTTGTAAGTGTATTGCTTTGCCTTTAGGTTTTGGTGGTATTATTCTTCCCTCTGTCCTCCTGGATACCTTTTTTTTCCTTCAAGCTTGAGTATCATTTCTAACGTTTTTTGAAGGCTTGGTTTGGTAGACATGTAAGCCTTCAAGTTGTCTTTGTGCTGGAAAACTTTTCTTTCTCCCTTGATTATGACAGATAATTTTGCCGGGTGTATTGGCCTGGGTTGACATTTTTGCTCATTCAATACTTGAAGTACGTCTCTCCAAACTCTTCTTGCTTTTACTGTTTCCATTGAGAAGTCATTTGTTATTTTAATAGGTTTACCTTTAAAAGTGACTTTTTTTTTTTTTCTCTTGAAGCTCTCAGCACCTTTTCTTTGTCTTGAATGTGGAGTGGCGATTTTCTATTTTGGTCATATCTGTTTGGGGTGCGGAATGCCTCTTGTATGTGGATGGGCCTCTCTTTTTTTATGTGAGGAAAGTTTTCCTTGATGATAGTTTGAAATATTTCCTCAGGTATGGTATTTTGGGATTCTTGTTCTGGTATTCCATGAATACGCATGTTAGGCTTCTTCAGGGTGTCTTTGAATATTTCTCTCAGGTCTCTTTTTGGCTTTAACAACCTCTTCCATTGAGCTGGTTAATACTCCCACTTTGTCTTCAAGGTCTGAAATTCTATTTTCTGCTTCCTTAGTTCTGCTGATAAGACTCTCTGTTGAGTTCTGGGTTGAAGATAACTTTTCTTTTAGTTCAGTTTTAAACTCTGCTTGAGTCTGTTTTAGCTGCTCTATGCCTATTTTTGTTTCTTGAACTGTTTTTCTCAACTCCTCCAAGTGTCTGTTGTGTTCCTCTTCAAAGTGGTTGGTGCGGTTATTTAATTCCTCCCGGATTTCCTCTTTCATGATATTGATCATGGTAATGATCATGTTTTGAAAATCATTATCTTGGGTCAGGCTTTCTTGGCTATTTTCCATGGATTTGTTCTGGTTGGAGTCTATCATTATGGGGTTAATTCCTTCAATGGGAGATTTGTTTTCTTGGGTTTTGTTTGTCATGGATTTGCACTTTGACTTGGGCATTGTCGTTTTCTCTCTTAAGAACGTCTTTCGATTTCTGTGTGTTTTTGACTGAACTGAATTAGTTGGCCTGGAGCAGCGCCTGCTCTGACTGGCTGGTGGGAGGAGCTGGGACTAGTGGGTTACCTGGGGTTTGGGGATGAGCAGGGAGTGCTTACCTAGGGCACAGTGTGTCCTGGCTGGACTGCGTGCATCCTAGGCGGGTGGGGAAAGGGGAGAGGTGCTGGTGGTGGGGGCAATTAACCTGTGGAGCTGGGGCGTGGCCCAGGGGTCCTCCCTGGCCTGGGGCAGCGCCTACTCTGACTGGCTGGTGGGAGGAACTGGGACTAGTCGGTTACCTGGGGTTTGGGGGTGAGCAGGGGGTGCTTAACTAGGGTGCAGTGTGTCCTGGCTGGACTGCACGCATCCCGGGCAGGTGGGGAAAGGGCCACAAGACTATTTTGTGACGAATTGGAATCACCCAGAACGAGACAGCAAATGAAGATGCTGTTGAAGTAAGTAAAGCATTAAATGTGAACGTTTAACATTTTTTCACCTCCTAGACATAGAGTGGAACTAATATTCCAGAATATTTCATCAAGGTTAACCCAGGGCTGAGGAGGTGGCTCAGTTGGGGATATGCTTGCTGTATGTTTTATGTGTTTTCCTTCTGCTCTGGTAAGAATGTCTTGACAGAATAAATTTCACAAGAAAAAAGATTAATTTTGCCTCACCCTTCGGGAGTACCATCCATTGTTCTAGGGAAGTGAGTGAGTGAGGAGGGTGGAGGGTCCGCATACGCTGTTGTCCCAGAAAGGTTTTTTCCTCAGTGATGCTGATATTTTTAATAGTCATGACGGCTTTGCAGTGCCAACCTGAATGCTGTCCTGTCGTGACGTTTCCTGAGAGACTTGTCCATAGTCTCTCAATCCCATGTCACGGGGGCACTCGGAACACAGGCACGATGAGACCAGAGTCTGGGAAAAGATATCAGAGAATGGTCAATGGCACCATTCCTGCAAGAAACCTTATCCATGTCTGTTGGGCCTGCCCAGGAATAACAGTTTGGGAGTGAGTGAGCAGGGCATGGCTTAGCACATGGAACCAAAGATGGCCCTGGGAGCTAGTGTGCTGGGCGTTACTCAGTTTACATTATAGAGAGCCCTAATTGGCTCATAGGAGCCGACATAGATTTATATTTAGTTTGACCTACGCAGCCTGCGTCCTGTGCTGACCATTAAAGTAACTGGCTGCCCGTTTCGGGCCCTGCAGTCTGTTATCTATATAAACTGTTTCATTGCCCCCAATAAATTGAGTCTTGCCTCGACAAGCTCCCTGCTGTGTCCGGAGTCCCCTGGATTTGGATGAAGGGGTAGAGGACCTGCAGTGCGTTTGCCTTTTTCTGTCCTGATGGCCTGGAGTCGTCACTGTGTGTGTGTGTGAAAACCAGCCCCCACACATGTCTTTCCATCACGAGTAGATTCTCCATGGTCCTCATTTCTCCCTGCCTCACTATCCATAAAATTCCTGTCAGAATGGCCCATTAGGTTCTGCTCCTAGTACAGCAGGACGTTCCAAGTCTAAAGTTTCAACTTCTTTCTTAATCTGGCTACAGGACTAGATGGAAAGGCCTAAGAACAACATGCTCCTGGTTATCACAGCAGCGGTCCTACCTTTGACACTAATTATGAGTCAGTTCCTTTTTCTGTTGCAATGATAAAAGAGCCTTCCAAAGCAATAGACAGGAGAAACAGTTTATTTGCCCTCTAGATCAACTTGGTCACATCACATTCACCATCTGGAAGAGCGAGAAATAAATGCTAAGGCTCAGCACACTTTCAGCTTTTTATTCACTTCATGGCTCCAAGAGCTAGGAATTGTGTCACCATCTTTTAGACTGGATCTTCCCAGTTCAATTACCACAATTGAGATGACCCCTCACTGACATTCCCAGAAAGTGTGTTTCCTTAGTCATCCTTGTTTCTGTCACATTGACTATGTGACGAGTTTGTTCTGTCCCTTGAACAAAAGCTCGGGCATGTTGCCATGCATGTGTATTCCCAGTGTGCCATTCATAGAAACAAGATAACTCAGGAGCTGTCTGTCCAACCCAGCTATATTTGCACATTCCAGTTTTATGAGACTCTCTCTCAAAAATAATGTCGAAATGATGCCGTTTGCACAAGTACATGCATGCCCCCACATATAGAGGCTGCCCAAACACATACACATAATTCCCAGAATGACATAATCCATTGCCAAATATAGTGTTTTTCCATAGAAACCTTATAGAATTCAATCTGTAAAGCAAATCTTATAATTTCATTTCATTTGAAAAATGCTCATAAGTTTCAGTCCATCCTATTTTCCATGAATACTCTGGGTGTTCACAGTGATATTTTCAGCACCTTTAGGTTAAGAATATTGTTCAACAGACACACAGTATAATCATACATGTAAAAGTTTCATATCAAACTGTAAATTTGGTAATTGTTGGAAACCCATTATTTCTATGACACTTCAATTTACTCCAACACTATTACATGTAATATATGCGATTTAATGTTAGGAAGTTAAATCAAGGAAATGACTAATTCTTTATGGAAGTGAAATTTTAGTAAACGCCATACCACCTACCTCAAAAACATCAGGAAGCATATATTGAAGAAACAGTATTTGGTTACAAGAAATGCAACAGATTCAGGTTAGGGGGTAGACTCAGAGGAGAAGGGTGTTTTCTATGAAGTATGACCACCAGAACAGATCCCTGCAACAACCTAAATGTGGGACAAGAAAGTTGTCCCCTTCTAATCCCGCACCCATAAAGCAAGGACCAGGAATCTCCATGGCAAAGTAGCCAACTAGCCCAGCCAGTTTCTGATCTCTGGTTCCACTTGAGAGATCCTTCCTTAATGAATGTGGACAACCATCAAATGAGATATCACATCAGCTTTAGGCTGTCACATGGATACACGCATGCTCTTGCACACAAATGTTACTATACACATATGCATGTCATCACTCATGCATGCACACATTTATGGATGTATGTTTTTGTAAGTTAAGTTTTCCATTTCAAGGGAGGCCACTCAGTGCAACAGAAAATTCTGCAGTAGAAGAAATCCTGTGACAAGACAGCATAGAGGAGAACATTCCAGCACTGTAGGAATCAGACATCTCAATCGTCCTTTCTCATTAACAGACAAATTCATAGAAACAGGCCTTTGTACATGGAGACTGCAGGAAGCCTTTCTCCTTGATGTCAGAAGCACATCAGACAGCTCATGGAGATAAGTCCCGTGAGTGTGCAGCATGTGAGAAATCATCCAAACCACAAGTCCGTCTACATGTGAAAACAAACAAATGAGAATCCCTTTGAATATCCACAATGCCAGGCAGTTTTCTCCCAGAAGGCACTTCGCATCCAGAGTCAAAGAAGTCATCCAGGTGGCAAATATGAATGTCCCGAATGTTAGAAATCTTTCTCCTGCACGGTGCTCTTCATTCACCATCGGAATACTCATAAAAGTAATACACCTAAGGAGCGTTTTAAATGTACATATGTGAGAAAACTTTCTATTACAGGTGGCAGCTAATTCTACACACAAGATATCATACAGGTGAAAAGCCTTAGGAGTATACGGAACGTGGGAATACCTACTATGTTGAGAACTATCTCACTCGCCATCAGAAGCTTCATGCAGGTAAGAAGCATGAGTGCACGGAATTCCAGAAAGCCCTTCTATTTCAAATCAGAACTAAATCTGCACATGTGAAATCATAATGGTGTAAAGCTTATGAGTGCACAAGATGTGGGAGTGCTTTCTCCTATAAGGTCATTTTTAATTGACATCTGCAGACTCATCGAATCGAGAAGCCCTATGAATGAACAGAATGTGGTAAAGCCTTCAAGTTAAAGGACTAGCTCAGTAGACGTCAGATTATTCACAGAAAAAAGCAACTTTTAAATGTACCAAATGCTGTGAAACTTTCTGCTCCAAATCTCGCATCACTGGACACATGGAAATTCATGCAGTTCAGATGTGCTGAATGTTTTGTCACTGGCACTGAAAACAGTGATATAAGTGTAAGCCATAAACCATGTGTTTGACACAGAGAACCTACAGCTGGAATACTGTGACCTTGTAAACCAAAAGCTCTAGCATCAAGAATGTAAGACTCAGGGTGGCTAGGTAATTTTTAAAAAATACATCAATGGCTGGTGGAATTGGGGATTGAGGTATGAAAATGTCATCAATACACTATAACCATGTACAAAACCGTAAAAAAATACAACTTTATTAAAAACACATAGAATATATATGTCTGCGGAGATGTCTCAGGATTTAAAGGCTTTGCCTCACAAGCAAAAGGACCTGAGTTCACCATTTCTGGTTCTGAAGGCTGTAGCCTGGGAAACCCCAGAGGAAAACATTAAGGAAGTAGAACAATCCGGACAAATCCTGACATCACCCTCGGGCTTCATATGCACAGAAGCCCACATGCTGTCTGGTACATTCAAACATACACGCACAGAAAAATAAAATATATCTGTGTGTGAGGAAGACAGAATGCCTATGCACACAGCACGGCATTCACGTGGAGTCAGAGAACAACTTTCCTAAATTACTAGAGTCTTGGTAATTCAGCTGGAGGGAAATGAGAAATGATTGGAAGGAAGACGCCTGATGATGCTAATGACTATGAGTTAGACAGCAACGTAGAGAGTCCAGAATGCATGTTAATGAAGTAATTTGGGACTCGAGTGGACACTTGAGGGTGGAGGCTCATTATCATGACTTCCCTGGTGTCACAGAGTCATCCTTGTCTGTGACATTGCCTTCAGTGATATGAGGGCACTGTCATGACTGACCCTGTGTTTTGAGGGACCGGTATAGCAGCTTTGGGGCAATGAACCTGAGGCTCAGGAGACAGCCCCCCCCCCCCGTTTGCTTACTTGGGTCTCAGCAGAGGGAAAAAACTCCGTTCACAAACATGTCAGAGCACTGCAGTATGATGGCATCATGTGTGTCTTGAGGATTGCAATTTTGATACGGGATTCAAGATGTTCAGTACAAATGGTGGCAGTACTGAGCTGCCTGACTGCGAAGGGGCATATGGATTTCTCTGAATTAGACTAATATCTCTTGTGTGGAAGTTACAGTGAACTTGCAACCTGCCTGGACCAGGAAGAATACATGGCCAGTGCTCACTGCTTGCACGAAGCCCCAGGTGTCCTGCCTCCCAGCAGACATGAGTTTGGTTTAAGTCCCCTGAGCTTCAGCACGCTTGTCAGTGTTTAGAGCCCAAAAGCTCATCATAGTTTGTCACAAATATCTTTTGTTGGCATGAGGCCCTGGGAATAGTGTAGAAAGATGATGGGATTGGTGATGCAGTTCGCCTGCATGGTGGCTGATAATGACCATCAAACGGCTTAAGGCAACAAGGGGTTTATTTCCTTATAACAGTCCAGCTACAGTTCTCAGTCCAGCTTGATGGGAGAGCACACACCAACACCAGGGCCGAGGGAACTGGCCACACCATCATCACATAACAGCTGAGAGATAGACAATCCTTACTTGCCAGACCAGCATGTCTGGCGAAGTGTAGAGAAGGATGTCGATGCCCTCAACCAGCTTTCCGTAATTTATTCCATGTCCTAGTCCCATGCACCATAGGCTGGACCTTCCCCATTAGCTAAAAAATCTCTTGTAGGTTTGCTCTGGGTTTGATTCAACCATTAATTCTCCACAAATATGCCCAGAGGCCAAACCCTCAACAGTCAAGTTGAAACTTGTACCTAACTATGACATTGGAGATAGTAATATTTTGAGGGAGACTTGATGTACTTTGACCCCCTTGCCTTCTTACCCAATCTTACCCATTTTTTTTCTGCCCAATCTTACCATTTTTCAAAAGATGGATATTTTGCCACTGTATATATGAGTTTGTAGGAGTAATGGCAATGTGAATGTGAAAGACCCTCTTGGATAAATGATGCCTACTCAAAACATTTTACTATTTATCAATTAGGTGAGTGTATGCAGAGGACAAAACAGTGTATGAGCGGGTGGCAGGCCTTTTTATACCGCACACTGTGTGTTGAAGTAATAGAGCCTTTTAAATTTTTTTATTATTATTATTATTTATTCAACTGTGTGTATGTGCGCGCGCGCGTCTGTGTGTGTGTGTGTATGTGTGTGTCTGTGTATGTGTAGAACCACGGACGAATTCGCGAACCACCATGGACGCCTCCACCTCCTTCTGCCCCGGGATTCACAGGCTCTGCCCTACCAGGACCAGAAGCACAGGCCGCCCCCGCTTCCGCCTGGCGTCTATACGTGGGATCTGGGATCCGAACTCAGGACCTTCCGCCTGCAAGGCAGAGGCTTAACCCCTGAGCCACCTCTCCAGCCAGCCCCATCAAGGAGGATTTTGGGTATCATCCTGGATTGTTCTACTTCTTCTTGTCTTTCCTCTGGAGTTCCCCAGGCTCCACCTTCTAGGACCTGAAGTGCAAGTTGCTGTCATTTCAGTTCTGAGTTTTTAGGTGTATCTGGAATCTGAACTCATGTCCTTCTTCTTCAGAGGCTTAACCCCTGAGTCATCTCTCTAGATCTCTGCTTCCCTCTCTCCTCTCTTCCCACCCCTCATGGGCTAGGGTTCAGTGCCCACAATGGGGATGGCTTCCTATGGGCCCTGGATCCTTATGCCTACACCATGAGCTAAGTCTTGTAGAAGATGTTCAAAACTGTTATTCTTCAGCCTTATCTATGTTCTTAACCATATGTAACCAGGAGCTTAATCATAACTCTACTTCCTTAATAGGTTTTCTTTTATTGCTTTCATATTACTTTATATCATCCAATTTTAAAAATTAGGACATAGCTTTCTGCCCCAGACTCCAGTGGACTCCCTGCTCCTCAGGTAAGGCACTTAGACCACACTCTAGGCTCCAGGTCATCTGTGTGCCCCACTAGTAGCCAGTCTGCCTTTCTTCTCCTGGGGAAGGCCCCTAGGCTATACTCCAGTCCCCAGGTCATCTGTGCGCCTCAATAGCCAGTCTGCCTTTATTCCCCAGACCCCAGACTGAAGTGGACTCCCTACTCCTCAGAATTCAACAGAGTCCAGAGAAAACCCAAGCAACGGGCTCAGGGACAAACACTATACATCTGAGGACTCCTAAAATCATCCCATCATACAGTAGAGAATCTGCACATCCAGCTCTAAGACAAGTAAACCCTTTTTACCATCCTGTTACTGTTAGTTATAAATCACCATAGCTTAGCATTTCCATATAACCCACCCAAAAACCCATACAACTTCAGGGACTATACCATTCACCTCACATATTGCTAAGGAAGTAAACCTAAAAAGTGCACTACCATACTAATCTTCAATCCCTGTCTACTAAACCTGCTTTAATTGATGTACCAACAGTCCAATAACCTCATCTAGTAAATAACACCAACACCAGGCAGACATATACAACTTCAAGGAAACACTAGCAGTAACTGTTCAAGTATAGTAATACTATTTAATTCAGTTCAGCCAAAACCACAAAAACAAAAAGAAGGACATAAGAGATAAAACAAAAATGCCCAAGTCACAGCTAAATCCATGAGAAACAAAAACCAAGACAACAAATCTACAAAAAGAATCAACCCCATCATGATGGAATCCAACGAGACCAAACTCACAGAAAATACCCAAGAAAGCCATATCCAAGATGGTGCCTTTTAAAACCTGATCTTTACTAATGAGGAAAACAATAAATGAGGAAATCAAGAAGGAGTTAAATAACTGCATCAACTAGTTTGAACAGGAACACAACAGGCACTTGGAGGAGATGAGAAAAAAAGTTGAAGAAACAAAAATAAGCATAGAGCAGTTAAAACAATTTCAAGCAGAGTTTAAACTCAAACTAAGACAAGTTATCTTCAACCCAGAACTCAATAGAGAGTCCTATCAGCAGAAAATATAATATTAGATCTTGAAAACAAACTGGAAGAACTAACTAGTTCAATCGAAGAGGTTGTTAAAGCCAAAAAGATACTTGCGAGGAATATTCAAGAGTTATGGGGCACCTTGAAGAAGACTAACATGCGCATTCATGGAATACCAGCACAAGAATCCCAAAAATACCACACCCGAGGAAAATTTTCGAATTATCATAAAGGAAAACTTTCCACATCTAAAGAAAGAGGCTCATCCAAATAAAAGAGTCATTCCATATCCCAAACAGATATGACCAAATTAGAAACTCACCCCAGCAAATAACAGTCAAAACACTATTCATACAAGATAAAGAAAATGTGCTGAGAGCTTCAAGAGAAAAAAAAGTCACTTTTAAAGGTAAACCTATTAAAATAAGATATGATTTTTCAATGGAAACAGTAAAAGCCAAAAAAGGTTGGAGAGACGTACTTCAAGTATTGAATGAGCAAAAAATGTCAACCCAGGCTGATATACCCGGCAAAATTATCTGTCATAATCGAGGGAGAAAGAAAAGTTTTCCAGCACAAAGACAACTTGAAGGCTTACATGTCTACCAAACCAAGCCTTCAAAAAATGTTAGAAATGATACTCAAGCTTGAAGGAAAAAACAAGCATATCCAGAAGGACAGAAGGGAAGTATAATACCACCAAAACCTAAAAGCCAAATAATACACTTACAAAAGCCACTAAACATAAAAAATGTCTGGAATTAAAAATAATTTCCCCATTATAGTATTAAACGTTAATGGAATTAACTCACCGATCAAGAGACACAGATTACAAACTTGGATTGAAAATCACAACCCATCTGGGGGCTGGAGAGGTGGCTCAGGAGTTAAGCCTCTGCCTTGAAGGCAGAAGGTCCTGAGTTCGGATCCCAGATCCCACGTATAGACGCCAGGTGGAAGCGGAGGAGCCTGCGTTTCTGGTACTGGTAGGGCGGAGCATGTGAACCCCAGGGCGGAGTAAACAAGGAGGAGGTGGAGGCGGTCCATGGTGGTTCCCGATTTCGTCCATGGTTCTACACACACACACACACACACACACACACACACACAATTGAGTAAATAAATAAAAAAAATTAAAAAAAATCACAACCCATCAATCTACTGCCTTCAGGAAACACATCTCACCACAAAAGACAGGCACATCCTAAAAATAAAAGGCTGGTCCAAAATTCTGCAAGCTAATGGAACCAGGAAACAGGCAGGGGTAGCTATTATGCTATCGGACTAAGTGGACTTCAAACCAAAAAAAAAATTATAAGAGACACAGATGGATCCTGCATTTTAGTCACAGGTACAATTCATCAGGAAGACTTCACAATACTAAACATATATGCACCTAATATGGGCTCCTCCACATTCATTAAGCAAACCCTACAGTGTCTAAAGCGAGAAATCAACCCCCAAACAATAATTCTTGGGCATTTCAGCACCACCCTCTCAACATGGGATAGATCAACAGGTCAAAAACTTAACAGAGACACATTAGAATTTAATCAAACTCTTACTGAAATAGACCTTACAGATCTCTATCCAACTTTTCATCCACGCACCAAAGAATACAAATTTTTCTCAGCAGCACATGGAACTTTCTCCAAAATAGACCACATATTGGGCCACAAAACGAATCTCCACAAATATAGGAAAGTTGAAATTCTAGCCTATTCCCTATCAGACCACCATGGTCTAAAGCTTGACATCCACAACACAACAAACAACAGAAAATACACTAACTCCTAGAAACTAAACACTATGATGCTGAATGAGAATTGGATTCAGGAAGAAATTAAAAAGGAAATTCAAGATTTCCTGAAGGTGAACGATAATGAAAATACAACTTATCAAAATCTTTGGGACACAATGAAAGCTGTCCTAAGAGGTAAGTTCATAGCTCTTAATGCGTACATCGAAAAATAGAAACATCACAAATAAATAACTTAATAATGCAGCTCAAAGCTTTAGAGAGACACTAGAGCAATCTGATCCCAAAAGCAGTGGAAGAGAGGAGATGAGCAAAATTAAGGGAGAAATATCTGAAATTCAGATAAGGAAAACAATAAAAAGAATCAACCAGAGGAAAAGCTGGTTCTTTGAAAGTATCAATAAGATTGACATGCCCCTAGCTAAATTAACCAAAATCAAGAGAGAGAAAACCCAAATCAACAAAATTAGAAATGAAAATGGAATTATCACAATTAATATCCAAGAAATTCAGAGAATTATAAGGTCTTATTGCAAAAACTTGTACTCCACGAAATTTGATATCCCAAAGGAATGGATGAATTCCTGAGTAAGCACAACTTACCTAAATTGAATCAGGAAGTTTTGAATTATTTGAATAGTCCTATAACATCTGAGGAAATTGATGAAGTAATCTCGAATCTTCCCACCAAAAAATGTCCTGGACCAGATGGATTCAGCACAGAGTTCTACCAGACATTTAAGGAACAACTAACACCAATATTCCTTAAACAGTTCTATAAAATAGCAAAGGAAGGAACACTTCCAAATTCTTTCTATGAAGCTAATATTGTCTTAATCCACAACCTAATAAAGATACATTTAAAAAAGAAAACTATAGGCCAATCTCTTTAATGAACACAGACGCTAAGGTTCTCAACAAAAAGCTTAGCAAATTGGATTAAAAATATATCAAGATCATTTACTGTGATCAAGTAGGCTTTATTCCAGGCACACAAGGTTTGTTCAACATATGCAAATCAATAAATGTAATCCATCATATAAACCAATCCAAAGTCCAAGACCACATGATACTCTTGATAGATGCAGAAAAAGCTTTTGACAAGATCTAACATACTTTTATGATCAAAACCCTAGAGACAGTTGGAATGGAAGGAACTTATATCAACATAATAAAAGCCGTATACAACAAGCCAACAGCAAGAATTATATACTCAATGGGGAAAAACTTGAAGTATTTCCACTTTGATCAAGAATTAGACAAGGCTGTCCACTCTCACCACTTCTATTCAATATTATACTTGAAGTCTTAGCTGGAGCCATAAGACAAGAGAGATAAAAGGGATTCAAATTGGAAAGGCAGAGGTCAGGATATCTCTATTTGTATATGACATGATTGTATACCTGAGTGATTCTAAAAACTCTACCAGGAAATTCCTGGAACTAATACATAAGATCAGCAGGGTGGCAGGTTATAAAATAAATGTGCAAAAATCTGTGACCTTCCTATACACCAAGGATGAAAAAAGTGAAAAAGTCCTAAAAGAAACAATGCCATTTACTCTAGCCCCTAAAAAAATGAAATACCTTAGTATAAATCTAGTCAAAGAAGTGAGACACCTATATAATGAAAATTTTAAAACCCTAAAGAAAGAAATAACAGAAGACACCAGAAGGTGGATAGACATCCCATGTTCCTGGATTGGCGGAATTAACATCATAAAAATGACCATCCTACCAAAAGCAATATACAGATTCAATGCTATACTAATCAAAATCCCCAAGCAATTCTTTAAAGAAATTGACCAAACAATCTCAAAATTCATATGGAAGCACAAAAGGCCCAGGATAGCAAAAACAATCCCGAGTAACAAAACACTGCTGGAGGTATCACCATACCAAAGCTTAATCTATACTATAAATCCATAGTAGTAAAAACAGCCTGGTACTAGCTCCAAAAGAGACATGTAGATCAATGGACAAGGGTTGAAGACCCAGATATAAGCCCACACAGTTACAGCCATTTGATCTTTGACAAAAAGACCGAAAATATCCAATGGAAAAAGAATAGCATCTTCAACAAATGGTGCTGGCAAAACTGGATATCCTCATGCAGGTGATTAAAACTGGACCTGTACTTGTCACCATGTACAAGAATTAATTCCAAATGGATCAAAAACCTTAATATTAGGCCAGAGACTATAAAAACCTTAGTTGAAAGGGCAGAGAACTCTTTTGAGCTGATTGGGCTAGGCCAACAGTTCCTAAACAGAAATCCAATAGCACAGACACTAGAGCCATCACTCAACAAATGGGATCTTATGAAATTAAAGACCTTCTGTTCAGTTTAAGAGATTGCAAACAAAGCAAAACAGCAATCCACAGAATGGGAGAAAATTTTCACTAACCACATATCTGATAGAGCTCTGTTATCCAAAGTGCACAAAGAACTTAAAAACGAAACATCAAGAGATAAATACCCCAATTAAAACATGGGCTTCAGAACTCAAACTTTTCCAGTTTTTAAAATATCTTTAAAAATGTTCCACATCCCTAGCCATCAGGTAAATGCAAATCCAAATTACCCTGAGATATCATCTCACCCTGGTCAGGATGGCAAAAATCCACAATACGAACAACACCAAATGCTGTAGAGGATGTGGAGAGAAGGGAACTCTCTCATACATTGCTGTTGGGAATGCGGGTTTATTCA
The DNA here is from genome assembly GCA_023101885.1 of Typhlomys cinereus. Classification (NCBI taxonomy): domain Eukaryota; kingdom Metazoa; phylum Chordata; class Mammalia; order Rodentia; family Platacanthomyidae; genus Typhlomys; species Typhlomys cinereus. The sequence continues at coordinate 186,627 of JALPQD010000830.1, read as the reverse complement.
ACCACTCTGGTGATCAGTATAGAAATTTCTAAAAATAATTAAAGTTTGAAATGCCATATGACCCTTCTATACCAGTACTGGGAATAATGCAGATAGGGGATCCACCCTTCTGTAGAGAAAATAGTCCACGTTCAAATATTGCATGTAAGTAGCATGACATCTAGTGACACTCTCACTTCCTTTCCTGGTCACTTGGGACTGAACAGGTTTGATCTCTATTCCTATTTTTCCATCTATCTTTGAGTCTCCTCTTACATTAAGATCTTCATTTAAACAGTCTTTTATCTTTGGTTAGGAGGTAATTTTCTATACCAATAGGGAGGTAGCCGAAGGCAGTGCACGAAAAGCAAAACTGAAAACAACAACAAACTATGATTCAGAACATGTAAGACCCTACATTATTCACCTGGAATCAGACCAGCCAAATCTGTCCCCATCCTAAAGCTCAGGGAACCTTGCGGAAGAGGGGGCAGCAAAATTATAAGTGACTAAAGATGGGGAGGACACAAGCAGCCAGAATTGGACTTTGCCTGACTTGCACAATGGCTGATATGTCAACGACCCCCTAAATTCTAGCACAGATCACAGGAGAGAAAGCCCCAGGCAATAGGATCCTTAGAGTCAAGGGATTAACAATCTATTATAATAGAGTTCCCATACTAACAGGGAGCCCAAGAAGGAACTCTGGTTATGTATGCCTTGGAGTCCTGAATCCTCACTAGGGGGCGACTCAGAGAGAGATTTGGAGTCACATAAAAGGATGCTACTGGGGATGGAAGGGAGGAAGGGGGAGGCATCAGGATAGGTTGAGGGAGGGAGGTGGGTGAAAGGAAGGGGGGAAGGGAAGAGAGTGCAATGGGGGACCATAGGGCGGAGGGGAGGGGGAAGAAGGGGACCGGGTACTATCGAACTTGTATGATTAGAAAAAAAATAAAATGTTGGAGAAAAAAAATTAGGACATAAAGGCAGGAGGTGGGCATGCTAGGAAATGTCCAGGGGAAGCAGGAGAGGTATAGGGGTACTATGATCAAAATACATTGTCCAAATATGTGAGATTGTAAAAGAGGAAAAGTAGAAACAAAATTAATTTAAAAAACATGTAGAAGGGGATGGAGCGAGGTCAGGGACAACCACCCATTATGTTTTTAATTAGGAAACCTAAATATTGATAAAAAACAGATTTTAAAAAATGAAAAAGAACAAAAGAAGCTCCAACCTAATGCCATTTTTTAAAAAAGAAACTGTTGCTTTTAACTTTACACCCTCCCCACATATCAATTTCAAAACAGATTATTTGTCCTGGTTGTTGAGGGAACTAAAATTATAACCATGAAATTAAAAAGCGTATTCATGGGAAAAATCCTGAACGCACGAAACAAAATTTTCTAGTTGCTCCCTCCCCTTCCCGGGATCACTGGGCAGCAGATCTGCAGCCGCAGATGGGAGGTGATGCTGAAAGTCCCGCTCTGCCGGGGCGTGGGGGCTGCTGGAGGCAGGATTCCCGGGTCGGCTGCTGAATATTGCGCGTGGATTTTCTAAGTTCCACGCCTATAAACTTCCAGACTTTCACCTCATAAAGGAGGATTGATCTCTCATTCTGGGAAAGAGGCTTCCGCCTAAGTATTGGGGGGACCAGTACCCCAACATTGCTCATGGGGATTTCCAAGTCGTGCCCACAGGTTTTGGTGATCAGAAAACGTTTTCTTCCCAGATCTTGGAAGTACGCAGAAATGTCCTTTGCTCAGGATTTACTCCCCTGACCTGTCACTCAAGATTTGAGGGGTGGGATGAGAAGGGCTGTGCGCTTGAGAGCGTCCAATGAGATTCACGGGCGGGTGGGAGGGGACAGGATTGGTGTCTGACCCGCCTTCTGCCCCACCTCCCCATCTTGCAGCACGCGCTCACTCAGAATGGACGCTCTGGCATTTCAGTGGCTCCGTGTCACGTCCACGCGCGGAGCAGCTCGGCGAGGCCGCGGGATGCAGCCGGTTCCGGTGAGCATGGCGGGGTCCCGGGGCGCGGGGGGCGCGGCGGGGTACCAGTGGTAGCGCGGCCTCTGTGCGCCCCAGGCGGTCTGTGCCCTGGGACTGGAGCCCGGCTTGTCCTGATGCGCGTGGCCGGGGGGGACCTGGAGCCGCCACGCAGAAGTTGGGGGGCGCGCGGCTGGGGTGCTGCTGCGGGCGCCCGCTGTTCGCATTCGGGTCCCCTGCAGCGCACTCGCTGGCCGGGAGCTGCAGGCTGGGAATCATCTCTCAGCCTAAGTAGGGGTTCTGCTGTGTCTGACGGGTTGAAGTGGGGTCGGGTACTCGCACCGTGCAGACCACAGACTCAGTGGGGATGAAGTTTAAAAGTCTTCATTAGGGGGCTGGAGAGGTGGCTCAGGGGGGTTAAGCCTCAGCCTTGCAGGCGGAAGGTCCTGAGTTCGGATCCCAGATCCCACGTATAGACGCCGGGCGGAAGCGGGGGGGGGGGGGGGGGGGACAGGACTGCGCTTCTGGTCCTGGTAGGGCGGAGCCTGTGAATCCCGGGGCAGAAGGAGGTGGAGGCGTCCATGGTGGTTCCCGAATTCATCCGTGGTTCTACACACACAGACACACACACGCGCGCGCACACACACATACATATGCACACACGCACAATTGAAAAAAAGTCTTCATTAGAAGACTGCGGTCTGGTGCGCGCGGACTTCCTCCAAGGTGGGGGTCTCAGCAGGGCTGAAAGCCGTGGCAGAGCGGGGTTCACCCATGAGAACCGCAGCTCTCGCACACAGAGCATCGCAGTTGAGTCGCAGCACCTGGGGTACGAGGCACGGGACGTTTCTGCAGTTTAAGGGACCGCGACCCGAGAAGGGACAGCGGGTTAGTCCACAGCAGGAGTAGCTGCCATCAGGCCCGTCTGGGGGTCGCGCTCAGGTCACAGTTTCCTCCGGAAATTCAGTTTGTTCCCTTTGTAGATTCTGGCCTGGGCCAACTTGCTTTCTGTCTTTCGGGGGTATTTTTCCATGTATCCCTTCAAGTGTGACTGTTCTAATCTAGCCGTGCTTGCACCAGCTCCTTTTTTCTCTGACCCGCAAGTTTCCACCTCTGACCCCTTCTCCTGGGGTTCCCTGCTTCCACGCCTGGTGACAATGACCGTGGTCACTTCTGACGCTGTTGCTTGCTTGGCCACTGGCTTCTTTCTTTCTTTTTCTTTTTCTGTTTTCTTTTTTTTTTTTTTTAACATAAGTAGAAGCCTGCATGCAGTATTAAAAATGAATGGAGCATTTATTTTGAAGCAATAAAATCACTGAACAGTGCAGAGTGTAACAGTTACTGTAAGAGAGCATTCAAAGTCAAGCAACTCAAGGGAGAAAGGAAGATTTGTTCAGCTTTAGGGTTTCAGAGGTGAGAAACAGTCTTTCATGGGGAGATGACATGCCTGGTGGCTGAAACTGGAGGCTCAGAGCTGGGTGAATCTCCCTTCTTCCAAGTCTTCTGTTCTATGGTTCCTTTTATCTAGTTTGCTACTGGGTGGTTCCAGTCAGATCTAGGGCTGGTCTCTGTGTTGTAAATGTATTGATCTGGATCATCTCTTCAAGTAGTCTGACAGCTGATCTTAGTTAATGCCAGGATTAACTATCACACAGAGTTCAAGAAGAGTTAAAAAAATTAAGACAGATTGTACTAGTTGGGGTTCTCTAGAGCCACAGAATCAACAGACTGAATATATAGTGAATGCCCTACTAAGTATGGCTAAGGTAGTCCTACACTGGCTGCCAGTACCTGCTCAGTCCAGAGCCGTGGGTGATGGCTGAAGGCTGGAGGGTTCCTGGAGTCTTTAGTCACGTTGAAGAGCTGGAGGTTGAAGGGCTGGAGAAGGGAAGAAGCCAGGTGGCAGGAGAGAAGACAATTTTCTAGCCCAGCTTCAGAGAGTCTCTCTTCAAAGTCTTCCGTTCTGTTTCCTTGTTTTCATTTTATTTTTTTTCTACTTTTTCAAGCATATTGAATATGCATCCCAGCTTCTTTCCTTCTTCCCTCCTTACCCCCTTCTTTCCATTCCCTCCCACCCTTTGACTGTATGCTTCTATGGACCCCACGGTTCACTCAGCAGCTCATGGGACATTCTCGAAAATAGACCACATACTAGGACAAATCAAACTTCCATATATACAAAAAAAATTGAAATCATTCACTACATACTATCTGACCATCATGGAATAAAGGTAGATACAAGAAAGGAAACAAATCCTAGGACTCGTGGAGTCAGGGACGCCGCAGATTCCCGGGACCGTGCAACTCAAGGACTGCTCATGAAGCCAGGTTTCAGCCCCCGTGGGGGTGGGCTTCGGCGGCGGAGGGGGCTTTGGTGACAGAGGTGGTCATGGCGGAGGTCGGGGAGGCCGAGGAGGCTTTGGCGGGGGTCGAGGTCGAGGTGGAGGTGGAGGCTTCAGAGGTCGAGAAGGAGGTGGAGGAGGAAGAGGTGGAGGCTTCCAGCCCCGGGGCAACCGGGGCCAGGGCTGGGGAGGCAAGAGAGGAAATCAGTCAGGCAAGAATGTGATGGTGGAACCCCATCGGCATGAAGGTGTCTTCATTTGTCGAGGGAAGGAAGATGCTCTTGTCACCAAGAATCTGGTCCCTGGAGAATCTGTGTATGGGGAGAAGAGAGTCTCCATTTCGGAAGGAGATGACAAAATCGAGTATCGAGCCTGGAATCCCTTCCGCTCCAAGCTGGCAGCCGCGATCCTGGGTGGTGTTGACCAGATCCACATCAAGCCTGGGGCCAAAGTGCTTTACCTAGGGGCAGCCTCCGGCACCACCGTCTCCCATGTCTCCGACATCGTAGGCCCGGATGGTCTGGTCTATGCAGTTGAATTCTCCCATCGCTCTGGCCGCGACCTCATTAATTTGGCCAAGAAGAGGACCAACATAATTCCTGTGATTGAGGATGCTCGACACCCACACAAATACCGCATGCTCATCGCAATGGTGGATGTAATCTTTGCTGATGTCGCCCAGCCAGACCAAACCAGGATTGTAGCCCTGAATGCCCATACCTTCCTGCGTAATGGAGGACACTTTGTGATTTCCATTAAGGCCAACTGCATCGACTCCACAGCCTCAGCTGAAGCTGTGTTTGCCTCTGAAGTGAAGAAGATGCAGCAGGAAAACATGAAGCCCCAGGAGCAGCTGACCCTAGAGCCCTATGAAAGAGACCACGCTGTGGTTGTGGGCGTGTACAGGCCACCTCCCAAGGCGAAGAACTGAAACTCCCTGCTGCCGGGATTCCAAATGATGTGTTGCTACTGTTGCACGAGATTTTTTTTCTTGTGTTTTTGTTTCTGTTTTTTTTTTTTCTATTAAAAGACTCATTTGTCACAAAAAAAAAAAAAAAGAAAGGAAACAATAGAATCTATAACTCCTTTATCTGTTCTGATACTGGGAGGTTCCAATCAGATCTAAGGAAGTTTCTATCAAATCTAGGGATGGTTTTTGTATTGTAAATGTATCGATCTGGACAATCTCTTCATGTAGTCTGACAGCAGATCTTAGTTATTACCAGGTGTGGTCAAGTTGACATCCAGGATTAAATATGACACAGATTTTGGTAAAAATTCACAGTAATCCAGGAAGCTGTAATTACAATTAAATAATAAAATTCATTTATTGTTTCAACTACACTGTTTAAGATTTTTAAAATAACCTCATGCCTAGTTTTTAGATGTTTAAAGACTCTTTTTAAATTTTTTTTATTATTTATTCAATTGTGCGCGTGTGCATGTGTGCGCGTGTGCGTATGTGCGTGTATGTATGTGTGTGTGTAGAACCACGGACGAATTCAGGAACCACCATGGACTGCCTCCACCTCCTCCTTGTTTACTCTGCCCCAGGATTCACAGGCTCCGCCCTACCAGGACCAGAAACGCAGGGTGCCCCCGGTGCCCCCCCCCCCCCCCCCCGTTTCCGCCTGGCATCTATACATGGGGTCTAGGATCCAAACTCAGGACTTTCTGCCTGCAAGGCAGAAGCTTAACCCCTGAGCCACCTCTCCAGCCCCGTTTTTAGATGTTTAAAAGTGTACTGTGCTGAACTGTGTTGGAACTTAGAGGAAATGCAATATATAAATGTTGACTAAGTTTCTTCATAGTCAAGACCTAGTCTTATTACTTAAAAGTGACATGACCTTTCATAAAAATTTCCATCCCTAATTTCTGCATCTGTATTAAAAGGTACTTTTGTTATTTCAGAAAATTGCATGTGATTTCTGCATTGAGAGCTTTCATGCAGGTCTGACAAAAGGCAGGAGAGAGGATGGTGTCCATAGGTTAGCCTGGTCAGGGGTGTCACTCTTTGCCAAGGATGGGTGACTGGCCACTGCATGTGTATGTTTGTAAAACAGGGATGTAAAGCACAGTTGAAAAGAACAAAGAAGCAGTGAGCAAAAGTTTATGGTGCCCTGTACTATTATAATGCTGTTATATCTATTAGCACGTTATTGATATAGCATTTTCTATGCATTCCAATAATTTCTGCTGTAAACATAAATATTGAGTGTATGAGTCATTGAATTTAGACACTAAGTTTAATATTGTTTAATCTGGCAAACAAAATATATACATAAATACATATAAAAACACATATATATGTCAGTATATATAATGTTCTTTAACCAATGGCTATCCCATTATTGTTTCCCTTACCCTTTCCCTTCTTACCAAAGTCTTTTCTTGAGTCCCCTTCCTACTGTCCAGTCTGTTTTTGTGTGCATGTGTCCACTGCATTGTATTAGAATTCCCTGCATGAATTGTAAGCATGGTCATTTGAGTAGATGCAACACATCAGTAGGTAAGTTGTTGAGTAATATGATTCCCCCGTGCAGCTTTAATTTTCTGTAGCTCCCACAATTGAATTGAGGATTCTTTTTCTTTGGGGTGGGGATTAAGGCAGAGTTTATTGGAAAAGAGAAAAAATGGAATTCACAGACTCCAGACATGGAGTTCCATGAGGTTCCTGAGAATTCATGGACTCGAGGCATGGAATTCATGAGGGACACGGAGCTGGAAAAGACCTCATGGATGTCACATGTGGAGTGCCATGAGGGGCAGGCTCCGAGGATTCCTTTATTTTTAATAGTAATTTTTTAAAAATTGTTTCCTAGTTTTACAAGCGTATTCAATACTCATCCCTGCTTCCCTTCTCCTTACCATCCCTCTTCCCCCGCCTTGAGGATTCTTGAGCTCCATCCTGTCCATGAGGCAGTGTTGATGGGAACAGTTGTCTGCAGATAGTCCTGACTGCTGTGAGATCACGGGTGCAAAACCACATGATGTCCAGAAGATACACTCCTGCCCCACCATCACTTTCACATTTCCCCATAGGCTTCCATGACCAAGTCATCTTCTGTGAAATTTGTACTGAAATCTCATCAACTTTTTAATCATGTTTTCTTGGCGCACTGTGTTAATGGAGGTGTAAGGTATGTGGACTGATTTTTCTCTCTGGTGATAGAGAATGTAAATCAAGCTGGCCCTTCTGTAGGACACTGGTATGTTGTGTACACATAGACATGTGACACCCATTTTCCATTCTCAAGACTGAGGAGATGTGTTGATGGCGAGTGTGTCATTGCAGGGGATGGTGTCCTTCGAGGACGTGGCTGTGGACTTCTTGAGGCAGGAGTGGCGGGTGCTGACTGCTGCGCAGAGGACCCTCTACAGGGACGTGATGCTGGAGAACTACAGCAGCCTGGTGTCCTTGGGTGAGTCCCACTCCACTGTACCTCATGGTACCACCTGCTCATTCTTGGCAGACACATAGAGGAATCATTGCTTTGGACCCACAAAAGTGACTGTCGGGCGGCTATGCAGGGAATATCCCAAGCCTGCTCAGTCTTCTTCTGTGGCACATGCTGTTGGTTACCATGGAGTGCGCTGGAATGTCCCCTGTGTGCTGATGAGTGTTGTGAGACATGTTTATGGTCCCATCACCTTTGTCACAGTTCTGGACATGTGGTGTGTGTTTCTCTATGATGCATGTGTGTCCACGGCCTGCAGGTCACCACAGCTGATCTGCTCCAAGATGGCAGAGGTCCTGTCATGCCCGGGGAAGCAGCTGTTCCACAGCTTCACTTCATGACCTTTAGTCTTGTATTGTTCATAGTTAATAGGTGAATAATATTCATCCTTCAGGTTTTTCTTTATTTTGTATTATTTGTATTTCACATCTTTGTACTTTTGATGTCCATGTGTGTATGCACTCCCATGAACATGTGTGCAGAGGCCCAGCCATGATACTGGGACTCATCCTCCATCTCTCTTCCACTTTGCTTTTTAAAAAATTTTATTATTATTATTAAAATTTATTGTTGGGCCTGCCCAGGAATAACGGTCTGGGAGGGAGTGAGCAGGGCATGGCTTAACACATGGGACCAAAGATGGCGCTGGGAGCTAGTGTCCTAGGCGTAACCTGATCACATTACAGAGAGCCCTAATTGGCTCATAGGAGCCAACATAGATATATGTTTAGTTTGACCTATGCAGCCTGTGTGCTGTGCTGACCATTAAGGTAATTGGCTGCCTGTTTCGCACTCTCTGGTTCTTTGTCTATGTAAGCTGATTTGTTACCCCCCAATAAACCGAGATCTTGCTCTGACAAACTCCCCGTCCGTTGCCGAGTCTCTGGAGGGCTGAGGCAGAGGTGTGGGCGATCAGGCTTTACTTATCTTCGTCATCACAGTCAGCAGCTGTATAATTGAGTGAGTGAATGAGTCTTGCCTTGACAAACTCCCTGCTGTGTCCGGAGTCCCCTGGATTTGAGTGAGAGGGTGAAGGACCTGCAGCATGTTCACTGTTCTCCGCCCCACGGCCTGAAGTCGTCACACTGTGTGCGTGGGAAAATCAGCCCCGCAATTTATAATAATTATTATTTTGCTCATGTGTGCTTGTAGGTACATGAATGTGTGTGTGTGTGTGTGTGTGTGTGTGTGTGTGTGTGTGTGTGTGTGTGTTTGAGAGGCTGAGTGTAGAAGAGGACAGGTGTGGTGTGTGCCGGGGAGTCCTGAGTTGCTTTGGGAATCACTCTGCATTGCTGGACCTTCTTGCTTTGTTCTGGGGTTTCACCTTCCACAGCAGAGGTGTGGGCCACTGCCATTTCCCTCTGGCATTTTGCATGGGAACTGGAATCTGAACTCCTCTTTATTTGTATTCAAGATGAAGACATTCCCCCTCTCAACCATCTCTCCTGTCTACGGCCATACCACCCTGAACGCGCCCGATCTCGTCAACCATCTCTCCAGCCACTGTATTTTTCTTTCTTTTAATTAAATAAATTTTTCCCAGTTAAGGAAGCTCAGTTAGTAGGTATCCTGGCCACACTACTCCCCTCCCTCCTGCCTTTTTTCCTTCCCTTCCTCTACCTTCTCTCCCCACTCCTGGTGTATCCAGCCTGCTTCCTCCCATCCTCCTCTCCCGTCCATATGCTTATATAGGCCCCGGGATTTCCTCTGAATCATCTCTTTAGTGGGGGTTCAGGCCTCTGTGGCACACCTTGGAGACCCTCCCTGGGCCACCCACTAATATGGGTACTCCCCTGTACCTGTCTAACCCTTTCCCTAAGGATCCTGGTGCCTGAAACCATCTTCCCTCAGGTCCTGTAGTGTATGGGGGCATGTTGACATGTCAGCCTTTGTGCAAGTCTGATAAAGTCAAATCTCATTGCAGTGAGTTGCTGGCTGCCTCAACCCTGTCTTCAGTGGACCATCTTGTCCACCAGTGGACCTCCCCATCTTTAGGCTCTTACAGTCTTACTGCCCCCTGTTCTGCAAGGTTCCCTGATCATTAGGATGGGGAGAAATTTGGCTGGTTCCTGTGCACATGAAGGTTGTCGGTATTCTGCATTATGGTTGGCTGTTGTTTTCCATTTTGCCGTTCTTGCGCTGCACAAGGCCTGGGGATTGGGGTGCCCTCCTATCCAGAGATTAAAAATAAAACTGCTTGAGAAAGAGGTCTTTATAAAGAAGAGACTTCAAAGGAGAGGGAAGAATAGGACCAGGACACAATAGCGAGTGGGGTCAGCCTCCAGCTGCCATCTGGCTGCCAACTGATCTCAACACCCAACCCTTCCATGCCAGGGGACACACAGCCAGCACTCCAAACCCTTCCAAACACCAGCGAGCACAAGCAGAGTGGGAGTGGGCAGTGTCTGATGTCCTGCTACTAACAGGCCTTTCTTGACAGTGGCCTAGTTTCTCTACTGAACTGTGCTCCTTTGTCTCCAATCTCTTGGGCCCTTCTTTCCCCTGCCCTTTCAGTTATAACCCTTTTTGGTTATAGTGGGTATCTTAGAGCTTTTCCCTTAGAGTGTGTCATTATGAGGGTTTGGAACTAGGTTCTACTTGTCGGAGAATATGTAGCCTCTGACTTTCTGTGCTTGGGATACTTCACTCAATATAACTTCATCTACTTCCATCCATTTACCGGCACATTTCATTAATGCATTCTTTTGACGGCTGAGTAATATTCCATTGTGAGGCAATCTGTTTGTGAGGCAGTCTTAACCTCCGAGCCATCTCTCCAGCCACCCCCCTTTTTTTATATAGGGCATTGAATGCCATAAACTTGCCTCTTAGGACAGCTTTCATTGTGTCCCAGAGATTTTGAAATGTTGTGTTTTCATTATTGTTCACTTCTAGGGCTTTCTGAATTTCCTTTTTGACTTCTACCTGAACCCATTCCTCATTCAGTATCATGGTATTTAATTTCCAAGAATTAGTGTATTTTGTGGCATTTGCTTTGTTGTGGATGTCTAACTTGTTTTTGTCCTTTAAACTAGATGAAGAGGTCTGTAGAGATGGCTCAGTGGTTAAGACACTGCTTCCCGAGCTGAAGGTCTTGAGTTAGGATTCCAGGTCTCACATAAAAACACCAGGTGGAAATGGCGGTGGCCTGCACTTCTATTCCTGGTGAGCAGAATCTGGGAAAACTCAGTGCAAAGCGAAAAGGAGGTAGAAACAATCCAGGATGAGTCCCTAGGTTCACTCTTGGTCCTCCACAGGGACACACAATGTTCTCAGTTTTACACACACACACACACACACACACACACACACTCAAAATAAATAAATAATAAAATTATTTAATAAACTAGTTGAAGAACTAGTTAAAACCTGGCATTAGTGTGTATTCCCATCTGGCTTTTGTCTTAAAAATACATCCCCCTCTATGTTCTTACTGCCCTCTCTTGTACAGTGTTTCATGAATTGTGGAGTTGATTGGTGACACTGATGTTTTGATAGGGCCATGTGTCCCACAGTTGTCTTGGCCAGATATGATTCCTTGTATCACACCTCTTTTACAAACAGCGTGCAGGAAATGGTCTTCTTGATGCGGGAAGATTCAGCCCATAGTAGGTAGGACTATTCCTGGAAAGGGGATAAGACGTGGGCAGCTGGTTCAGGAAGTTCACTTACTCTGGATACCTCGACAGTCCTGCCATCTGGCAAGCGAGGTTTGTCCCTCTCTCAGAATCTTCTGTGGATGCGGTGTGACCAGATCACTTGCTCCTGATCTTGGTGTGAAATCTGTCAAACTGGACCGTACGTGAGAAGAAGAAGCAGCAAGAAGAAAATCCACTTGTTCCCCTCAGCTGTTTTGTCAGGAGTTTGTCAGTCCTGCCAGGGAAAGTGCAAGGAGAAGTCGGGTTGATCGTGTGCACGTGCAGAACAGAACTCGACTCCTTGGTTCTGTAATCACCCTGTGCTCATGTTGCTGTCTGACTGACAGCATGAAATGTGGGTCCTCCTGTCAAGCAGCCGCAATCACAAAGCAGTTGATGCTTCTGGGTTGTTGGGTGTTTTCCTGCATGCAAGCAGTTGGCATCTTCGTCTCACATCTGCTGTCCCTGACAGACCCTCGGAGTCAGAGAGGTTGGAGGACTGGAAATGGACCTCTGGTCTCACTTAGGACCCCTCCATGCCATTACAGTGGGATTCTTCACACATGTCCTTGAAGCCTACCCATCCTGGGGACGTAGGGTAATAAGCTGAAAAAGGGAAGTCAAAGAATTCCATCTGAGTTGCCATGTTGTGCCATCAGTCATTTTGGGGTGAGGTTTCCAGTGATGGAGCTTCTTTTGAATGAACCCTATTCTGCTAGGTATCCTCAATAAATTAATTCATTTATCAAGTTGGACCTTGGCATAATCATTACTTGGGTCTCTTGTTGCATTCGCATCTCTTTGGAAAGGTGCTTGTGTGGCATCTGTCCAAGAAAAGTGTTCAGACAACACTTGGTATAGTCGGCTTGCAGAGTAACTACGACAGGAATGTAAGTCTTATCCAGCAGTCTCTTCCTAGGGGTGGATCTGTGAGACTGAAAAGTTCATAACTAGATTTTAGTAGAGATAACATTTTGTAAGTGGGACAGTGGGAATGATGCCTTGTGTTTTGCTATTGTTCTCTTGGGCAAAAGCTGATGTGGGAGCCCCTGTGTCATCTCTCTCTCTCTGATTGGGAAAATGTACTTTGGGTTTAGAAATGTTTAATTGTAGGATCATAGTAGGGACTTGCAACCCTGACTTATAGATGCCCACACCCAGGGTGTCCGTTCTCCTGGAGATGGGATCCTTAATAGCTAGGTCAAATAATTTTACATCCCCCATATGTGGGTTTCTATTGTTAATCTTCTGTACCCCCAGGTACCTGATACTTACTCTAATTCACACTATTAAAATGTGGATCTTCTATTCCAAAGGAAACAGAGGCTGGCTCACTCCTGCCAACCTCCTGCAGAAGGGTTCTGTCAGTTGCTCTTCTTTGTTGCTTGAGACAACACTCACATGTAAGCAGCTTAAGGGGAGAAAGGAAGGTTCCAGAAAGTAGACAACAGCCCTTTATGGGGTGAAAGGCATGGTGGGCTGCAGAAGTTGGAGGCGTCTGAAATCATGTTAGTCATGGAGAGTGGAAGACACTTTGTTGGATGGCTGAGCAGAGATGGATTTTGCTCTCACAGAGCAAGAGCATCTGAGAGCTCTTCTGTCTGTGTTTCCTTCTGTCCCGTTCTCTACTGGGAGCTTCCAGCTAGATCTAGGCTTGGTGTTTGTGTTGTGATATATTGATCCTGGTCATCTCCTCTGGTGGTCTGGGAGCTGATCCGTTTGTTAATCTGTTTATTAAACTGGCTTTGTGTCATCTTTTCACCTTGGATGTTTCACTTACACAGTCAGGTTGGTGGTGCTCCAGTCTCTGTCTTGGTTTCTGCAAGAAGCACTTCCCTCACTCGATTAGGGCCACACATGAACCCCATGCTCGGTCACCCTCGTCGGCCTCTTGTGCTGAGAGGGGCGAGTGCCTGCTGAACTGGAACCTCCACAGAACCACAGGTTAGAGTCCAATCTCATTCCATTGCCACAGGGTGTGAATTAGTCCAGTCACTGTTCCTTCACCGGTCATTCAGAGGTGATGCGTGTCCATTATAATTTCCTCTCTGGTCTCTCTTAGCTAACCTAGAGACCAATTTCCTTAGCAACGCTTGGAGAATACCTGATCTGCCTGGAGACCACTGCCACCTTGGTGTCCGTTCAAGGTTTCAGATGGCGTTTTCTGAGGGTGATCCTCAGAAACATCCCTGGCATCTGACTTGGTCTGGAAGTCTGGCCTGGCCTCCTCTTCTACCCGGAAATTCTAGTCCAGGGCTGTGTAGTCTTCCTGGATCTACTGGGTGTGAATCCTGGAATCACATTGCAGGTACAGCCTTCTGCATTCCAGAGACTTGCAGTGAAACCTGGGAGCAGCAGCTCCCCAACCAAAGAGGTCTGTGTGAATGAATGTCGACAGAGCCTCCAGAAAATGTGGGAATTTCTCTAGAGGAAGTGATGCAAGGCTAGTTAGGGTAGAAAAGAGGAGATTTTATTAACCAATAGTCTGGAGGGGGAATAGCTCCTGATGGACTCCATCCCTGGGGTATAGTTAGCTTTCATTTTTATACTTTGATACCAAAGGCATGACAAGTGACCAAGCAAGCGAGGGGCTTTCCCAAAGCAGACCCGGCAGTTTGAGTAAATTGGCTTTTTGAATAACATATTAACAAACAGAGCAATTGTTCCAGATGTATCTCTGCCCACATCTGAGTACTTGCTGAGATAGCACGTTGGTTTAGTAATCATCAGTTTAAGTTTTGGATGTTTCTGCTATATTAAGATCTTGTGTGTGAGTGGAGATACTAGACAACATTGTCTTGTTCCCGATCTAGTAGGAAACCTTCAAGAATTTTGATGCTGTGGTGTTCTTGTGTGTGTTGTTATATCATGAAGGGTGCTGTGACAATCCACACGATTCTCATCTCTAAGTCCATTTGTATATCTGTTTACATTTACTGATATGTGTGTGTTGAACTATCACTGCATGTCTGCAATGAATCTGACTTTGGATGTGTTTTTTGTATTGTTTCCAAGTATTTTATGGAGTATTTTTCTGTGTTCATGTGTTAGATTGTGTGCAGTTGTCATTACCTGATGATTCTTAATTTGGTATGGTCACCCTGATTTCAGGACCCCAGCAAAATTTGGCTAAACTCTCTGCCAGTACACTACTGCATTTGCCCCTTGTTCATTTCCCAATTCAATCTCTGTTCCCCTTGGTAACCTCACAAGCTGGGATCTAATTCTCTCTGTCTCTCACAACATTACTGTCTTCCAATCTCCAGTACAATGGACCTTTGGGCCCCATCTCTGAGATGCAAAGGGTTTTCACCCCCAATTCCAAAGTTCTCCATGTTTCTCCCAAGAAACATTTTCAAAGGGATACAAGCCACATCACAGCAATGGTCATAACTTCTTTACTTCTTGTGCCAAATTCCATCTTTTCACAACATTTTACTTTCTTGTTCTGAATTATCTTAGTCTCGCTGCAACAGCCCACTTCCCTGTGGGGTACTCTTCTCTGTTGCTGTTAGAAACTCAAAGTGAGTGACTTAAAGGCAGAAAAGGAGCTTTATTTCTCTAGGGTCCCAGAGGGGAGATTTAGGACTTTTTAGCAGATCATCCCTGGCTGGTTGGCAGAAGCTAGAAGCAACTTAAGTCACTGTGGACATTACGCAAGCTGAAGAGCAAAGCTGCAAACTTGTGGAGCAGACTCCTTGAGGAGAGAGGTTGGGGTAACCATAGCCCCCCCTCAGCCTTCCTCCAGCAAGGCTTCACCTCCCGAAAGTCCCCTGACCTTTTCCAGCATTTAACTCTGGATTCACACACATCAGTTCCACTGGACTTTGTGTGTATTTTGGGTTCCCCAATTTTCTTCAAAGTTTGGGTGCCTCTGGGAGTTTGTAGCTTTTCTTTATGCTCCCATGGTTTTTCTCTGTACTGAAGGAAGCTTTCGTGTGTCTCCTTTCCCTGCTCTTCTGCTGCGTCTTTGTTGGATGGCATTTGTTTTCTGGGCAGTCATTTTATACTTTGCCCCAGTCATGAAAGGGACAGCAAATACTGGGGCTCAGAACATTCCTGAAACCTGCAAACATGGGGGGGTGAAAGCCCCCTTAGGATGAAAATTACAGCTAGGAAAGGAGCCCTGTCATCAGGCTGTGAAAATGAAAGGGTAACTGAAGGATTTCAGTCAGTAAAAGGGAGACCCGCCAGCCGGGAAGAGCTGTAGAAGAGACGCTGGACAAACGGCCAAGTAGTCTGGAAGATTCGACGAACATCAGGAAGACTCCAGAGCAGGCAGTTTGGAGACAACCCTGGAGCTGCCGAGTTTGCAAGAGACTGCTGAGCAGGCCAGCCAAGGAGGGGATGAGAGAGGCTGATGAACACTCGGACAGTTGGACCCCAGAACAATCTAGAAGCTGGGAGAAGACTCCTAACAAGTCACATCGCAGACACTCAGGATACAGCTTCTGGGGGTCTTACACATGGGAGGAGGTGTGTGTGTGGAGCAGGGTTTCTCATAATGTAACTGCTTTGAATCATCCCTGCTGCTGGTAAGTAACACTCACCCATGTCCCTCTAAGTCACCATGATAAACTAGTTGATTCTTCAGGTGGGACATAGCATAATCATTACTTTGGTCTATCTTAGGTGGGCATATGATTTATTTGTTCCTCCTCTCCCCCCAAAATGTGTTCACACAAAAACCATCTTGTTGAGAATTTGAGAATCCATGTCTTTGTGTCACAGTTCATTGGGGGCCATTTGCGTGTGTTTTCTTCATTCCCTGTTTCCTCAGCGTGACTAACCTTAGGTCCTTTGGAATCAGCCAGCTCTTCTAAGGGCTGATTTTTTCAGTCGAATAACCAACTTTTGATTTCCTTGATTCTTTGTATTATTTTCATTTCCATTTAAGGTTGGTCTCATCAGTTAATATAGGGATATAAGGGTAAAAATTTCCCTCTGAGATTGACTTTTAGTGTCTTCAATAGGTATCTTTTTTTCTCTCATTTTCATTTGAATATATATTTTTAAAATTTCCTCTATTCACAAATATTTATTTATTTTGTGTGTGTGCGTGCGTGCGTGTGTGTGTGTGTGTGTGTGTGTGTGTGTCTGTGTGTGTGTATCAGAGGATACTGTGTGTCCCTGTGGAGGACCAAAGGTGACTTCAGGAATCATCCTGTGTTGCTCTTGCTTGGCTCTGGGATTTCCCAAGCTCTACCCACCAGGCCCAGAAGTGCAGGCCGCCCCCAAAATAGCATTTTTTACATGGGACCTGAGATCCAAACTCAGGACTTTCTGCTTGTGAGACAGAGTATTAACCCCTGAGCCATTTTTCCAGCCCTAAATTTCCTTCTTGATTTCCTCAAGGACCCAGATGCACTTCACTGGAACTACAGAGGTGACTGACAGCAGTTCAAATGGACATTGTCTGTTCCTATAATATTTGTTGTTTTATATGTGGTATTATATTTTCCTCTTGAAGTATTCAGAATTCTCTTTTTGTTAGCATTTTGACAGGTTGATATAATATAACAGAATTTTTCATTGGCCATATGTATATGGATATGTTAGAACTTCCTAGAACTGAATTTGCATTTGTCTTCTGTAGTGTGAAATCTACCAATAAATTAGAATTTCTATTTTCTTCTGGAGCACACATAATGTGAATGTTTTCTTTCTTAATAATGGCACCTGCATATTAAAGAATTCATCGTTCTTGGTTGGGAGAGATGGCTCAAAGGTTATATACTTTTCCTCACTAGCAAAAGATTCTGTGTTCCCCATGTCACTCTAGGACCTCCACAGTCACATACACTGGAATGCGTTCTTACACCTTTGTTCATACACTTCCAGGCATACAGGTAAAAAAAGGTTCTTCATTCTTCATGTTCTTTTTTTTAATGTTGTTGTTCTCCCTGTGTTATTTTAAAATGATTTTTATGCTATGACAGTTTTGTCCCTTACCAGATCAACTGAAGCATTGTTACTGCTTTATTCATTATATGAACTGTATGTTGCCTTAAGAGTTTGTGGATCATTCTTCATGAACACGTGTTTGTTCTTCTTCAGGTTCTTCTCTTTGTTGACTGTGTCCTAAACATCATGCAGTATCTGTGTGATTTCATTGTTTCATATTTTATTGTCCTATTTCAACTTTTTTAAAGTCAATATTTTGTGTATTAGCATGCAGCTTAATGCTACTTGAGGGTGCTTTTCCAGGTAGTGAAGAACAGGCATGTCAGTCTGTCTAACCAGAGTTTCTCATTCACTCATTACAGCACAGGTCTGAAGTGGAGGTGTTGTCTTACATCACTTTACCCAACATAGCACTGTGCCCCAATTTATACATTTCTTCCAATTGACAGGGCACTGCATGACCAAAACCCACGTTGATTTGCCAGTTGGAACAAGGATCTGAGCCCTGGAATAGAGGAGAATCCTCTCATTGGAGCTGCCCAGGTCAGTAAATGCAGGGGGCTCAGCAAGGAGAGAGCTTATCGCCACATATACAGGTCATGTTGCACATTTTTCCCTTCAGGAAGCATGTACTATCAAGGGAACAAGACTCCGTGGTAGTATAAGTTTATCTGCATGTAGAAGAAGAATGAAAGTGGACCCTTATCTGTCACCCTGTAGTATAATTGATCATGTAGAATAAATGACAAAGACCTCCATGATAAACTAGAGAGTATAAAAGTCCTAGAACAGGAAATAGGTAGTATGCTTGAACTGATTGGGCTAGGTCATCATTTTCTGAATAGGCCTCCAAGTGAACAAGAATTAAGATCAACACTCAGCAAAGTTGGATTTGATGAAATTAAAAAGCTTCTCTTTTATAAGAAGATTATAACTGAGGAAAAAGGCAACCCACAAAACGGGATACCATCTTTGCTAATCACATATCCAGAGCACACTAAGAACTCAAAAAGTTAAATACCTAGGAAGTAAACCAACTTAAAAATTAGGACTTTTTCAGTACTACAAAGAAACTTTTCTCTAGGACTAAATTCAAATGTTTATCAAGTTTTTAAAATTGACACAGCTCAAAATTGATCTGATAGTATAGGAGTAGACGATTCCACTTCTCCATTCTGAGAAATACCATTATCCATATAGAAAAAAAAAAGCAAAAAAATATCAGAGTTAAACTGTACCATATGTCTAAACTGAATAAACACAAGGGGTTTCCATCAAAATAAGGAGTAAATGATTTCTTATAATCAAATGAAAATGAAAGCATAACTTTCTCCGTTAATTAGGAGACATTGAAGACAGTCTCCAGATGGGGATACAAATCCCATTGTTGGGACAGCAGTGTGTGCTTAACTCAAATCAGGATGAGATTTTTCTCAGTCATCTTCATCTCCAGTGGGGATTTGTGGACAGATTTAAACATGAGATTACAATGTAAGAAGGGATAAATCAACAAATGTGACTGGATGCAAATCTATTGGGTTGCAATTTAGCTACATGTTTCCAATAAAATCATGACCAAAATGCTTGTGGGAACAAAAACCATTTATTCTTTCTTTTGTATACTCAAATGCACTTTTAAAAAATTTGCTTATTTTTTGATGTGTATAGGTCTGTGTGTGTGTGTGTGTGTGTGTGTGTGTGTGTGTGTGTGTGAGTGTGTGTGTGTGTGTGTGTGTGTGTGTGTGTGTGTGTGTGTGAGTGTGTGTGTGTGTGTGTGTGTGTGTGTGTGTGTGTGTGTGTGTGTGTAAGACGGCACTTTTGAGTGTGTATCCTTGTAGAGGCCCACAGGTGACTCTGGGACTCATCCTGAATTGCACTACCTCCTTATTGTTTTGCTCCGGGCTTCCCAGGCTTTGCCACCAGGATTTGGATTAGAAGTTGGTTCTGTTTTTGCCCAGCATATTTACATGGGCACCTGGGATTTAAACTCAGAGCCTTTTGTTTGCTAGCCAGAGGCTAACCCTTCAGTTATCTCTCTTTCTCAGTTACAGTTGTTAATCCAGTTTGATAGGAGTTTATACCAAGAACTGGATTTCTGAGAGAGGGGCAAAGTTCCTCCCTTGTCAGAATGTCTGCTTGCTCATATGTATAAGTAACCAAAGTACTGAAACAGCTCCTTCCATCTCATCCATCTGCCCAAGAATGGATGTGCTCCCCACTCCACACTAGGCCCTGAATAGGTGCAAGATTACTCAGGACTTGCTGAAAGTACTAATTCCTCACCAATCTGCCAGTGCTCAGCCTTCAGTGGTCAAATTCACACCCATGTTTCTAACCAGCACACTCATTTTCCCAGGAGTAGGGAATTTGTAGACAGATTTCGGTATGAGATTGTTTTAAACAAGAAACAAAGACTGAAATTTGTGACAAATCAGAAATTTTGGCCCGTGAAAGACACAATATATTGCAAAAGATCTACCCTAGGAATCAGGAAAAATGTTTTCTAAATATTTTTCATCTTATAACCAACATTTCAGAATATAGAAGAATACAAGAAGTTAAGCTTTGAGGGAACAAATGATTCAGTGTAGAAATCATGAAATGCAAACTGCAAGTGAAACATGAAAGCTTCTTCAATAAATACCCACTACAGAATCGGAATATAAGTTACTTTGGAATGTGATGCCATCCAAAGCAGGATAACTTTGTTCAGGAAAAAGAATATAATTTGTTTCAAGGGTTATAGGAAAAGGAAGTCTTATAAACTGCTTAGAGGTTAGGGAGAATTGTTGATTGACTACAGAAATCAGAGTAGTCTCTTCTTTTTTTCTTTCAGAACTGAAAGGTCCACTGCTATATGGTATAGTTTTCCTTTAGTATAGACATGATGTAATTCATGTAACCATACAGTACATGTGCCTGATAAATCATAATTAGTGAGATATTCTTCTAGCTAAGGCACTGTTCATTCTTATACAGGAGGTATTGATAAAAATGGAGTATTATTGAGCAGTAATGTATGGCAGATGATATTGATGGCAGAAGCAATGATGAAAATGAACCATACTAGTGAAAGAGATGGTCAACATAGAGAAGCAGAATCAGCTGTGATTCAAAGGGGCCAGTCTTGGCAAAGTCTGGTTCTGGTTTTAGAGGATCAGTGATGCAAGAGGGAGGAGATCGTGGAGTCCTCAAGATTTCAAAAATTGGCAGAATCCAGGCATCATGAGGCAAGAAGCCTGCAGTTTAGAGGCCCAAGAAGGGCAGTTTGTGCTGTGGATTTAAAACCTGGTTTGCCATTGAGAAGTAAAGATGTTAGAGATTCCAGACACAACGTGGGACACCTGCCAAGGAGAGCTGTATACCCTGGGAGGAGTCAGCTCAAGAGAGCAACGTATTCTATGGGCAGCTGCATTGGAGGGGTGGAACCAAAGCCCTTTGGAACTGAGATGATTTCAACAAGAGGCTCACCTGTTGGACTTGGAGCTTCAAGATTTGGAGTTTGTCCTGCTGGTTTTCAGTCTTGTTATGGACCGATCTTTCCTGGATATGCCCCCATTCCTTCCTTTTGGAATGGGAATGTTTATTCTGTGCCATTGTATGTTATAAGTATGTAACTTGTATTTTGATTTTACCGGAGGCTTTGGACTTTGGACTTTTGGACTGTTGGGACTACCATTGTAGTCTATGGAGACTTTTAAAGTTGGACTGAGTATGGTTTGCATAATGAGATGGCAATGAGCCTGTGGGGGCCAGGGGTAGAATGTTATGGTTTGAAATGTGTCCCCCACAGTTTCATGTATTTGACAAGGTCATGGCACCTTGAGAGGTGGAGCCTTGCTGGAGGAAGGCAGTCACAAGGGGTGGGCCTTGAGGTGGATTAGTCCCACCCTACCTCCAGGAGAAGTCTGCCTTTGCTGCAAGCAGTCTACAGCTCTCGGCTTTCAAGATGTCTGCGGTGACTTAGCCTCCTCCAGCTTTGGCCAGCCAGCCATGACACCTCTGCTTTGAGAGACTGTATCTTCTCTCTGGGACCATAAGCTGAATAAACCTCCCTTTCTCCCTTAAAAAAAAGAAAGAAAGAAAGAAAGAAACTGAAAAGCTTCTGCACAGCAAAGGAAACAGTTAACTGAGTAAAGACAGGACTTAAAGAACAAGAGAAAATCTTTGTCAACTGTACATCTGATAGAGGATTAAAATCTAGAGTATGCAAGGAATTAGAAAAACTGAACAGGAAAACAACCTAATTAAAAAACTGGCCAGAGAACAGAGAGTTCTCAAAAGAAAAAATATAAATGGCCAATAAATTGTGTGTGTATAAAAAAAGAAGAAAGAAAATGAACCATACTGCGTTATTTGAAATAACTTACACTTAATTGAAGTTACAAGTGTCCTTTCAATTCTAGAATATAGATTTGAACTCAGAGTCAAGAAGTATAATTCCATGTATTTTGGAAGATTAGTGAGCTTGTTGGAACTAAACAATAGGATATAAAGTGGTTATGAGTTCTGACATAATTATATTCCATTCATAATATTAAAATAAACATCTATTAAAGTAGCTGTTGAAAAATATGTTTGTGACCTCAAGTATGTGTGCCAAAATATGTCAGTATATGTTATGACATAATCTTTTCTTCACTATTCTAATTTGTAAGTCTATTTTGTTCTTCTTTATCCAAGTCTTAAAGAGGTAACTTAAAAAACATGAAGGGTTAGAGGAATCATCCTGTTAGGGGTGTTTGTACAAGAAGACCCATGTCACACTCTACACTTGTTTCTTTGAATGAAAGAAATATTTAAACATATGCATACTAACCCATTCCAGATCTTATATTCCTGTTGAGGAGATGGACTATGTAATGAGAAAATTTTTGTATTCCACAAATGTGGAGAAATTCCATTAATAGCATTTGCATACTTCATCCATAAATATGAGATAGAACATCAGTACTGTGATTTTTCTTAATTATTAAAAGCATGACAGTTATGTACTGACATTACTGTTTTTAAATACACATAGCCTATGGATACATGACTTCCTTTATGTTACTTTTGTACATTTTCATACGCATTAATTGACTACTTATAATTTTAAGAATTCATTCATTCGTTGTGCATGTGTGTGTGCTTGCATGCATGCATGCGTGTGTATGTGTGTGTGTGTGACTCTTAACCCTTGAGTCATGTCTCCAGCTCATCACTAGTGATTTTTTTTTTTAAATTTTTTTTAATTATTATTATAATTTATTCAACTGTGTGCATATGCGTGTGTATGTGCTAGCGCATCTGTGTGTGTGTGTGTGTGTGTGTGTGTGTGTGTGTCTGTGTATGTGTAGAACCACGGACGAATTCGCGAACCACCATGGACGCCTCCACCTCCTTCTGCCCCGGGATTCACAGGTTCCGCCCTACCAGGACCAGAAGCGCAGGCCGCCCCCGCTTCAGCCTGGCGTCTATACGTGGGATCTGGGATCCGAACTCAGGACCTTCTGCCTGCAAGGCGGAGGCTTAACTCCTGAGCCACCTCTCCAGCCCCCACTAGTGATATTTTTAATGTCATTGTAGACATTATCCTGGTTGACAGCAGCAAGGAAAATCAAAAGACACATTTGTGGCCGATTGGAATCACTGGCAGGAATGTAACCAATATGGAAATGGTTGAAGTAAGTGAAGCATTTAAACTTTGTACATTTTTTAGTGTGTGTGTGTGTGTGTGTGTGTGTGTGTGTGTGTGTGTATCAGAGGACACTGTGTGTCCCTGTGGAGGCCCAAGGGTGACTTCTTGAGTCATCCTGAATTGTTTCCTTCTCCTTTTTCTTCACTCTGAGATTACCTATACTCTATCCCCCCTGGGCTAGAAATGCAGGCCACTGCTACTTCCACCTGGCATTTTTATGTGAGTTCTGGGATTCCAACTCACGACCTTCTGGTGGGAGGCAGTCTTATCCCCTCAGCCATCTCTCCAGCCTATAAGTGAAGCATGTAATTTCAACTCAAAGTGTATTTCAAATTAAAGTGTGAAGAAGGTGATCATCCCAGGAATGTTTCCTCAAGAATCTCCTCATGGTAGAATGCATTACTTCTCTGTGGGGCCTCTAACATATAGGAGAGAAAAGGAGGTGATAATTTCAATGCGACAAGTTTTCCTGCCAATCTCTTTCCCATCTTACTCTGTAGAATTATAATCAATGTTCACAATACCATTTTAAGTATTGCCAACCATCGAAATGGAATGTTATTAACATTAGCAAATTTCACATTGAAAACAATTCTAGTTAAGTTTAGTTAACATCCTTGATTTACATAACATAGATGCTTCTGTTTTAAATGCAAAACATTAAATTCATTGTATGCTAAAACATTTTAAATTCATGACCACCCATCAATAATAATGTACACACAAAAATATATGTAGCAATTATAAGCAGCCTGGCTTGAAATCCAAAACTCATCCTAGAAGTAAGCACCTAACAAATAGCAATCCTAACAAATTCTTCTTTTTCAAGGCAGAAGTGAAGGTTCAAAGAAAGGTCTACAAAGAAGCAAAATGCTATCACTCTGTTTGACAGAAAATTATACGGCAGAAAGTGTAAGACATTTCCCACCCAGGAGATACTCTCTGGATCAAGAAAGATGTACTCGAACAAGTTGATACTTTCATTATGCCAGAAATCTCATACACATGAGAATTCTGATGAAAGTAAACAATGCAGGAAAATGTTCCCCAGAAAATCAAAACATTCAATACACAAGAGAGCGCATAGAGGTGAAAAGCTCTGTGAATGTGAAGAATGTGGAAAATCCTTCTCTATGAAGTCAGTACTCATTATACATCAGAAAACTCATCATGGCAAAAAGCCCCATGGATGTATGGAATGTGGGCAGTCTTTCTGTACCAAGAAACACCACAGTGTACATCAGAGAGCTCATATAGGCAAGAAGCCTTATGAATGTAAGGATTTGTGGAAAATCTTTTCTAAAGAAGGCATACCTCATTGTACATCAGAGAACTCACAGGTGAGAAGCCCTATGAATGTAAGGAATGCGGGAAATCTTTCTGTACCATGTCACTGCTCACTGTGCATCAGAGAATCCATACAGGTGAGAAGCCCTATGTATGTAAGGAATGTGGGAAGTCTTTCTTTCATTCATCACACCTCAGGGCACATCGGGGACTCATAAAGTTGAAAAGCCCTTCAAGTGTTTGGAGTGTGAAAAATCTTTCTATTCCAACAAACAGCTCACTGTGCATCAGTGAACTCACACGGGTGAGAAGCCTTATGAATGTAAGGATTGTGGAAAATCTTTTCGTAGCAATTCATATCTTCTTGTACATCAGAAAACTCATTCAGATGAGAAGCCATATCAATGTAAGGAATGTGGGAAGGCTTTCTCGCACAAGTCAAATTTCAATGCACATCACAGAACTCACACAGGTGAGAGCCACTATGAATGTAAGGAATGTGGGAAATCTTTCACCTATAAATCAAGCCTGAGTTCACATATTAGAACTCATAAAGAGAAGCCATTTGAATGTAAGGAATGTGGGAAATCTTTGTCCACTAAGTCAACACTGACTTTGCACTTGAGAATTCATATAGGTGATAACCCCTATGAATGTAAGGAATGTGGGAAATTTTTCTACTTCAGATCTAATTTCACTGTTCATCAGAGATATAGAGGTGAGAAACTATTCGAATGTGAGGAATGTGGGAAATCTTCCTATTGCAAGTCACTACTCACACGACATCAGAGAATCCATACAGGTAAGAAGCCATATGAATGTAAGGAATGTGGGAACTCTTACGCTGCCAAGTGTCAGCTCACACAACATCAAAGAACCCATATGACTGCAAGAAATGTGGGGACGCCTTCTCTACTAGGACCCATCTCAATGAACATCAAAGAACTCATACTGGTGAGAAGCCCTACGAATGCAAGGAATGTGGGAAAGCTTTCAATACCAAATATCGAGCCAGTGCTCATGAGAGAACTCATACAGGTGAGAAGCCCTATGAATGTAAAGAATGTAGTAAAGCATTCCACACCAAGGCACGACTCAGTTCACATCAGAGACTTACACCCATGAGAATTCTTGTTAATGTAAATAATTCAGGAAAGCTTTCTATTCTACATCAGTTCCCACTATGCATCTCAGAATTCTTGCAGGTGACAAAAACCCTATGTACAAAATGTAACATCATTCTTCTCCAAATAGCAAGTCAATCTCATAGATGTGAGAAGCCTTATGAATGTAAAGATTGTGGGAAATCTTTTGATAATTGTTCTTGAGCACTATTGATGTAGTTGATAATGCTAAGAACGCAAAACTGGGAAGTTTCTATCCCCAGCCACTCTGTACTAATGATGCTGGGGTTCATGCACATGAGGAATGTTATTAATGTGAACAATGTGGAAAATTTTCTATTCCAAGTTATGCCTCATTAACTATTACACAATTCATGTATGTGAACAATGTTGTTAATAAATGCCCCGAGTTTACAGAATATGTGAAATATTTTTACTCCATGGTGTGAAGTTGTATGTATTTAATAAATGTTGGAAATCATACTCTTTCAAGGCACAAGTCACTACATGAGAGAACTTACATATTTTCCTATATTTGTGTGTGTGCGTGAGTATAATGTAGTGTGTGCCTCACATGTACTGTGTGTTTCTGTGGAAACCCAAGGGTGACTGCAGGACTTATCTGGGATTGCGTCTATCTCCTTATTGCTATGCTGTGGAATTTCTGCCTTTCAGAGCTGGAAATGCAGGCCCTGCTATTTCTGCCTAGTGATTATTTTTAAAATTCTTTTTTTATTCTTTTATTTAGTGTGTGTGTGTGCATGTGAGAGAGAGAGAGAAAGCACATGTGTTTCTATGTGTGTGTGAGAGAGTACATATGTGACCCTGTAGAGAACTAAGGGTGACTTTAGGAGTCATCCTGGATTGCATCTACCTCCTTCTTTCTTTACACTGGGATTCCCCAGGCTGCCGCCATTTCTACCTGGTATTGTTACGTGGGACCTGGCCTTTTCCCTGGGAGACAGCCTTAACCCCTGAGCCATTTCTCCAGCTCTCTGTCTGGTGATTTTATGTGGGATCTGAGATCTGAAATCCAGTCCTGTTTTTGAGGAAGAGTCTTACCCACTGAGTTATTTGTCCTGCCGAATATCGAGCACTGAAAATCAGTTCTCTTTGAACCATGTAGACTCTGGATCATGACCTGGCGGCCAGGTGACTGGCAGTGGAGTCACGTCTCCAAGAGAATTGGTTAGAGGAGAGAACGGTGGAACTCATGGATTTGGAGTCTGTGAGGAGTGATCGAGCTGAAAGTAACTCATAGACATGCAATCTGTGAGGGACAAAAAAGCCCAAGATAGCTTGCAGGTCAGGGGTATTTATAGGGTTAGGCAGGCCCTGGAAAAAGGGTTTATTAGTTATCTCCAGTTTCAGTAAAAGTGATTGGAACTTTTGTTTCCACTGGTTATTGTCTCACTGGTCTGCTCATTTGGAGGCCCAGCCCAGTCGACTTTGTGGCCTAACTCCTGGTCCAACTGCTGCTTTTGAGCAACTTACTTATCTTCAATGGAAGCTTATCTCCATAGCTTTTCATGAATGGTGGGTTGGGGGAAGTTGGTGACCTGTGTCTGGATGATTAGAAACAGTTCCTCTGTAGTAGTAGGACATGTTCCTTGGGGATAATTCCAACCGTGAGCGATGACCTTCAAAGACCTTGCCAGGATCCCCTGATCTGAAACTGCCTGAGTGTGCCCCATCTCTGCCCAGGACAAAGAGGAAGCAACTGTCCCCTAATTGATCATCAAAGGATGAATGGCCCCTTAATTTCACGTGGTTTCTTAGGACTTCCAAGACAATTGTGATGCCGCCTTTCTGTGATTATCAGAGGGACCAAAGGTTACTTTGAGGAAGAAGTCCATCCTTAATGTCTCCGAACCTGAAGACGATTATCTGGGTACTAAACACCAGGGACCCAAGGGACTCAAGGAAATGCATTGTGGGAAGAAATGCCAGGGACCTAGACACTGGGGAGAAATGTGCCAATCACAGTAGAGCCAGAGTAGGTGACCCTGAAATCAGATTCAAACAGTCACAGACACAGTCTACCAGACACTAGGCCCACTTTCCTCAAATCCTCAAGAGTGAGAAACCCCTGGTGACCCCCATTTCCCAGATTTGGAGAGAATATGACAGGTCAGCCCTTACTCAAACATTGGCTCAATTCTTGTCGCTCACTGTGGAGGAATGCTTGCTCAGTCCCCATCTTCTCTCTCGTCCTCTGCCTATGAGTGGGATATGCTGGCCAGATTCTCCTGAGAAGAGACAGTGCTGGGTAACAGATACCTAGTCGGGGGCCAACAGTGGACTAGGAAGCAAAGGCCACAAGGAATCTGTGAAAGGGGTCTTCACTGTCTGGGTGGCCGAGTGAACTTCGACATGATAGTGAAGTCTTTGAATAGCTCTTCAGATCCCATCTTTAGGCACTCGGTGACCTCCTCAGTTGTTCTCTACATCTCATTAGTCTCTTAATATTGGGGCCCAACCCAGTTGACCTTGTGGCAGATCTCTCTGTGTTGTTTATCAGCAATAGAGAACTGGCCTCCGTATCCTTTCCTAAACAGGATATAGAGACGTTGGTGACTTTATTTCTGTGAAGCATTAGACCCAGTTCCTCTAGAGTAACAGAGTATGGTCCTTGTAGATAATGCCAGCAGTGAGCCATGACCTTCAAAGATCTTCCCAGCACGGCTGCTCCAAAACTGCCTAACAAAGATAGTCTTGCTATAGGTTTGGGGATATGCTCAAACACTTAAGACCACAGCTGAAATTTATTAAAACAGGAAGTTTTATCAGAGCTGGAAATCCCCAGGGCCCGATACCCAGAGGTGCTAGGTGCAGCTAGCTTTGCAGAGTGAAGAGCCCCAAACAAAAAACTTTTTTGGTTTTTATTATATAGCCAGGAGGACGGGACAGGAAGCAGTTGAGGCAGATTACAAAAGTTAAACCTTTAAGGAGAATTATCTATCAATATATCCATTTCAAAAGCTTCTCATGAGCTGTTTCACTGAAAGGTCTTAGGTCATTCTTGATTGTCAATTATTTTCAGATTTTATGACCACCAGATGTTCTTCAGAATTACTTAAGGCGAGCATCCTGCCCAAGAGTATCTCTCTAGATCAGCTGCCATCTGCTGCCTGCTAATATGCACCAGGGTGGCTGCTTCTGTGGGCTTTGCCCATGTTCCAGCAGTAGAAGCTGAATCATAACCTCTCAGCCAATTATTTCCTTCACAAGCTAGAAAGAACTTCAACGCTATTTCCCTAAAATGCCAATTATCTCCTAGAACTTACTTTCTTTTAAAGAAACTGTAAGTCTTACATCATTTTTCATAGGGAACTGTTCCTTTTTACTTTATACCCTTCCCACGCCCTAATTTCAAAATATTATTTGTCTTGGTTCTTGAGGGAAGTCAAATTATAACCATGTAATTTAAAAGCCTAATGTCTGAAAAGATCCTGAAACCACCAAACACAGAACCATATATTTGCTTCCTTCCCTCCCCTTGGGGGTAGGGTCACTAGGCACCAGGTCTCCAGCTGAATATCAGCAACTGCTTGAAAGCCTGGCATGTCTGTCACTGAATATTGTTGTCATAGTTAGGCACAGGTTTCAACTTGACAGTTGAGGGTGTGAGATCTGGGCACATTTGTAGAGAATTGGTGGTTGAGTTAAGCCCAGAGCAAACCTACAGGAGATTGTCTGGCTGATGGGGAAGACTCAGTCCATGGTGGGTGGGATTAGGCCCTGGAATAAATACAAGAGGTGGTGGAGAGAGTTGGCATTCTTGTGTAACTTGGCCAGACATGCTGGTCTGGCAAGTAAGGATTGTCCATATCAATTGTGCATAGCATTTGTAAGTTATGCCGGCCTGTTATGTTCCTCTGTGTTAATGAGCAAAAAGAAAAGATTTCCACTTTAGTTGGCTTCTATAAACTTCCTCACCTTTACCTCACAAAGGCAGTTTAGTCTCTCATTCCGGGAAAGAGGGTACCAAGTCAATATTGGAATGACCCTGTACCCCGATACTGGTGATGGAGATTTCCAAGATGTGATTTTATATTTCATTCCCACATCCTCTGGTTATCAGAAAACATTTTCTTGCCTAGTGTCAGGAGATCAGAAACTTAATATTGTCTCATTAGCTCAGGATTTGCTGACTTGAACTGTCCCTCAAGGTCTGAGCCCGGGATATGAGGGGCTGTTCACCTGAGGGCACAACAGGAAGAATGTTCAGTGGTCCCTTTGTTATGGGGTGCCTGCCAGAAACAGAAGCCTTGGTAGGGACTATAAAAGGCCAGTTTATTACTATTACTCTAGCTTGAGGGATCCAGCTCTCTGGTCAGAAGCCAGGAAAGATGGAAACACTTTATACGCTCACCTCGTTGAAACAGAAGAGAGAAAAAAACACAAAGGAAAAAGGGAGACAATGGGGATTCCTGTCTGTCAGTGATTCATCGAAGGAATGTGATGACCTACTTATGGAAGGTGGGAGTCTCCCAGATGGCTCCTACTGTGTGCTAAGGAAGGGGGACAGCGGATGCTGACATAAGCGATGCCCTAAGGCCTGATGTTTGCTGAGGCAGAAACCATTGTTTTAGCTCCTGTGAGCTTCCTTTAGGAAGCTCTTCCCTCAGGCTGGAGGAAGGAAAGGGGACACTCAGGATAGTTTCTTACCAACATTTTATCATGTTGCACCTTCATGCAGTGGAGTTGCTCCTGAGGCTGGAGGATGCAGACCCCATGATCAGGGGGCACCGGGAGCAGAGCCCCAGGCGCCATGTGGCTCTGTGCACTTCAGCAGGCAGAGTCCACCAGCTGGAGTCCCGGTTCTGCCCTGGAGCATGGAGAGGGGAGGGATACGGTGATTGTGGTCTCAGTGCTGCTGCCAGCCCCCACCACCAGAGACAGAAGGGCGTGTCTTATCTAGAAGGCTGGTATTGTGGTTCAAAGGTTCACAGGCAGATAAGATGTTTGATGAGTGTTAGACATAGTGTAAGGCATGTTAAGCACAAAACCATTTAAGCTGCCCAGCCTCTCTCCCTTGGATGTAAGTGTCCAAACAAAGCACTCTACAGTTCCCAGCCTGCCTAGATAAGGCAGCTCCATGCTGCCTGCTGTTTGCCCTTGCAATGTTATGGACTTGGGAGTCATCCAAAGATCCACCATAGACCAAAAGTTAAAATTAATAACTGAGAAACTTTATTAGAGAGAGAGAGAGAAACTGGTACCAGGCTTACATACACGGGCAGGGTGATGTGTATGTAGCAGTGAATTACGTTTTCACATAGTTTTTATATACAAGAGACAAAGGAGGTTGTAACCCCCCACCCCTCCTTGGGTGTAGATCCATGAGTTGACTCCTTGACACTGGCAGAGTAGTTTAGCAGGCAGTGTTTACATTCTTTTTTTTTTTTATTATTTCTACTCATACAAACTTAACAGGTACACCGGTCCCCTCCCTCCCTCCAACTTCCCACCGCCCTGTGCCCCCCCCCGCCCCTCCCTCCTCACTCCCCATCCCCCAGTGTCTCCCCCTCCCATCCCCAGAGCATCCTTTAATGTGCATGCCAAACTCTCTTCTGGGTCCTCCTCTCCGATGAGGTGCAAGGACCCAGTGGCATTTCCCAGAACCCTTTCCTGTGTTCCCCTTAAGCATAGGAACACTACTGTGGCTGTCAATCCCTTGCCTCCAAGGATCCTAGTGCCTTTAGCAAATGCTAGACTTTGTGGGGTCAATAGTGTGTTGGACATTGCGCAGGGCATGCAAAGTCCAATTATGATTGCTTCGGCCCTTACTTGTGTGGAATATCTTGCATATCATTGCTCCTCCCACCCTTGTGCTCTTACACTCTTACCGCCCCCTCTTCCGCAAATTTCCCTGAGCTTCTGGATGGGGAGAGATTAGGCTGGCCTAGTTCCAGGTGGTTGATATATAGAGTCTCTGAAGTTCTGGATTATGGTTTGTTGATTTTCCCCCCAGTTTTGCTGCTCCTGCAATGCAAGGATTATGAACAGGAGGGATGGGGTAGGAGGGACACACCAGAAACAAGGAGAGAGGGGACCGTGTTACAGCAGAGAAAATAGGCCACCATCAAGGACTGCAAGTAAGTAATGAGACATCTGGTTAAGTTCACAGACTTTCCTTCCTGATCACTTACAACTGATGGTGTATGATCTTACCAGAAGGGGAGGGCATATAGTCTGGCAGGTAAAAAGTGACCATTTTGGAAATGGGTGATTGACCCCTCCCTCACTGCAGTTTCCTGCTTTTACTACATCTACCTTTGAATATACTCTTATAACAATACTCTAGTTTAACAGCTTTTTATCTCTGGCCAGGGGGTGACATCCAATACCCATCAGTGTTTACATTCTTATCAGCATGTAGGCTTCTTGCGGACCCTCTGGCCAAGTGGCATTCCAGAGGTGAATTCTGAAGAATGGTAGGGGAGTGCATATTTTCATTGCTTGTTAGCAACTTCTCAGGCTTAGGAATTCTTTTTTAAAATTTTAAGATTTTTCTCTTTTGTGCTTCTTTCCCACAGCACTTACTTAACAATAAATCTCCTTTGTACGTTGTGCTGGTTTTGTGTGACTTTGCATCCCCGGTCAATCCTACAATGATTTTTCTGCAATTTGCAGGACATCTTCCAGGCAACACTGTACACCCATGCTGTGCTGCTAGCCGCAAGTCTATGCTTTCTGTCTTAACAGATTTCAGTTTATTTAGTGTGATTTGATGAGAAATTCCTTATTCTCGCCATTCATAAAATAGATTTCTTTTGAAAAGTACTGGTGCTGTGGAGTTTGTTTCTATTCAAATTCCTTAGAAAGTTTTTTTGTGTGTGTGTGTGAGGGGAGGTGTACACAGGTTTTCATTGGTTCCATCAGTAAAAAAGAGAGAGAACACTCATGCATTTGCTCCTGGAGTTGCATCCTTACGTCTCAAACACTACGCTCAGAAAACCCTTGGAATCCTTTTAATCTTGTTTTCTTAAATCATAGTGTTAATAGGTCTATGAGGTAATTGCAATGATTTCTTTCTCTCTAGAGATTTAAAATGTAAAAGCTGAACCTTTCCTGTGACGCTCGTAAGTCATGTACACAAACGATGAACTCCCAGGAGGGTGAGGAATGTGTCATTACAGGGGATGGTGTCATTTGAGGATGTAACTATGGGCTTCACCTGGGAGGACTGGCAGCCCCTGGATGCTGTTTTTAGGACCCTCTATAGGGCATTGATGCTGGAGGACTGCAGCAGCCTGGTGGTCCTGAGTGAGCCTGACTCCACTGTGACTCATTCTTCATTCTTGATTGACACATAGAAATATCATTGCTATGTATTGCCAGTTACATGATTTTCTTCATTTGAATTTGTTGGAACCTAAGTTCCGCGGAACCTCGGGACCTCACTGGAAAGAACCGGGAGACTCGGAAATCGATGCAAAAGCAAGAGGTTTTATTGATATCCAACGCGCGTTGGGGTCACCCTGCTCGGGAAGGCAGAGCGGCCCCCTGTTAGGAGTTCTGGGGGCTTTTATAAGGCTGTCCGAGTAAGTGTGCGTGCAAGCTTCATCTTGATAGAGAGGATTACGTGCATCATGGTTGCAAGACTGTTAGGTTGGGCAGGGGGTGATCACAAGTTCAGCTGATAAACAGGATGCAGGATGCAGGTGTGGCGTCATTTCTTTGCGAAAGCAGGGGATACAGGCAAAGTTAAGTAGGTTCAGCATATTCTCGTGGTCATATTAGTCACATTTCCACAAATTGACACATTGCAATGGCATAATTTAGGCAAAAGTTGGGGCTTTGCCACTGAGTCCTGAACCCTCACTAGGGTGGAGGATTCAGAGGGAGGTTTGGCATTCACACAAAAGGATGCTTCAGGGAATGGGAGGGAGGAAGCAGGAGGGACCCTGAGAGGGGGAGGGAGTGAGAGGGGTAAAAAGAAGGGGGAGAGTGCAATGGGAGACTACTGGGGAGGGGAGGGAGGAGGGAGAGATGGGGGTACCTATTGAGTTTGCATGATTAGGAAAAAAATAAAACATGGGAGAAAAAAAAGTGTGGCTTTGCATTACAGGTACAGTGTTTAATCACCAGATGAAGGTAATGGATTGGTCAGCTCAAGTAGATATTATTTGGTTGTATTGGTAAAAGTCATTTTCTCTGACCTATCTGTTTTGAAATACTTACTTAATTGTTGTTAATAGTATATATATATATGTATATATATATACATATATATACTATGGAACAATAAATTATTCCCTTCCAAGCACACCTCATCATACACTCATACACGATGTTCCCTCTATTCGTCTCTCTCTTTAATTTTTCCACATGCTAGTCCACCACTGTTGTGTTTTCTCCTTTGGGGTCAACTTTGCTTGCACTTATGGGAACCTGCACTGTTTTTATTATTGTTTGTGATATTTCACTTAGGTTTCATGACTTTGCCAGGGGACCTAGGAGAAACATCTATTTACCAAAAAGAAAGAGTGAGCATGCCTCTGTGAAAGATTCCAATTCCAGCTTGCTAAATGAATGAAATTACTGGGAGCACTGGGAGCACAGAAAAAAAAAAAAAAAAAAAAAAAAAAACTGCCAGGCTGCTGTACCAGGGAAAGACCACCTCTGGTCAGTTTTTATTCTTCTGTGCCACATGCTGTTGGTTTGAAAGGAACATTGCATTAATTTCACTTCAGGGTCTCATGATAGCAGTATGAGAAACATTTGTGGTCCCATTGCTTTCATCCTAGATATGTGCTGTGTGCTGTTCTGTCATTGCTAAGCTGTAGTCCAAGGCTCACAGGTCACTACAGCTGCTCTGCCCTAAAATGGCAGTGGTCATTTCTGTCCAAGGAGGTAGGTATTTCAGAACTGACTTTTACTCCTTTATCATTCAAAGTGATGAATTTTATAGATGATGAATATTCACCCTTTACCTT
Source organism: Typhlomys cinereus (assembly GCA_023101885.1). Taxonomy (NCBI): domain Eukaryota; kingdom Metazoa; phylum Chordata; class Mammalia; order Rodentia; family Platacanthomyidae; genus Typhlomys; species Typhlomys cinereus. The sequence goes on along the minus strand of JALPQD010000830.1, from coordinate 152,279 downwards.
TTTTCTAGTTTTATTTCATTTATATTTCACGTTTTTGTAGTTTTCATGTGCATGTATGTGTTCATGCATGCATGTGTGTATTCATGATTGCATGTGTGTTCACACATGTGTATGGATATGTGTGAAGTAGTCCACACATGATAGTGGGAATCATCCTCCATCACTCTTCCACTTTACTTTTTTTCCCCAAAATTTTTATTTATTTTTTTGCTCATGTGTGCTTGTGGCCATGTGAATATGTGTATTGGGGGGGGATATTTGTGCATGGGGGGGCATGTGTATGTGTAGAAGAGGGCATGTGTGTGTATATGTGGGTGCCTGTGAAGGCCCAGGGGCTCTTTGAGAATCACACTGGATTGCTGAACCTTCTTATTGCTTTGTTCTGCAGATTTCCAGAAATTGTTTTCCATGTCCAGAAATGCAGGTTACTGCCATTTCCACCTGGCATTTTCCATGGGAACCAGCATCCGAACTCAAGTATTTTGTTTTGTTTTTGTATAGAAGGCAAAGATAACAACTGAGCCATCTCTCCAGAACCTGCCTTTAAGCTAGATGAAGAACACTTGCTTAAGACCTCACATTAACAGGTATGTACTTCTAACTTCTGTCTTAAAAAATATACTTTTTGTGTTGGCTCCTGTGTGTTCTTATTTCCCGCTCTTCCACAGTGTTCCATGAGTTGTGGAGTTGAATGGTGACATAGATGTTGTGATAGGACCAAGCATTCCATGGTTACTTTGGCCAGTATAATTCTGTATATCACTCGTCTATTACAAAAAGTCTGCAGCAAATGGTCTTATTAATGTGGGAAGATTCGGTCGCTAGTGGGTGGGACTGTTCTTTGGAGAGGGTGATAAGGTGGAGGGAGCTGATTTGGAGGTTAACATACTCTGGTATACTTTGACAGACCTGCAGTCTGGCAAGTGAGATTTGTCCCTCGCACCAACTCCTGCAGATATGGTGTGGCCATTTCACTCAGCTCCTAAGGTTAGAGTGATCTCTCCTGCCAAACTAGACTTTAGGTAAGTATAATAAGCAAGAACAAGACCCCCTAAGCTGTTCCCCTAAGCTGTTTCATGGAGAATCTATCAGTAGGCAACTTGTAAGAAGTAAGGGCTGATTTCATATGTTTATTTCAAAATAACTCCTCACCTCCCAGGTCCTATAGCTCCCTACCTCCATGTTTTTATCTTGATTCACATTCTTACATGTGGGTCCTTAAGAACAGGCCTTAAGTAAGAAAGCAGTTGGTTACCTCTATGTTGTATGGCATTTTCCTCCATGCAAATAGAGGAACTGCAACAACATGTAAATCAGGCTTGTGAAATGGAAAGGAATCTAGAGAAGACAAGAAAAGGATAAAACAGACAGAGTATGTCTGTGCTTGTGGAAGGCAGATATATCAAGATTTGTGTCAAACTGAAGTCATTAAGGGAGAGATGGATAAAAAGGTAGATGCTGTTCGAGTGATCTTATCCAGAAGTCATGAATGTTAAGACAATAAAGATGGAACAGTCTAAACTTGTCCCAGGAGTGGGCAATAATGCCCCCCCAAAATATATTGTATAAATTTCTGTCCTATAAAAGGATACGACAGGTGTGAAAATTAATTGCCTAGTTCAGAACTTTCGGTAACAAATATAGCTAATAAAGAGACAATTAGTGAACTCAGCCCCACTGTCACATCAGAGCCTCTTAGACTTGGAAATAGTCTGAGCAACATGTGTAACAGAGAAGAACAAGGACTTGTTTCTGTTTGGCATTGCAGAGGTGCATGGCTTTTTTTCCTCTCACATTTTATTTTTTCTCCACTCATATAAGCTCAATAAGTACCCCCATCCTCCCTCCCCTGCCCAGTCCCCCCTTACACTGTACTCCCTTTTCCCCTTCCTTTCACTCTCCTCCCTCCCTCTCCCTTTCTAAGTGCCCCCCCCTTCGTCCCATCCCCTGGAGCATGCTTTTGTGTGAATGCCAAACCTCCCTCCAGTCCTCCAACCTAGTGACAGGTAAGGACTCAGTGGCATAGCCCGGAGCCCTTTCTTGGGCTCCCTGTTAGTATGGAAACTCTATTCTAACTGTTAATCTCTTGACTCTAAGGATCCTATTGCCTGGAGCTTTCTCCCCTGTGATACATACTAGAATTTGGGGGATCATTGACATGTCCGCCATTGTGCAGGTCATACAAAGTCCAATTATGGCTACTGCAGCCCTAACTTATGTGGAGTATCTTGCATGTCATTCGTCCTCCCCATCTTTAGGCTCTTAAAATCTTGCTGCCCCCCCTTCTGCAAGGTTCCCTGAGCTTTAGGATGGGGACAGATTTGGCTGGTCTGATTCCAGGTGATTAATGTAGGGTCTTTAGTATTCTGAATTGTTGTTTGTTGTTTTCAGTTTTGATTTTCTTGCTCTGCCCTTGGTTCCATCCTTATTAGTATTGGAGGTCACCTCCTATCCAAAGATAAAAGACTGTTTAAATGAAGATCTTAACATAAGAGGAGACTCAAAGGTAGACAGAATAGGAGTAGGACACAGCAGTGACGGGGGTTCAGTGTCCCATTTGCAGAATGGTTACTATCACTCTGCCAGTCCCTATACCCTCCCTGATTCACCAGTCAAATCTCTTCCGTCACAGGTGACCAAGAAGGGAAGTGAGAGTGAGCTTCACCAGATGTCTTGCTACTTACTTGCAATACTTGATGGTGACCTATTTTCTCTACTGACGCATGATCCCCTCTCTTCTTTTTCTGAGGTGGACCCTCCTTCCCCTTCCCTCCTGTTGGCTCTTTGGGTTTGGTACTAGGATCCACCTATTAGGGAGTACATATTGTGCCTAATTTTCTGTGTTTGGGATACTTCACTTAATATAATTTTTTCTAATTCCATCCATTTCCTGGCAAATTTCATTAATTCATCTTTTTTGATGGCTGAGTAGTATTCAATTATATAAATGTACCACATTTTCCTTATCCACTTGTCAACTGTTGGGTTGATTCCATGACTTTGCTATTGTAAACAGTGCTGGAATGAACATGGTTGTGCTTGTGTCACTGTAGTGAATTTTTGCATTATGGGGGATTATTCCCAGAAGTGGTATAGCAGGGTCATATGGCATTTCAATCTTTAACTTTTTTAGAAATCGCCAAAGTGATCGCCAGAGTAGTTGTATAAGCCTGCATTCCCACCAGCAATGTAGGAGAGTTCCCTTCTCTCCACACCTTCTTCAGCATTTGGTGTTGTTTGATTGTGGATTTTTGCCATCCTGACTGGGGTGAGATGATATCTCAGGGAGGTTTTGATTTGCATTTCTCTGATGGCTAAGGATGCAGAGCATTTGTAAAGATATTTGTTAGATATTTCAATTTCATCCCTGAAAAAGTTTCTTTTGAGTTCCAAGGCCCATTTTCTAACTGGGCCATTTATCTCCTTGGTGTTTAGTTTTTGAAGTTCTATGTGCACTCTGGATAATAGAGCTCTATCAGATATGTGGTTAGTGGAGATTTTCTCCCATTCTGTGGGTTGTCTTTTTGCTCAGTTTACAAGCTCCTTAGCTGAACAGAAGCTCTATAATTTTATAAAATCCCATTTGTTGAGGGTTGGCTCTAGTGCCTGTGATATTGGATTTCTGTTTAGGAACTGTTGGCCTAGCCCGATCAGCTCGAGGGAGTTCCATACCATTTCAATTAGGGTTTTTATAGTCTCTGGCCTAATATTAAGGTCCTTGATCCATTTGGAATTAATTCTTGTACATGGTGACAAGTATGGGTCCAGTTTTAATCTTCTACATGTGGACATTCAGTTTTGCCAGCACCATTTGTTGAAGATGCTGTTCTTTTTCCATTGAAGTTTTTGGGCCCCTTTGTCAAAGATCAAATGGCTGTAGTTGTGTGGGCTTATATCTGGGTCTTCAACCCTTATCCATTGATCTACATGTCTATTTTGGAGCCAGTATCAGGCTGTTTTTATTACTATGAATTTGTAGTATAGATTAAGGTTTGGTATGGTGATATCTACACCAGTGCTTTTGTTACTCAGGATTGTTTTTGCTATCCTGGGCCTTTTGTGATTCCATATGAATTTTGAGATTGTTTGGTCAATTTCTTTAAAGAATTGCTTGGGGATTTTGATTGGTATAGCGTTAAATCTGTATATTGCTTTTGGTAAGATGGTCATTTTTATGATGTTGATTCTGCCAATCCAGGAGCCAGGGAGGTCTTTCCACCTTCTGGTGTCTTCTATAATTTCTTTCTTTAGGGTCTCTTACAGAGGTCTGTCCCTTCTTTGTTAGATTATACCAAGGTATTTCATTGTTTTAGGGGTTATAGTAAATGGGATTGTTTCTTTTAAGACTTTTTCACCTTTTTCATCGTTGGTGTATAGGAAGGCCACTGATTTTTGCACATTTATTTTGTAACCGCCACCCTGTTGAATTTATGTATTAGTTCCGGGAGCTTCCTAGTGGAGGTTTTAGGATCACTCAGGTATACGATCATGTCATCTACAAATAGGGATATCTTGACTTCTTCCTTTCCAATTTGAATCCTTTTTATCTCCCTCTCTTGTTTTATGGGTCTAGCTGAGACTTCAAGTACAATATTGAATAGAAGTGGTGAAAGTGAAGTGGGAATGCTTCAAGCTTTTCCCCATTGAATATAATCTTTGTTGTTGGCTTGTTGTATACAGCTTTTATTATGTTGATATAAGTTCCTTCCATTCCAACTGTCTCTAGGGTTTTGATCATAAAAGGATGTTGGATCTTGTCAAAAGCTTTTTCTGCATCTCTTGAGAGTATCATGTGGTATTGGACTATGGATTGGTTTATATGATGGATTCCATTTATTGATTAGCGTATGTTGAACCAAACTTGTGTGCCTGGAATAAAGCCTACTTGATCACAGTGAATGATCTTTTTTATATGTTTTTAAATTCAATTTGTTAAGATTTTGTTGAGAATCTTTGCATTTGTGTATATCAAAAAGATTGGCCTATAGTTTTCTTTTTTAAGTATATCTTTATTAGATACATAGAAAGAATTTGGAAGTGTTCCTTCCTTCTCAATTTTATGGAACAGTTTAAAGAGTATTGGTGTTAGTTATTCTTTAAATGTTTGATAGAATTCTGTGCTGAGTTCACCTGGTCCAGGACATTTTTTGGCGGGAAGATTTGAGATTACTTCATCGATTTCCTCATATGTTATAGGACTATTTAAATAGTTCAAAATGTCCCAATTCAGTTTAGGTAAGTTGTGCTTACTGAGGAATTCATCCATTTCTTTTGTGTTATCAAATTTCATGGAGTGTAAGTCTTCACAATATGACCCTATAATTCTCTGAATTTCATGGGTATTAGTTGTGATAACTCCATTTTCATTTCTAATTTTGTTAATTTGGGTTTCTTCTCTCTTGATTTTGATTTTGGTTAATTTAGCTAGGGGTGTATCAATATTATTGATTTTTTCAAAAAGAAAACCAGTTTTTTGACTGGTTGATTCTTTGTATCATTTTCCTTATCCCAATTTGGGATATTTCTCCCTGATTTTGCTAATCTCCTCTCTTCTACTGCTTTTGGGATTGGATTGCTCTTGTGTCTCTAAAGCTTTAAGCTGCATTGTTATTTAGTTGTGATGTTTCTTTTTTTTTTTTTATAGACACTAAGAGCTATGAACTTAACCTCTTAGGACAGCTTTCATTGTGTCCAAGAGATTTTGATATGTTGTATTTTCATTATCATTCACTTCTAAGAAATCTTGAATTTCCTTTTTGATTTCTTCCTGAACCCAATTCTCATTCGGCATCATAATGTTTAGTTTCCAAGAGTTAGTCTATTTTCTGCTGTTTGTTGTGTTGTAGATGTCAAGCTTTAGACCATGGTGGTCTGATAGGGTACAGGCTAGAATCTCAACTTTCCTGTATATGTGGAGATTCCTTTTATGGCCCAATATGTGTTCTATTTTGGAGAAAGTTCAGTGTCCTGCTGAGAAAAGTATGTATTCCTTGGTGCTTAGATGGAAACTTGGACACAGATCTGTAAGGTCCATTTCAATAAGGATATGATTTAGTTCCAATGTGTCTCTGTTAAGTTTTTGGCCTGTTGATATATTCCATTTGAGAGTACAGTATTGAAATCCCCGAGTATTATCATTTAGGGGTTGATTTCTTGTTTTAGATGTTGTAGTGTTTGCTTAATGAATGTGAAGGAGCCCATATTAGGTACGTATATGTTAAGTATTGTGAAGGCAGCAGATGGATGGGTTGTGATGTCTAATCCATGTTTGTAATATGTGTCTTTTGATTGGTGAGTTAATTCCATTGACATTTAATGTTATCATGGAGAAATTACTTTTAATTCCTGACATTTTTTTTTGTGTTTGGTGGCTTTCATAAGTGTATTATTTAGCTTGTAGATTTTGGTGATATTATACTTCCATTCTGTTCTGGATGTGTTTGTTCTTTCCTTCAAGCTTGAATATCTTTTCTAGCATTTTTTGAAGGCCTGCTTTGGTGGTCATGTAAGCCTTCAAGTTGTCTTTATGGTAGAAAATTTTTCTTTCACCCTTGATCATGATTGATAGTTTTGCTAGGTATACCAGCCTGGCTTGACATTTGTATTCATTCCAAACTCTTCTGGATTTTACTGTTTCCATTGAAAAATCATTTGTTATTTTAATAGGTTTACCTTTAAAAGTGACTTGTCTTTTTTCTCTTGTAACTCTCAGCACATTCTCTTTGTTTTGTATGTGTAGTGTTTTGAGTTTCTATTTTGGTCATATCTGTTCAGGTTATGGAATGCCTCTTACATTTGGATGGGCCTCCCTTTCTTTAGATGTGGAAAGTTTTCCTCTATGATAATTTGAAAATTTTCCTTGGGTGTAGTATTTCTGGGATTCTTGTTCTGGTATTCCATTAATGCGCATGTTAGGCTTCTTCAAGGTGTTCCATAACTCTTGAATATTCCTCTCAAGTATCTTTTTGGCTTTAATGACCTCTTCCGTTGAGCTGGTTAGTTCTTCCACGTTTTCTTCAAGATCTGATATTCTATTTTCTGCTTCATTAGTTCTGCTGATAAGACTGTCTACTGAGTTCTGGGTTGAAGACAGCTTGTCGTTTGAGTTTAAACTCTGATTAAGATTGTTTTAGCTGCTCTGTGCCTATTTTTTATTTCTTCAACTGCTTTTCTCATCTTGTCCAAGTGCCTGTTGTGTTCCTGTTCAAAGTGGTTGATGTGGTTATTTATCTCCTCCTGGATTTCCTCTTACATTGTTTTGATCATAGTAAAGATCAAGCTTTGAAAATCATTTATCTTGGGTATGGCTTTCTTGGCTATTTTTTGTGAGTTTGTTCTGTTTGGATTCCATCATTATACGGTTAATTCTTTTGGTAGATTTGTTGTCTTGGTTTTTGTTTCTCACGGATTTGTGCTGTGACCCGGGCATTTTTGTTTAATCTCTTATGACCTTCTTTTTGGTTCTGTGTGTTTTTGACTGAACTGAATTAGACAGTATTACTACACTTGAGCAGTATTGCTAGTGTTTGCTTTGGAGTTGGATATGCTTGTCTGGTGTTGGTGTTATTTCCTAGAAGGGGCTATTGGACTGTTCATACATCAATTAAGTCAGGTTTAGTAGGCAGGGATTGGAAATTAGTATGGTAGTGTACTTTTTTGGTTGACTTCCTTGGTGACATGTGAGGTGAATGTTATAATCCCTGAAGTGTTATGGGTTTTTGTGTGCCTGTATGGAAATGTTAAACTACAGTGACTAGTAATTGAGTGGAACAAGATGGTAAAAAGTGTTCACTTACCTTTGAGCTGGATGTGAAGATTCTCTCCCATTTGATGGGATGATTTTAGAATACGTCAGACAAATGGTGTTTGTTCACTTGAGCTTTGCTTGGGTTTTCTCTGGACTCTGTTGAATTCTGAAGAACAGGGAGTCTACCCTTGTCCTGGTCCAGTGAAGAAAAGCAGAGTGGCTAGTGGGGCGGCAGATAACCTGGGATTTGGGGAGTGGCCTAGGGGCCTTCCCCAGGGACAGAAAGGCAGGCTGGCTACTAGTGGGGCCCACAGATGACTTGGGACTTGGAGTGTGATCTAGAGTCTTATCTGAGGAGCAGAGAGCCAGCCCTTATCTGGATCCTGGTTAGGCACAAAGGCAGAGAGGCTAGTGAGACATACAGATGACCTGGGGCCTCAGTTGTAGTCTAGGGGCTTTACTGAGGAACAGGGAGTCCGCCTGGGTTGCTGTCAGGGGCAGAAAGGACTTTCTTTTAACTTTATTTATGTTTTGGATGTTTGTGTGTGTATCAGAAGGTACTGGGTTTCCCTGTGGAGGGCCAAGGGTGACTTTAGGAATCTTCCTGGATTGCTTCTACTTTTTTGCTTCCCTCTGGGATGTCCCAAGTTCTGCCCATCAGGATCAGAAAGGCAGGCCACCACTGTTTCAGCCTGATTTTTTTAGTGTGAGGCCTGGGATTTGAACTCAGGACCTTCTGCTTGTGAGGCAGGGTCTTAACCCCTGAGACATCTCTCCAGCCCTGGCCAGATAAGATAGCACCTGACAATGCTTTTCTTTTACTGCAATTGATACAGCTATAGAAACTTTTCATGTTACATTGGATCTTCCAAATGTCTTCCTTCAGTTTTCCTTCAGTTGGTGACACTTGAAATTACCTGTCACTTGGAATGAGCTGTGGTGACCTTCTGGAGATCCTGTCCACTCCTTACAAAATTATTTTATTTTGTATATGATCTAATGTTGATCTTAGTGCATTAAAGATTTGGAACCTATGTAGAACATGTATAAGTGCACTTAAAAGAGCAATAATGCAGAGCAGGTTTGCGAACAGTGTCTATTGAGGACTGTAAGGCTGGACAAAACACAGCTCACACCCTCCAGTGTGAATAGATTCCAAGCAATGGTTAAAGAGTGAACTAAAGTACACACTTGTGCAGGTGGAAAAGCATTGCTGGAAGCCATATGATGAATGAATGATAATCACAGTGCTAGAGATGAATCAGCCATGCCAATGTGAACTTTGTGATGACATTGCTGCTTTTTTGATTCATCTCTCCTGTAAATAACCCTGTCTCCTACTCTAGTAAGTAGCCCAGATAAAAGTTTTGTTTGTCATGTTGGATCTTGGTGTCATCTTTACTTTGATCTGTCATCATATATATATCTGTGTCGAAGAGGAAAAGTGTTCACAGAACTCTCCTAACATTCCTGTCCCTGTTGGTCTATTGGTGAACGCTTGCCAAAGTGATTATTATTTTAACTCACAGAATTTGCAGCAGAAGAAGACTTTCAGTGGCTTTTCTCCTACCCACCATGACCTGCATGCCCTCTTCTGGTATTTTTTTTATTATATATATTTATTTTTCCTCAATCATACAAGCTTAATAGGTACCCTGTCCCTTCTCTCCCTCCACCTCTCCACAGTCCCCCTTGCACTCTCCCCCCTCTTTCCCCTTTCTTTCACCCTCCACCCTTCCCTTCTCCCAGTGTCTCCCCCTTCCCCCTCCCATTCCCTAGAGCATCCTTTTGAATGCCAAACTTCCCTCTGAGTCCTCCACTCTAGTAATGTGTAAGGACTCAGTGGCATTGCCCAGAGCCTCTTCTGGTATTATGAAAGCTATCCAGCAGGCAGGAAACTTCCAGATCAGTTGCAGCTTGTTTTCATTATACTTCTTTGGTGGCTGTGGTCGTAGGGTCTTGACATCAGGTTGTGTTGGACAGTCAGTATCAGTGGCAAAAACATTTATGGGTTGGGGGTAGGAGACTTTTGAGATCTTGGGGATTTGTTTTATTTCCTGTGGGTTTAGGGAGGATCATCTCAAGGTAGTTTCTGTTATCTCTTTTCCCCTCTCTGCCTCTATTTTGGGCAATTCTGTTGACTTTTGTTTTTGGTGGTAGTTTAAAGCAAGCTCATCATATATTATTTTCCTTATCTGGCCTTATTATGCAACTGTAGTTTTATTCAACCATACAACTTTAGTATTATTCAATGTAGTGTTAGAGCTTCTTTTCCTTGGAATATTTTGGCCACTTAGCAGGGTTAATACAGCTGTGGTTCGAGTTGGCCAGCATAGATTTCTAGCTCCTTGAAGAACTTGGCAATATGATGCCAGTGGCGATAGATTTGATGCAAGATTGGAAGGTTCATGGAGAGCTGTGTGATCTTATGTGATAGGACTGAAATTGGTATGAAGGACAGTGAAGCTTGCCATATTGTTGTTATAGAGAACTCAAAGATGGTGTAGATGCCAGAACCATCTGGGTTTTGGGACATTTGCCGAGGACAGCCGTGAACATAGATTGATCCTGGTCCAGAGAAAAAAACTGTTAAAATTTGAACTGTAAGGAGAGACTATAGTTAGCCTGAATTTTAGAGCTGATCTGTGTATGTGATAAGCAACAGAAGATGAACATTAGATATAGGTATTTGCCTTGTAAGAGTTTAATTCTTAATTTTTATTTGATATTGCCCTCTTCTGTCCTCATGCTTCCCATTTTAATGTTTATTATGTGCTGAGTTAATTAACTTGCTTTGATTTGACAGCAACTTACAGTTAAGATATTTTGGATTTTTTTTAAAGAATCCACTTGAGAGCTGGAGAGATAGCTCAGGGGTTAAGACTCTGTCCCCAAAACAGAAGATCTGAGTTCAGATCCCAGGTCCCACATAAAAATGTCAGGTGGAAAGTGTTGCAATATGCATTTCTGGCCCTGGTGGGCGGGGCTTAGAAAATCCTAGAAAGAAGCAAAAAGAACCTAGAAGCAATACAGGATGATTCCTAAAGTAACCCTTAGGCCTCCACAAGAATACACAGTACCCTCTGGTACAAGGTTGATAAGAGTTGATCACCTTCCATAATGAATGTATACTAAAGCACTCTGTCAACATTGAGACACTATTTCAACAATGATTTTAAAACATGCCTTACATACAGAAAGAAAGGAGAACATAAGAGGCCTGGAGGAAAAAAAATCATCTCTCCTTATATAGTAAACATAAAGATGAAATATTGAACAGCTTAATTCAGTAACTGTAAAAATGTGAGACACAGAGATATTTTACTGGATAGCCTTCAGTAACTATCAGAAATGTGTGTTGCTTTGACTTTCCACTTAGAAATGCACAGTGTAACACAGAAGCACATCCACTTCTTGCTGCTGCAGGTCATGGTTTGAGTGTGTTATCCTCCACAGACTCATGTGTTTGAATCCTTAGGTAATTTTAATGTTTGGGAAAGTTGTGTCACCTTTAGGAGATGGAGACTAATTGGAAGAAGACGTATCTCAGGAGGTGGTCCTTGTGGTTTTGTAACTTACCTCTGCTTCTTCTCAGTTTAGGGTTGATCTCTCTATTTTCCTGATGGTGGTAGTACCTAGGCCTATCTCCTGCTTCTGCCTCCAGCCATAGCTTCTACTATTCAATACCTATCAACTATATCTCCTCTGGAATCGTAATCTAAATAAATCTGCCTTTCTCCCCTCAGGTCGTATATGGATATTGTCTCACAACCTCAGCAAAAAATAACTACTCCACTGTGCAAGCTCAACCTGAGTGTTAAAGACATGCAAACAAATGATATCAGAAGCAAAGAGAATGTGAAAGAAATCCACAGGGACTGGAGAGATGGCTCAGGGTTAAGCCTTTGCCTAGCAAAGAAAAGTACCTATGTTTCGATTCCAATTCCCACGTAAAAACTGTGGATGGAAATGACAGGGTCCTGCACTTTTGGCCCTGTACGTAAAGCCAGGGAAACCCCAAATTAAAGAAGAAAGAACAATCCAGAGTGTCTTTGGAAGTCACCCTTGGTACTCTATAGGTACACATACTTAAGTGCCTGCTACTTACTAATCTACTTACACATGCACACACCCTCTCCCTCCCCTTTCACACATTCCTCTCATGCTCATCTCCCTTCACACATCTGTCCTTTCTTGGAATCTGTACTAGTAAGGGACCATACTACCTGTGGTAGTGTAAGATTATCTCCATGCAGAAGAAGAATCAACCTATCACACATCAGCTACCTTGTAAGAAATTAACTCCAAATGAATCAAAGACCTCAATGTTAAACAAGAGACTATAAAATTCTGTGATAAACAGTAAGAATTACATTTAAAATAAACCTGAAAATAACAACAAAAATAAATGAACAGGAATTGTGCTTGAACTGATTGGTTTAGGGGCAGCATTTCCAGGAATCCTCCAGCTGCGTGGATGGGAGTGACTTAGCCTGCCAGTTTCAGCCACCAGCCATGTCTCCTCCACCATGAAAGTCTGTTTCTCCCCTCTGGAACTGTAAGTTGAATAAATCTCCCTTTTTCCCTTAAGTTGTTTGACTTTGGGTGCTCTTTCACAGCAACAGTTAAGAGTAACTGTTAACACCTTCTATGGCAAACTGCCATTGACAGAAACTATGTGTCAGTAAATATATTCCAAATGATATACCTAATAGACAAAGGATATTTAGCCACACACAGAAGTGGGAAATAAACACCTATCCAAGAAACTAAATCATTCAAGATAATCTGCCTCATTCCAAATCCTCACAATCATTGAAGTTCTAGGCAAGCAATCTGGAGAGTAAAGTGTGTAGAAGTGACTACCATCGGACCTTGTTGCTAAGGAGCATTAGAAAGAAATTTTTGTTTGGTAATCTACAAGGAAACCATTAATGAAGTATGAAAAAAATAGCCTGAGGAAATGTTTCCTTGTTCACTGATTGAAGAATGAATACATTCCATTGAATATTTGCATGGAGATTGCTTTCTTTGCATATGTGGGTGCATGTAGAAGTGAGCATTTGAGAGTGTGTGTGTGTGTGTGTGTGTGTTTGTGTGTGTGCATGTGTGTGATTGCACTGTGATTGTAAAGCTGTCACTTCATTGCCTTTTCCCCCAAACCCTAGATAATCAGCAAATTACTCTTCTGTTGATAGAGTTCTGTCTTTAAAAAAATTATTTATTGAAAGAGAGAAAGAGAATAGAGGAGGTCAGACAGCAACTATTTTAAGTCAGTTCTCTCTTTCCACTGTGTAGACTGTGGAGTGAACTCAGGTGTCCAGAACTGTGCACAGATGCCTCTAGGAGCTGAGCTATCTCGCCAGCCCACAATTCCTTCTACTGGAATTTTTCATGAAAATCATTAGATTGTGAATTTCCTGATTATGTTTACATTCAATAAACAGCTTTGTAGGGTCCATCAACAGGATGAAATATATCAAAGCTTCATTACTGTTCGTGATAGATAATGTATTCTGTGCTGTCACTTTCTCTCAAATCAACAATGAATCTATTTGCATTGTGTATTAGTATGGATATGAGTAAACATGAATAGACTTGCTATTAACAGAATAAGGTTGAGTGTGGGTGCCTGACTTGGGCCCAGCCATCCAAGACCTGCTGGGGAAAATGGAGAGACTTTGTAGAGAAAGAGAGAGTGAGTATAAGCCAAAGTAATGAAGCAAATATTCCTGAACTCACCAATATTACTGACCAGAGCTCTATGTCTTTAAGTCAGCTCTATTGTTTACTGGTATGGACTAATTGGGATAGCAGTGATATCATGGCGGTCCCTTAGAGAATCTACTAGGGTCTAATGTCTCACATCACTGAGTAACAATGAAATTGCCTATCAAAAGTCCAAGTTCAATGACAGGTTTTGCTAATATTTTCTTCATAGCGTTCCTATGGTATTTGGGATTGCAGTCACTTTCATTTCTATAGGTCACCACCATCTTTAAGGACATGTATTATTATGTTGGACTCTTCATAGTGAGAAATGAGAAAATTTAAATTATTTTTAAGTGCAATGAATGTGTACAAACTGGCCAACATATCATTGAACCCCAAAGTCTAGCATGGATCACAGGCACTACGATCCTTAGAGGCAAGGGATTAACAGCCACAATAGTGTTCCTATACTAAAGGGGAACACAAAAAAAGAGCTCTAGGCAATGCCACTGAGTCCTTACACCTCATCAGAGAGGAGGACCCAGAGGGATGTTTGACATGCACACTGAAGGATGCTCCAGGAATGGGGGGGGGAGCACTGGGAGAAAGGGAGGGACGGGGGGAAGGAAAGGGAAAAGGGGGGAGAGAACAAAGGGATCCAGGGAGGGGTGGAGGGAGGGAGGGGAATGGGGTCTTATGAACTTTGTATGAGTGGAAGAAATAAATAAAAAAATATTAACAGAGAAAAAAATGAATGTGTACAAATTGGATCTGGACTGGCAACATGGCTCACTGGGTGCTGCCAAGCCTGAAGATCAAAGTTCAATCCCTGCAAACCATGTGGAATAAGGAGAGCACTGACTCCCATAAGCTCTTCTCTGCTATGCACTTATGATTTGTTTGCCATGTTCCATACCAAGAAAGACACATGTACACACACAGATTCACACACACACACACACTCACACACGGAGAAAATAAATAAATGTCAAAAAAGAAATTGCTCTTATAAAAACATAAATTCCTAAAGGAAATTTTATTAGTCAGGGTTCTCTAGAGTCACAGAATCAACAGAATGAAATACTATAAGAAGGGAATTTATTGAGTTGGCTTACAGGATGTGGCCAAGGTAGTCCAACAATGGCTGCAAGTAGGCGCTCAGTCCAGTAGGCCTAATGGCTGAAGGCTGGAGGATGCCTGGAGAGTCTCTAGTCCCATTGTAGACTTGGAGGGTTAGAGAGCTGGAGGGTCGAAGAAATGAAACCGGGTGGCAGGAGGGAAGTATTTTCTAGCAAAGCTTCAGAGAGTCTCTCCTCTTCCCAGTCTCCTGATCTGTGGTTCCTTTTATCTGGTTTGCTACTGGGAGGTTCCAATGGGATTTAAGGTTGGTCTTTGTATTGTAAATATATTGATCCAGATAATCTCCTCAGGTAGGGTCTTAGCTGATCTCAGTTAATGCGGGTGTGTCAAGTTGACACCCAGGATTAAGTTATCACAGAAATAATGTTTGGTATTATATGAATATTGTAGAATTGATTTAACTTATACTTACATATAAATTAAGCATAAATATGACTTAAGTCATTCTTTTTTTTAAATTTTTTATTATTATTATTATTTATTCATCTGTGTGCATATGCATGTGTATATGCGCGTGCGTGTGTGTCTGTGTGTGTGTCTGTGTATGTGTAGTACCACGGACGAATTCGCCAACCACCATGGACGCCTCCACCTTCTTCTGCCCCGGGATTCACAGGCTCCGCCCTACCAGGGCCAGAAGCGCAGGCCGCCCCCGCTTCTGCCTGGCGTCTATACGTGGGATCTGGGATCCGAACTCAGGACCTTCCGCCTGCAAGGCGGAGTCTTAACCCCTGAGCCACCTCTCCAGCCCCGACTTAAATCATTCTTAACTTGAAATATTATGAAAAATCTCTCATTGGAGTGAAGAAATTTTGTTTAATCATATAGGGGAGAGACAATAACCTTTAGTATACACAAAATGTATCAGAAGATTAAATGAAATATTTCCAGGAAACCTTAACAGAAGTTTTGATAGAAATCCTGCCTCTTTTAATCTTATATGATGAAAATTATCTGAATACACACAACGTGATAGGATTGAACAGGCACACCCTCTCACAAGCATGAAGCCCTGAGTTCAATCCCTGGATCCCTCATGGATGAAGGAAAGAACACCCACAAGTTGCCCTCTGACCTCTACTTGTCCCCACATACACCCACAAATGTGTGCCCATGTACATATACAGACAGAGAAAAAAGTAAGGAGTGTATGGTACAAGTGATTTGTAACATTTCACCTGAATAAGGACTTTCCCAGGAATGGAGCTTGCAAGACTGCAAGCTGTTCTGGGTGCCACCAAGTGCTACAAAAACGCGAGGAACTCAGATATTGTTGCATATTATTGTAGACATGCTGTTGTGTGAGTAAACATCACACAAACCTAGTTACAACACCACAACACTATTTGACATGACATAAACCAACTGTCCCTTCCTGACCTATACCCAGGTGGGCGTGCAGGTCTCACGGGCCAACGTCCTGCAGGAACTTCAGCGAGGAAGATTTCTCCCTGTTGAGCCTACAGATCATCAGTACACCGTCTGTGAGACAGGTTTAAGGATGGAGCCGTCCAGTGGTTCTCCAACATCTGGGTGTCACAGGGTGACAGAGGCTAAGGCACATGGTCCTCATTCGCCTGCAAAGGGACAGAACAAGCGACAGATCCTGTATTGGCAGGATGATGGTGGGTCCAGGAGAGACAGAGAATACCTGCCTGCCCCCATTCTTTCTGGTGTGCCTGATACAACATTCCGTACACCTGTGCCTCCAATGCAACAAACTTTCACTTCCCATAGACTCAGAGATTCAGACGGAGGTTTAGAGAGAGATTTGAGTAAAGAACAGCCTCTCACGAGAGGAATTCAGGTCGATGTCGCCAAGTTTGCCTGCTCACGTATTTATCACCGAGGGATGTCCCGCCCTATCTAATAAAGTTTCACACGTTTCTTTTGCTTTTTCCCTTTGCTCCACAAACCACAGAAGTGGAGAAACTCATTCGTATCTCCTTCGCTTGAGATTTGCTGCCCTGCACTGTCACTCAATCTCTGAGGGGCGGAGCGTGAAGGACTGTCCACTTGACGGCAGTGGCGTAAAGAGTGTCCAATGAGATTCAAGGGAGGGTGAGAGGGGGCGGGCTTTGTGCCTGACTCACCTTTTGCTCGCCATCTGAGCCCTGTGTGTTCACAGGTCGCGAGTGCCAGTTCCGTTAAAAGTTACCAATGACTCTTTGCAACCAAGTAGAAAGGAATGGTCCCTGGGAGTTACAGGGGAGTGTGACTCACCACTCACCAAAGGACAGGCTGTTGTAATTCTCCAAAATCAAGTCCCGGTGGAGGGTCCTATAAGCAGCATCCAGGTTCTGCCACTGGTTTCAATTAAAGTCCATAGCTACAGGATCAGCTGATGCCAACCCCTTTAATGACTTTATTTCTCCTCAACCCAATATCAAAGCCTTTCAATCACAAATGCGAGTTGGTACTTGGCTTTATGTACGTCCTAGCAGTGTCTTACAGATGTTGCGATGTATTCTGTATCCTGGCAAAAGGAAAAGTCAACACAAGTATCTTCCCTCTGTGTCATGCACAGATTTAAGAAGTTATAATTGAGAGTTTTTTTCCCCAAGGAATTGCGATGAAAACAACATCTGTAGAGGACTGCATACATTTGTATGGGGTTTTCTTTTTTAAAAATTGTGTGTGTGTGTGTGTGTGTGTGTGTGTGTGTGTGCAGATGTGTCAGAGGGCACTGTGTGTCCCTGTGGAGGTCTAAGTGTCACTTTGGGAATCATCCTGGATTGCTTCCTTTAAAAAAATGTGTGTGTGTGTGTGTGTGTGTGTGTGTGTGTGTGTGTGTGTGTGTGTGAGAGAGAGAGAGAGAGAGAGAGAGAGAGAGAACTGTGTGTGCATGTGGAGTGCAAAAGGATGACTTCAGGAATCATCCTGGATTGCTTCTACCTTCTTTTTGCTTTGCTGTGGGATTTCCCAGGCTCCACCCACAGGGTGTGAAGTGGAGGCGGCCACCACCATTTCAGCCTAGCCTTTTTACGTGGGACCTGGACTCTGTATTCAGGATCTTCTGCTTTGGAGACAGAGTCTTAACCCCTGAGCCATCTTTCCAGCCCATGGTTTTATTTTCAGCACCTGCTGCTGCAACAAAAGACTTCACCCAAGCCAATTAGGGGAAGAAAGGTTTTATTCCAGCCCCTGTTTCAGGGCACAGTCCATCACCGTGGGAACTTGGAACAGCAGGAGCCGAGAGCTGGTCACCTATATCCCCAGCAACAGCAGAAGGCAAGGACCAGTGCACTTGCTTGCTCCTTCACCTCTTTGGTGTCTTATACACTCTTAAGCCACCTGCCTAGGGAATGATCTTTGCATATTTGATTATTCAATCAAGACAGCTCCTCACTGGCATGACCATAGGCCAACCTTAATCTAGACATATCTCCCAGGTGGGCTCTGGAACCTACCTAACGTGTCAGGGTGAAAAGACTGACTATTTGGTTTAAAGAGAGTGCATATGTAAACCTAATCAATGATAATGAACATTAAATCTACCCGAAGGAATAGCACATCTCTCTCAGCACATCTGAGGCTGGTAGTGTACCCCTGTGGGTCCATGCAGGCTCCTGGCACCTCTCCTAATTTCCCTATTCCCCTTTGATTTTTTTTTAAATTTAAATAATTTTTATTGATGCAAGTAAACAATGTTGGAGAAAAAAATTTACTATCACAACTCAAGAGCTTTAAGTTTAATAAATAGGAATAGCTGTTACTTACATAGCTATTTAGATTTAGTTACAAGTTTAACAGAAAGATAACCTTATATTTAATTATTAAAGATATTACAATCTTAACTAGAACTTCTAATTTTAGCTAATGCTGTATTTGTATCATTGTTTAGGTTCAAGTTCTTTCTTCAAAGAGTCATCAGAATAACACGGATTGAAGAGACTTTCGAACATTTGCCATCTCTTGCTGCTGAGTTTCCATCATAACTTTTTTTTGCAACATGGCCATTTCCTTTTTAAGTTCATTTTGTGTACCGGTGAACAGATTGTCGTTATTCTTCTCCAACTCCTCCAGACTCTTTATGAACTGCTCACGTGTCTAATTGTTTTCAGTCTCTGGCTCTGAACAATTCTAGCTTGTTGAAAAATCTTTTGTTGTTGTCTAAAAAGACTAGCTAGTTTTTCTTCTTGTTCCTCAAATTTCTGCATATCTGAATCCCACTGCTGCAACACAGTCAAAAATTGCTCAGAATATTCATTGTTAAGGTTCTGCCTCCAAATTTTTCCAGCAAATTCTGTACTTCACCTCCCATATCTGTAACTACTTCCGTAGAAGGTCTTTTCTTCACATGCTTATCCATTTCTGGAATCTTTTCATCAGCAGCATCCTCTTCCAAACCATTCTGATCTTCATTTTCATTCTCAGAGCCATAAGTTTTCTTAGGCTGATCCTCCAAAGGTAGTAACTTCCCAGATTTTCCAGAGTGCTTTCTCCCACTGGGCACCATCTTTAAATGTTTCCAGTCAATGGTCTGCCGGGCCCAGGGCGACGGGCGCCCGCCCGGGTCGGCGTCAGAGTGGCCTCGACCTCGACACATCGCAGCTTCTGCTGATTTTTGAATGCATGATCCAAACAACATAGGGGAACAAGGAGATGATTCTACCTTCTATTCTCAGGGTTCAGTCCATTATGGCAACAGAATTTCCAGGAGGTATTAAAGACCTGTTCCCTCCAGGTCCACAGGAAGGGTGGAGAATGAGGTACACGTAGCTCGAATGTCTGCCAAAGCCAAGCACTTCCTGCCCATCTCATGCACCTACCCAGAGAATGGTCCCAACTTGCCACAGGCAGGATCTTCCCATATCAATTCAATAATCCCCAAATATATTTTTGAAAAGGTCGGACTGTAGAACGAAGGGGTGAGGAACAAGTCATGGATGTGTTAAAGATTTTACTCAAGGCTAAGATTGTGATTGGTTAACATCCTCAGATTATAGTTTTCCCTGTTTTGCTGTGGTCCACTGCCTCAAATGATCCCGGTGCATTTAGTAAAAGCCTTGATTTATTTTCTTATGTTTTGGAAGTGTGTGTGCCTGTGTGTCGTAGGGAGCACTTGAACATGCGTGCCTGTTCCAGGGAAAATTTGTCAGTCATCTTGGATTGCTCTACTTCCTTTTTGCTTTGCTCTGGAGTTTCCCTTGGCCTTCCAGGGCCATTTATATCAGTCTGGGATCCAAACTCATGTCCTTCTGCTTGAGAGAAAATGTCTTAACACCTGAGCCATTTTTCTAGCCCTGTCATTTTTGTAAAAATTGTTCATTTGATAGGGGCAGAGGAAGAAGTAGGATTGGAAAGCTTGCCCCATCACACAGGCAAGGTTATAGGACACTTTTGTTTTTTTTGAAAGTTTTTAAACTTTTATTTCATTCACTTGATTTTGTGTGTTTGCATGTGTTTCAGAGGATACTGTGTGGAAGGATCAAGGGGGACTTTGGGAATCATCCTGGATTGGTTCTATCTCCTTCTTCTTTCACCCTGGGATTTCTCAGCCATCGCCCACTAGAACAGGAAGTACAGGCTGCGGCATTTCTGCTGGGTTTTTTATGTGGTACCTGGCCTCCGAACTCACAACTTTCTGCTTGCAGGGAAAAGTCTTAACCCCTGAGCCATCTCTCCTGCCTGAGGACGGTTTTAGATGTCATTTATCTTCTTCAACCATGTGGTCTTCCAGGACTATGTTGCCAATTTTGTGAGAAGGTGAGCAATTGTACAGTCATGTAAGGAACCCCGATTAAGCTAAGTGTATCACACAGAGAGGAAAAGGCAGGGGAGGGGAACTTATGGGGCAGTATAGGGAGAAGGAGGGCTCATGCAATAGGGTATTATGTATCTGAAATGAAAAATAAAATCCACCATATACTGTTGTGGGTGTGGGGCTGCTCAAGGAATTCACCACACTAACACTAGTGAGCTTATCAAAGGAGGTGAAACATTGAAGCTGATCAGTCACCACATGCCAAGGAATCAGGATGCCAGTGTGATGCCCTGACAAACGGGTGTGTTCAGCTTATAAAGACAAAAACCAATGCTATCATGTGACTATTTTAGTATCTACAAGAGGCAAAACAGAGATGAAGAAAGCGGTAAACTCTTTTGTGTTTTAATAAGTGGAGAGGGGGTGTTCAGAGTGACACCCCTCCCTTGAGAGGGGAACCAAACGGTTTCATAGAAGCTAAAATCAGTTGTTACTTCTGCAGGCTTGACACAGGTAACCCCAGAACATTTGAGGAAGTTCTTTGTTTCAGTGGAAGAGGGGGCTGTATGTTCAACTTGACAAGCTCGTATCTGCTTTTCTAGTTTTCCATCGTGTTGATGCTCACAACAATACCCATACAAAACTGTCAAAAGTAACACTAACAACACCACAAAAAACTCCACCACACATAGCCTCTCAGTGAGGGGTGGATGATTCAGTTGGTAAAGGGCCCGCTGAGCAAACTTAAGGATGCGATTTTAGAAATGCACATTGTGTCAGGTATCTATAGGTATAACATGGTATTTGAAGGCTGGAACTGTCTTTGTAAAGAATTAGTAGTTGAATTAAATTCTGGGGAAGCCTGCAGGAGATTGTCTATTTGATAGGGGGAGTGGGAAGGGAGGAGACCTAGCCATGGTTGGTGGGCCTACGGTCTAGGTAGGTGAGTAAAATGGAGGGAGTGTTGAAGTTATTTGGCATTCTTGACCATACACGACAGACCTGTTGTCCGGAGAGGGAAATTTGCCCCTCTCTCAACAGTCCTGTGGAAATGATATGGTCAGTCCCCTTAGTTTCTTTTCTTTTCTTTTCTTTCCTAATCATACACACTCAATAGGTAGCCCCATCCTCTCCCTCCCCCCTTTCTTCCCCCATCTTCACCTATTCCACTCTTCCCCCTATTCCCCCCTTCCTTTCACCCCCTCTCTCCCTCCCTCTTTCCCAGTGCTTCCTGCTTCCTTCCTCCCATCCCCTGGAGCATCTTTTTATGTGAATGCCAAACCTCCCTCTGGCACCTCCAGGGCACCTGCTCCTCATGGCACCCCACGTCTCAAGTCCCTGAGTTCTGTTCTTCCTCTCCTCTAATAAAATCTACCTTAATCCTCTACATGTGTTCTGGTTTCAATCAATGACACCTGCTTTTTACAATCATTTGCTATTACAGTGGGTATTACAGAGATTTACCTTTGAATATGTATTAACTGCATTTGCAATTAGAATCCACTTATTAGGGAGTACATATGGCATCTAAATTTCTGTGTCTCATTAAAGGATGCTCCGGGGATAGGAGGGGGAGGCACTGGGGGACAGGAAAGGAGGGGGGAGGGGAGGGGGTTATAGGGCAGTGGGAGGTTGGAGGGAGGGAGGGGACCGGTCTACCTGTTAAGTTTGTATGAGTGGAAATAAAAAAAAAAAAGATGGCTTTGCTCAAAAAAAAAAATTTCTGTGTCTGAGATACTGCACTCAATATCATTTTTTCTAATTCCATCCATTTGCTGGCAAATTTCATTAATTCATCATTTTTCGATGGCTGAGTAGTATTCCATTGTGTAAATGTACCACATTTTCATTATCCATTCATCAACAGTTAGGCATTTGAGTTGATTCCATGACTTTGCTATTGTAAATAGTGCTGCAATGAACATGGTTGTGCTTGTGTTACTATAGCGAATTGCTGCATTATAGGGGATTATTCCCAGAAGTGGTATAGCTTGGTCATATGGCATTTCAATTTTTAACTTTTTTGGAAATTGCCAAACTGATCTCTGGAGTGGTTGAATAAGGCTGCATTCCCACCAGCAAGGTATGAGAGTTCCCTCCTCTCCACATCCTCTTCAGCATTCGGTGATGATTGTGTAGTAGAATTTTGCCATCCTGACTGGGTGAGATAATATCTCAAGATAGTTTTGATTTGCATTTCCCTGATGTCTAGGGATGTGGAACACTTTTAAAGATATTCGTTAGATATTTCAATTTCATCCCTGGAAAATTTTTTTTGCGTTCCAAGGCCCATTTTCTAACTGGGCTCTTTATCTCCTCAGTGTTTAGTTTTTTAAGTTGTTTGTGCACTCTGGATAATAGAGCACTCTCAGATATGTGGTTAGTGAAGATTTCCTCCCATTCTGTGGGTTGTCTTTTTGCTCAGTTTGTAGTTTCTTTAGCTGAACAGTAGCTCTTTAATTTCATAAGATCCCATTTGTTGAGTGTTGGTTCTAGTGCCTGTGCTAATGGATTTCTGTTTAGGAACTGTTGGCCTAGTCCAATTCGCTCAAGGGAATACCTCAAGGGCCTAGCCCAATCCCTACTCTGTCGATTCAGGTTTTTACAGTCTTTGGCCTAATATGAAGGTCCTTGATCCATTTGGAATTAAGTTTTGTGCATGGTGATAAGTATGGGTCCAGTTTAAATCTTTTGCATATGTAAATCCAGTTTTGCCAGCACCATTTGTTGAAGATGCTGTTCTTTTTCCATTGAGTTTTTTGAACCACTTTGTCAAAGATCATATGGCTGTAATTGTGTGGGCTTCAACCCTTATCCATTGATCTACATGTCTATTATGGAGCCAGAACTAGGCTGTTTTTATTACTATGGATTTGTATATAGACTAAGGTTTGGTATGGTGATACCTACACCAGTGCTTTTGTTACTCAGGATTGAGTCCCTTTGTTTCTATTTGTTAGCAACTATGAGAACCCACATAAAAATCCAAGCCTGTGGTACACACCTGTGATCTTGGGTGGGGGGTGGGGGGAGACAGACAAATCTCTGAAGCTCATTGGCTAAGCCAGTCAAACCAACAAAAAGTTTCAGGTTCAGTTAGACATAATGTCTACTAACTTAAAAACAATAGCACATTGTATGAGTTCAAAATCAATGAATCTGATTTTAAGTAAAATTACAAAAGAGGCAGGAGATACAATGAAACAAATTCTATCCATAACCAAAACCTCTGCAAAATACTTTTGTAACAAAAATCTCTGACCTACATATGGCTTAAATATTATTGTGGTATTTGTGGGGGGTTTTATATAAACAAATTCCTAAGGTTCAGGTCTGAGAGACTTGTGAGGAATGAACCCCTGTGTATCTTGTGTTTAATTAATACCCTATAAAAATTTTTTTGGAATAAAAATTTATTTATTTTTTCCCTTGGCAAAGATTTTTTATTGCAGTTTACAGAAAGCACAAAGGATATTATAATAAAAACATATATCTTTTACTTGACTGTCAAATCTTAACATTTGGTAAGATTTACTTAGAATCTTTAAAAATTATAGGCATAATGAAACACTCCTACATAGCTTTTTCTGCTGCTATGTCCCAAAGGTAATCTCTGATTTTAGTATTATTCATTCTTATACGTGTTCTTGAAGTGCATATCTATGAATAATATGAGTATATATAATGTAAGTGTGTTAGTAAAAACTAAACACAATTATGCTGTTTCCTTTAAGATCCTTCAAACATATAATTCTTTTTCTCATTTTACTCAGTTTTAAACTCTGCTGAAGAGAATTGGTGACAATATGCCTTTTTATTGCTTTTTCAACTGAGAAGAAAATCCTTTTAAAGTTTTTCCATGAAACATTTCCTAGAGCTGGTGAGATGGCTAATGGGGCAAAGGTGCTGGTCACATGGTGGAAGGAGAAAGCCAACTCTAAGAAGCTGTCTTCTATACTCTATATGTGCACCATGTGTGCTTACCTGTCATGGTTAGATATAGGTGTCAACTTGATGGTTGAGGATTCGAGTTCTGGACATATTTG
Source organism: Typhlomys cinereus (assembly GCA_023101885.1). NCBI lineage: Eukaryota > Metazoa > Chordata > Mammalia > Rodentia > Platacanthomyidae > Typhlomys > Typhlomys cinereus. The sequence continues at coordinate 127,927 of JALPQD010000830.1, read as the reverse complement.
TACAGAATTAGTAGTTGAGTTAAGCCCAAAGTGAAACTGCAGGAGAATGTCTAATGGATAGGGAAGGTCCAGCCCATGGTAGGCAGGACTAATCCCCAGGCAGGTGAATAAAATGGAGGGACTGTTTGAGAAAGAGGCATCCTTGTGTATACTTGGCCAGACATGCTGGTCTGGCAGGTAAGGATTGTCCCTCTCTCAGCCATTACATGGATATGACATGGCCATTTCCTTCAGCCCTTTGGTGATGGTACATGCTCTCCTGCCAAACGGGACTAAGAACTTTAACCTGACTATCATAAAAGAATAAACCTCTTGCTCCATTAAGTGTTTGATGATAATTTATCAGCAACCATGCAGGTGAATTGCTACAGAATTTGGTACCAAAAAAGTGGGATGTTGTTAATAAATCTTGCTATATGGCTTTTATGGATTCTAAATGGTTTTTTTTTATTGGAGAAATTTGGAAATGTTTGAAGACTTTCATGAATGCAAAAACATTTGAACAGACTTTAATGGGCCATTTGGAAAACAGTTATGCTGAGAGAGTCATGAATTGTTTGGGCCCAGTTTGTGATGAAGGGAACATGTCTGGTAAAGTTGAATTTAAAGACGATGGACTGGTTTGCTTGTGTTGGCAGCCTTGAAGTTTTGGGCAGAGCAGATAGAAGAGCAGCTGTGGTAGTGAATACCATCGAAGGAAAGCCTAGTGTTCTGTACTGGGATGGGAGAAGAAATGAATATCATTGGTTTGAGATTCTGCCCAGCATAGAGATTATCCTGAGAGTTAGCATAGAGAAGGTGGATCAGTTGTGATTCCAGGGAGCCAATCTCCACCTGGAGGTTATGGAAGAACTTGGCAATGTCATCCATATAGTATTGGTTTGGAGGCATCAAAGATGCAAGAAGGAGGGGGTCTTGGATCCCTCCTCCAAGGTTTCAGAGAATGGCAGGAATCCAGGCAATGTGTGGCAAGAAGCCTGAAGATAGGCCTGAAAAGAGCATTTGTGCTGTGGAACTGAAGCCCAATTTGCTATTGAAAAGTAAAGATGTTGGAGATGCCAGACCCAACTTGAGCATCTGCTGAGGAGAGCACTATACATGGATGTTTGCTGAGGATAGCTGCAAGTGGAGATTCAATGTGGTCCAGAGAAATGCTGTTTATGCAACTTCAAGCTGCAAACTGGGATTGCCCAGAATATGTGAGTCACCATGACTACGTGATGATAACAGAAGAGGGACATTGGAATAAAATTTTTTTAATATAATACATTTTTTATTATTATTTCAGCTCATACAAACTTAATAGGTACACCAGTTCCCTCCCTCCCTCCTGGAATAAAAAATTTTTAAAGTACACATCTGTAACTGTAAAGTGGGATGACTGTCCCTTCTGTCTGGGTCCTTTGTTTTCAGAGTCGAAGACTGAAACCAGAACACATGTAGAGGATTAAGGTAGAGTTTATTAGAGGGAGGAGCAGGTGCCCTGGAGAACTCATGGACTCCAGGCATGGAATCCAGGAGGGGGAGGCAGCTGGAAAAGAATTTATGGACTCCAGTGGTGGACTGCCATGAGGAGCAGGTGCCAGAAGTGCTGTCAAGATCAGGTATATTTATGCCTTTAGGGAAAGAAGGCCTTTCCTCATTGGTTAGCTCACATTGGGGCCCAACCCAGTTGATCTTATGCCCACTTCCAGGTTGGGCTGTTCAGAATGGAGAACTAATCTCCATATTCTTTCATAAGCAAAGGGTTGGTTGGGGGAAGTTAGCAAAGGGTGTGTTCCTTCAGGGTGATCCAAGCAGTGGGAGATCATCTTCTAAGACCTTCAGAGACTATCTCTGCATTGCTGCTCTATGGCAGCTTTGCCACCATTACCTAATAAATGATGACCTGAAATAAAATATTAAAATCCCCATAAAACAGGTTATTTTATCTAAATTTACTTTCAATTAGTAGTCCAGTAATGTTTGCAACACAGCACTCCCATCTGTAAAGTTGTTCCTGGGAGCCTGGGAGTTTAGGTGACAAGGGAAGGAAGTTAGGAGAGTAACTGTGTACACTTTTAAGTAGATAGTAACTTGGTACTTTACTGTTTTTTTCAACAGTTATTTTATTTTGGCGTGTGTGTGTATGTGTGTGTGTGTGTATGTATGTATGTGTGTGTGTGTGTACATGCACGCACTGGTACTACATGTGTTCATGGGAGCCCAAGAGGGATTTCAGGGACCATCCTGGATTGTTCTACCTCCTGTCTTTGTTCTGGAGTTCCCTAGTCTCTACCTTCTAGGACCTGAAGTCCAAGTTGCTGTCATTTGAGTCCTGTGTTTTTAATGTGTATCCAGCATCTGAACTCCAGTCCTCTGCTTGAGAGGCTGTGGCTTAATCCCTGAGTCATCTCTCCAGGTCCCGGCTTCCCTCTTTATATCCAACTAGTTTATTCTAAAAGAATGTAATCCTTAGAAAGACACTATTTCCGATTACTTTATTATCTGCAACTTTTAGAAACTAATGAGACTAGAAAACCAGTAAATGTCTGGAAATCTCTATTTAAAACATAAGTTACCTCTAATTTCATACTCTCATTAGTGTACCACTGCAAAAGTTAATCCTGGGTGTCAACTTGAGCACATCTGGCATTAACTAAGATCAGCTGTGAGACCACCTGAAGAGATTATTTGGATCAGTATATTTGCAAAACAAAGACCAGCCCTATATCTGATTGGAATCTTCCAGTAGCAGACCAGATAAAAGATACCATAAAATAGAAGATCTTGAAGAGACTCTGAAGCTGTGCTAGAAAACGCTTCCTTCGTGCCACCCGACTTCTTTGACCCTCTGACTTCTTCAAGGTGACTAAAGACTCTCTGGGAATCCTCCAGCCTTCAGCCATCACCCACTAGACTACTGGACTGAGTAGCTACTGGCAGCCATTGTTGGACCACCTGGGCCATATCTGTAAGCCAACACAATATGTGCCCTTTCTACAGATTCCTTCTGTCAATTCTGTGGCTCTTGGGAACCCTGACTAATACAACCATTCAATGTTTAAAAAAATAAATGAAAAAGGCTGCCCCCATGGGCAGTGTTCATGTGGGTGCTGTGTCCCATGTGCCTCAGAGGGTGGCAGAGAGGAGATGAGACTATTTTTACATTCAATGTTCTGATCTGTGGATAGATGACATACCACAGTGCCTGCCCAAACCCCGAACTCTGCATCTGTGTACTCACAACATGAATCCTGTCATAGGACAGACTCCATGTGCACCTGATCTGGACTTCTAGCTCTTCTCCCTGCCACCTGTAGGGGGGGCACTGGGGCTCCATGTGCCCCAAAGCCTGGATGACCTCCTGTGAGTCGGGGCTCCGTATGCTTGGTCTCATAGAAGATGGACAAAACTGCAATTCTTCAGCTTTATCATATGTTCTCAACCATGTGGAAGCGGGAGTTCAGTCATAAATATCCTACATCCTTAATGTATTTCCTTTCATTGCATACATATTCCTTTATGTTGTTCAATTTAAAACATTAGGACCTAAAGGCAGGAGGTGGACAGGGTAGAGAAATGTCTAGGGGAAGCGGGAGGGAGATAGGGGTACCTATGATTAAAATGCATTTTCTAAATACATGATATTTTAAAATAAAATAGTTAAAATTAAAAAACAAAAACATGTTGGGGGAGAGATGGGAAGGGACAACCATCCATTATGTTTGTAATTAGGAAGACAATATATTAATTAAAAAAAAGATTTTAAAAAATGAAAAAAGGAAAAACAACTCCTAAGGTAGCCTGATACTTTATTTTTTTTTTTAAAGGAAACTGTTCCATTTAACTTTGCACCCTCGCCACACAGCAATTTAAAAACCGTGTTGAGGGAACTAAAATTATAACCACGCATTAAAAAGCCTAACTTCCGGAGAGACCCTGAACCCACAAAACATAAGCCATCTAGCTGCTCCCTCCCCTCCCTGGGGTCACAGGCAGAGGATCTGCAGCTGAAGATAGGTGATGCTCAAAGTCCCCCCTGCGGGGCGTGGGGGCTGCTGGAGGCAGAGTCCCCGTGTCTGCTACTGAATATTGCGCGTGGATTTCGCACGTTCTGCGCCTACAAACATTCTGACTTTCACCTCACAGAGGCGGATTGGGGGGGCCCGTACCCCAGCATTGCTCACGGGGATATCCATGCCACTCCCACAACTTCCGATTATCAGAAAACCTTTCCCTCCAGTTCGCGGAAGCACAGACCGTGTCATTTGTCGCATTAGCTCGGGATTTGTTCCGCTGACCTGTCACTCAAGAAGGGCGGGACCACAGGGCTGTGCACGTGAGAGCGCTAGCGTGAAGATTATCCAATGAGATTCCAGGAATGGACGGAGGGGACGGGCTTTGTAGCTAACTCCGTCTTCCGTTTGGCTAGTTTTCCGCAGGCCGCAAGGGGCTGGCGGTTCTGTGGCTCCGTGTCACGTCCATGCGCGGGGCGCTCGGCGAGGCCGCGGGATGCAGCCGACCTCGGTGAGCGCGGCGGGGTCCCAGGGTTGGCGCGGCCGCTGTGCGCTCCGGGCTGTCCGTGCCCGGGGACTCGAGCTGGGAGTCGGGGGGGCCGGCGGGGCGCGGGGAGGGCGCGGGGCGCGAGTCGGGGACTTGGGTGCAGGGAGGTGTCCGAAGCTGCTGGAGGCTGCGGGGGCCGTGCTGCGCTGCTGGGCAGGGCTGCTGCGGGCGCCCCGCCCCCCGGACCCAAGGGGCGTGGTCAGCTGTCAGTCCTGTTGGCATTAGGGTCCCCTGCCCCGTGCTCGCCGCGTGGCGTGGTGGTCTGCAAGCTGATCTACACATGCTCCCACCAGCCCCTGTTTCTCCGGCCGGGGGTCTCGGGTCCCTGCTTCCGCGCCTGTGAGGAGCCGTCACCTCCGCGTGTTTTCTGCTTTGCGGGTTTTGTTTTTTTTTAACTTGGGACCTGGGATCTGAACTCTGCACCTTCTGCTTAGGAGGCAGAGTCTTAACTCCTAAGCCATCTCTTCACTCCTTGTTTGTTTGTTTTCTTTAATACGACTTGGTTCTTTGTCCCTACACTTAATAAAATAGGCTTCTATGACCAAATTGTCTTCTATGTAATTTGTTTGTACTGAAATTTCTTCTCAACGCCTTGATCATGTTTTCTTGGCGCACTGTGTTAATGGAGGTGTAAGGTATGTGGACTGATTTTTCTCTCTGGTAATAGAGAATGTAAATCAAGCTGGCGCTTCTGTAAGACACTGCTATGGTGTGTACACATAGACGTGTGACACCCATTTTCCATTCTCAAGACTGAGGAGATGTGTTGATGGCGAGTGTGTCATTGCAGGGGATGGTGTCCTTTGAGGATGTGGCTGTGGACTTCTCGAGGCAGGAGTGGCGGGTGCTGACTGCTGCGCAGAGGACCCTCTACAGGGACGTGATGCTGGAGAACTACAGCAGCCTGGTGTCCTTGGGTGAGTCCCACTCCACTGTACCTCATGGTACCACCTGCTCATTCTTGGTTGACACATAGAGGAATCATTGCTTTGGACCCGCAAAAGTGACTGTCGAGCAGCTATGCAGGGAATATCCCAAGCCTGCTCAGTCTTCTTCTGTGGCACATGCTGTTGGTTACCATGGAGTGCGCTGGAATGTCCCCTGTGTGCTGATGAGTGTTGTGAGACATGTTTATGGTCCCATCACCTTTGTCACAGTTCTGGACATGTGCTGTATGTTTCTCTATGATGCATGTGTGTCCACGGCCTGCAGGTCACCACAGCTGATCTGCTCCAAGATAGCAGAGGTCCTGTCATGCCCGGGGAAGCAACTGTTCCACAGCTTCACATGATCTTTAGTCTTATATCATTCATAGTGATGAATTTAATAGATGAGTAATATTCATCCTTCAGTTTTTTCTTTATTTCGTATTACATGTATTTCACATTTTAATACTTCTCATGTCCACGTGTATATTCGTGCTCGCATGTGTATAAACACATGTGTGCAGGTGCATGCGCATTCCCATGACTCCGTGTGCTGAGGCCCACACATGATACTGGGAATCATTCTCCATCTTTCTTTTATTTTGCTTTTGTTCAAAATTTTTATTATTGTTTTGCTCATGTGGGCATGAATTTATGTGAATATGTGTTTGAGGGGCCGAGTGTCATAGAGGCCAGGTTTGTGCTGGGGAGTCCGAGAGTACTTTGGGAATCACTCTGAATTGCTGGACCTTCTTCCTTCTTTGTTCTGGGGTTTTTCAGACTTTATCTTCCATGGGCGGATATGTGGGCCATTGCTATTTCCCCCTGGCATTTTGCATGAGAACGGGGATCTGAACTCTGGTTTCTTTGTATGCGAGACAAAAACATTACCTCTCAGCCATGACTTTCCTATTGTGAATAGTACTTTAATAAACATGGTTGTACTTGTGTAATTCTAGTGAAATGATACATTTTAGGGCATTATCCCAGTAGTGATATAGCAGGGTCATACAGCATTTGAATTCTTAACTTTTTAGAAACCACCATGTGATCTTTAGAGTTGTTGCACAACCTGCATTCTTACCAGTGATGTGTGAGGGTTGCCTTCCCCTCGCATCTTCTCCAGCATTTGTTATTGTACGTATTTATTTTGGATTTTTGCCGTTCTGGCCCAGGTGAGATGATATCTCAGGGTAGTTTTGATTTGCATTTCCCTGATGGTTAGGGAGTTGGAATATTTTTTAAGGTATTTGTTGGACATTTCCATTTTGTCACTTGAAAAGTTTCTTTTTTTTATTATTATTTATTCAATTGTGTGTGTGTGCGTATGTATGTGCGCGCGCATGTGTGTATGTGTGTGTGTAGAACCACGGACGAATCGCGACCCACCATGGACGCCTCCACTTCCTTCTGCCCCGGGATTCACAGGCTCCGCCCTACCAGGGTCAGAAGCGCAGGCCGCCCTGCTTCCGCCTGGCGTCTATACGTGGGATCTGGGATCCGAACTCAGGACCTTCCGCCTGCAAGGCGGAGGCTTAACCCCTGAGCCACCTCTCCAGCCCTTGAAAAGTTTCTTTTAAGTTTCACACCCATTTTCTAATTGGGCTATTGATCTCCTTGGTGTTTAATTTTTTTTTCTCTGTGTACTCTGGATATTAGTCCTCTATCAAATGTGTGCTTAGTGGCCATTTTCTCCCATTCTCTGGGTTGTCTTTTTGCTCTGTTCTCAATATCTTTAGGTAACAGAAGCTCTTTACCTTCATAAGATCCCATTTGGTGTGTGTTGGTTCTATTTCCTGTGCTATTGGGGTTCTGCTTGGAAAATGTTGGCGTGGGCCAATCAGTTGAAGGTAATTCCTCACTCTGTCTTCTAAGATTTTTTTAACTCTTTTCTAATGTTAAAGTCCTTGATCTGTTTGGAGTTGATATTCATGCATGGTGACAAGTAAGGGTTCAGTTTCAGTGTTCTGCATGTGGATATCCAGTTTTACTAGCACCATTTGTTGAAGATGCTATTCTTTTTCCATTGAGTTTTCTGAGCCCTTCTATCAAAAATCAGATGACTGTAAGTTTGTGGTCTTATGTCTGGGTCTCCAACCCTTATCCATTGATCTATGTGTCTATTTTGGACCAATACCATGCTGCCTTTATTACTATGGGTTTGTAGTATAGATTATAGTTTGGTATGGTGATACCTGTGGCAGAAATTTTGTTACTCAGAATTGTTTTTTTCTATCCTGAGTCTTTTGTGCGTCTGTATGAATTTTGATTTTGTTTGGTCAATTTTTGTAAGGAATTGCTTTGGAAATTTGATTGGTATAGCATTGAATCTATATATTGTTTTTGGTAGGATGGTCATTTTTATGATGTTAAATTCTACCTTTCCAGGAGCATGGGAGGTCTTCCCACCTTCTGGTGTTTTGTATAATTTCTTTAGGGTTTTAAAGTTTTCATTGTATAGGTCACTTCCTTGGTTAGAAGTATAACAAGGTATTTCATTTTTTTTAGGGGCTATGGTAAATGGGACTTTTTTTTTAGGACTTTCTCACTTTTTTCGTCCTTGCTGTATAGGAAGGCCACTGCCTTTTGAACATTAATTTTGTATCCTGCCATTTGCTGAACTTACATATTAGTTCCAGGAGTTTTCTGGTGGGGTTTTTGGGGTCCCTCAGGTATAAGATCATGTCATCTGCAAATAGGGATAACTTGGCTTTTTCTTTTCCTATTTGTATCCCTTTTATCTCCTTCTCTTGTATTAATGCCTCTAGATAAGACTTAAGATGCAGAATTGAATAGAAGCTGTGAGAGTGGACAGCCTTGCATAGCTCCTGATTGAAGTGGTAATGCTTCAAGTTCCCCTCCCCTTTTAGAATGATCCTTGCTATAGGCTTGTATATAGCTTTTATCATGTTGATATAAGTTCCTTACATTCCAGTTATCTACAGAACTTAGGTCATAAAAGGATGTTGGAACTTATCAAAAGCTTTTTCTGCATCTATGGAGAGTATTATGTGGGTTTTTGGTCTTTGGGTTTGTTTATATGATGAATTACATCTATTTATTTGTGTATGTTAAAACAACCTTGTATGACTTGGATACATCCCTATTTGATCATAGTGAATGATCTTTTTGATATGTGTTTAACCCGAATTGCTAAGATTTTGTTGAGATGCTTTGCATCTATGTTCATCAATGAGATTGGCCTATAGTTTTCTTTTTTAATTGTATCTTTATTAGGTTTTGGGATCAGTGTAATGATAGCTTCCCTTCTTTGCTATTATATGGGATAATTTAAGGCTTAGAGGTGTTAGTTGTCTTATATCCACCAAGCCATCTCTCCAGCCCTCTTCATCTAGTTTAAAGAACAAAAACAAGCTAGACATCCACAACAAAGCAAATGCTAGAAAATACATTAATTCACTGAACAAGAACTAGTTTCAAGCAGAAGTCAAAAGGGAAATTTAAAAATTCCTAGAAGTAAACAATAAAGAAAACACAACATATTAAAATCTCTGGGACATGATGAAGATTGTTGTAAGAGGTAAGTTTATAGCATTCAATGCCTAGATTAAAAAAAATTCACTTGTCACAAGTAACTTGACAGTGCAACTTAAAGCTTTAGAGAGACAACAACAATCCTATCCCAAAACCAAAAGCCAAGCAGAAATTAATAAAATCAGAAATATCCCAAATTAAAATAAGGGAAACAATACAAAGAATGAACCGAAGAGTTGGTTCTTTGAGAAAAATTCATAAGATTGATAAACCGTTAACCAAATTAACCAAGACCAAGAGAGAAAAGTTTCAAATTCATAAAATTAGAGATGAAGGGCTGGAGAGAAGACTCAGGGATTCACAGTGTGCTCCTAAGCAGTAAGTTTTGTGTTTGGATCCCAGGTCCCGTATAAAATCTCCAGACTGAATCAGCTGTGGCCTATGCTTCCTGCCTTGGTGGGCTGAGCCTGGGAAATTCCAGACCAAAGTAAAAAGAAGGTAAAAGAAATCCAGGGAAATTTTCAAAGTCACCCTTGCTCCTACACAGGGATGTGCAGTGTCCTCTGTTTCACACACATGCTAAATAAGTCAATAAATAAAATACTATTAAAAGTTAGAGATGAAAATAGAATGATTACATCTGATCCCAAGGAAATTCAGAGAATTGTCATATTTCAAAAACTCCACAAAATTTGATAATCAGAAAGAAAATAGATGAATTTCTAAGTACATACAACTTACCAAATCAAAAATTGAATCAGGATGAATTGAATTATTGAAGTAGTCCTATAACAGCTGATGAAATTAAAAAGTAATTACAAACCTTCCCACCAAAAAAAGCCCAGGACCAAATAGATTCAGTATAGAATTCTATCAGACATTTACAGAACAGCCACCACCTCTGCTCTTAAATTATTCCATAGAATAGCAAAGGCATTAGGCAGGGGAATGACTCAGATTCAAAGCCCTTGTCTCATTAGCAAAAGGACCTGAATTCAGATCCCAAATCCTATGAGAAAAAGGTTATGGGTGTGGCAACCTGCAGCTCCTGCCCTGCAATGCAGAGCCTAGGAAACCCCAAAGCAAAGCGGTAAGAGGTGGAACAATCCAGGAAGATTCCTGAATTCACTCTGGGCCTCCATGGCACACAAAAGGTTGGTTTGGCCATCCATTACTTCTGGAGTCCTTTGATTTTACATAAAATTTAGAGATCAGAGTGTTTCCTGGTCTACCAGAGATCCAGAAAATACTCTCTCTCTTAGGGGAATTCAAACCTTAGTAATTCTGATTTCTGTTCCAGAAATACTGTCCTCCTTATCACCTTCTCCACTAATGACGGTCTCTCACTTGAGCTTGCAACCTGATATCCTATCCCCTATTTTATATTTCTGTATAAAGTGTTGGAGAGTTGGGAACATTTTGGGGGGAGATCTCATTGTTTTTACAACTGAGGACCAAAGCTTCCCACATCTGTCTAACTTGCTCTGATTGCTTTTGTCTAGTCTTGTATCTTTCTTTGTACCTTTGACAAGCACTCTCCTCAGTTCTGCCCAAAAGGCAAATTTTCCTGAAGATAAGATTTATTAATATGGAGTGAGACAGAATAGGATAGGCATCATGTAAAGTTAGAAGCACATAGTGGATGGGAGTATTTCTAGGACTGGGGCATAAGATGGAGGGAGGTACTTCAGTAGGTTGGCATATGTGAGCATACTTTGACAGTCCTGGACTTTTTTTGGTGGGAAGGTTTGTAATTACTTTTTAATTTCATCAGCTGTTATAGGACTACTTAAATAATTCAGTTGCTTAGAGTCCCTAAGCAATTCCTGCAGATACAGTGTGGCCAGTTCTGTCACTTACTGATGTTTGCAAATTGTACCGTAACTGAGAATCATGAGCAAGAATAAAATCCCTTTTGTTGAGATTTTATTGGCACCACACAGGCAAGCTGCAACAAAAATTCAGGTTGATTCCATATGTGTATAGGAAAGCAATCCTGTCCTTGGTCCTATAGCCTCCCCATGTGCAGGTCGTTATCCTGATTTACAGTATCAGGCATGGTTCCTACTGAACAACAGGCCTTAAATGAGAAAACCAGTGTGTTATATAGCATTTTCCTCCATTCAAAGAGTTGGCATCTTTATCAGCAGCCATCAAGGTAGATTGACACTTCTTCAGTGTTAATGAGGTTGGGCGAGGGTTATTGGACACTAACCCAGAATTCTGGCCTCACTCGGATTACTTCCCAGGCAATAGTACTAATAATACTAATTGTTCCCTAATTACACTTACCTTCACACATGCCCTTGGGGCTTTGAGATCTGGAAGGGTCAGTAGGGTATACGGACCAAGGTTAATTGAAGAGCAATTTCATCCATGCAGCCAGGGAAATTCTTGAGTCATGCTGGGTGGATTTTATGAAGATGTTGATGCTTTTGATTCATCCCGACTCCTGTAAGTAACCTTCTCTGCTCCAGTTCTTAACCTGAATATACTCTCTGGTTCTTCATGTTAAGATCTTGATTTAATTTCTACCTTGGTCTTTCATCCTATTTTTAAGTGGCCAAGACTGCAGCACTTTGTATTTTTGATACATTTAGTCTTCTTTGCATTTATTTTTGTGTGTCATTTGTCATTTCATGTGTGTGTGTGTGTGGGGGGGTAATATATGCATATTTGTCAGAGGACAAATTTCAGGAGTCAGTTCTCTTCTACCATATGTATTCCAGGGATCAGTTTTAGCTTCTCAGACTTGGTTGCATGTGCCCGTACCCAGTGTGCAATCTTATCTATCTTGATACAATTTCAGTCATCGTTTATACTGAATATACATGAATCTATCATTTTTAGTCTTATTTATCCTTCACACAGAACTTTGTTTACCATTTTGTGTTGAATTCCTCAAATGACCACACATGGTTGTAGTCTATAACCTTTTCATTGGGTATTCTACCTGATTATCTACTTTATTGATGTTTTTTGGACCTGTGTTCATTGAGCACAGTGACTGGGCCTGTAGTTTGGTTGTCATGTCCACGTCCAGGTCTAAAGTCATCGTAAGGGTTAAGGTGACAACAGCTCAGAGGGACATTGTCTGTTCCCATAATGCTTGTTGTTTTGTGTGTGGCATTAGATTTTCCTCTTGAAGTGTTCAGGATTCTCTTTTTGTTAACATTTTGGCAGATTGAATATCATGTAGCAGAATTGTTCAGTGGCCAAATATAGATGGGTACCTTTGAACTTTTAGAACTAGATTTGTATATATCTTCTGTGATGTGAAATGAATTGCATGGAATTAGAATTTCATGTACTTTCTAGTTTCTTCTGGAGCACACATAATGTAAACGTTGTCTTTCTTAATGGTGGCACCTGCATGTTAGAGATGGCTCAATGGTTATATGCTTTTCCTCACTAGCAGAAGGATCTGCATTCCCCATGTCACTCGTGGGCCTCCACAGGCACATACACTGGAGTGCATTCTTACACCCTTGTACATACATTCCTGTGCATACATGTGATAACAAGATTCTTCATTCTTAATTTTCTTTTTTTTTTTAAAGTTAATTATCTCCCTGGGTTATTTTAAAATGATGCTATGACGTTTTTCTCACTTACCAGATCAACTGTAGCATTTTGTTATTGCTTTGTTCAATATATTAATTGTATGTCCCCTGAAGGTTTTGTGGGTCATTCTTCATGAACATGTGTTTATTCTTCAGGATCCTTTCTTTGTTGAATGTGTCCTAAATGCAATGTCTGTGTAATTTCATTGTTTTCTGTTTATTGTCCTGTTTAAACTTTTGTAAAAATCAATATTTTGTATTAGCATGCAGCTTAATGCTACAGGAGGGTGCATTTCCAGGTAGTGAAGAATGGGCATGTCAGTTTGTCTAGCCAGAGTTTCTCACTTTCCCTTCATCGCACAAGTCTCAAAGGGAAGGTGTTGTCTTACATCACTTTATCCAACATTGCACTATGCATTTCTTCCAATTGACAGGGCACCGTGTGGCCAAACCCAAGTTGATTTGCCAGTTGGAGCATAGATTTGAGCCCTGGGAGAGAGAAGAATCCTCTCATCGGAGCTGCCCAGGTCAGTGAATGTAGGGGGGTCTGTGATAAGAAGGCTCAGAAGGTATAGGTCATTTGAGCTGTACTTACCTATTTTTATCCAAATGTGTCCCTTGAAAAGACTGGTCTCATGGCTTAAGCACATGTTTTATCTATTTTCTGACAAGGTTTCTAAATGTCCACTCAACTTTTTAAAGCATACTTAATTAGAATTGACAAACATTTACTACTTTTGTGGACCTTTGTAGACAATAGCATGAACTCATTGAAATCTTGACACCAAACATTAGCAAACTAAGATTATACTGTCGGGTTATGTTATCCTACAGTGTGGGTAAAAGTTGATGGGCTTCCATGCTGGGCACGAACTGAAACACTCCTGCAGCATTGAGACACTCTTGCAGAACAGATTTAAAAACATGTTTTACATGAAAGAAGAAAGGTGAGATGACTTGGGAAAAAACCTATATTACTTACAGAATATACTGTGGATAGATAGATAGATAGATAGATAGATAGATAGATAGATAGATGGGAGGAAGGTATATATCAGTAAATGTGATTGGACATACATCTATTGGAATTTAATATAACTGCATATTTCCAAGAAATTCATAACCAAAGAGCTTATGAGAATAAAGCTTTTATTGTTCCTTTGCATCTTCAATTACACTTCTTTTTATTTGCTTATTTTTTCATGTGTATAAGTGTGTGTGTGTGTGTGTGTGTGTACAAGATGGCACTTTTGAATGTGTGTGCTTGTGGAGACCCACAGGTGACTCCAGGGCTCATTCTGGATTCCCCTCCCTCCTTTTGCTTTGTTCTGGGGTTCCCAGGCTGTGCCACTAGGGTTGGGATTACAGTCTGGTGCCATTTCTGCCCAGCATATGTACATGTTATCCAGGAACTAAGCTCAGGGCCTTTTGTTTGCTATGGAAAGGCTTTAGGCCTTGAGTCATCTCTCGTTTCCTCAGGTACCGTTCTTTATTCAGCCTTGTCAGAATAGAAGGTCTGCATGCCTACATGCAGATATTAGCCAAAGTGCACAACCAGCTCCTTCCATCTTATCCACCTACCCAGGGAATGGTCGTGCCCCTAACCCCACACTAGGCCCTGACTAAGCGCAGGCTTACTCAGGACTTGACTTAACTAGTTCCTCACCAGTCTAGCCAGTGCTCAACCTTCAGTGGTCAAATTCACACCCATGTATCTAACCAACACGCTCATTTACATCTGAGTAGAGAATTTGTGGCCCAATTTCTGAGATTAATGTCTTAAAAAAGAAGTAAAGAGTGAAAACTGATCAGAGACAAATTGAAAATTTTGGTCCATGAAGGAAACAACACATCTTCCAAGTGTTCTTCAACCTGGGATGAACATTTCAGAATATAAAAGAATACAAAAGTTAAGCTCCGAGAGAACAAATGATTCAGTTAATGAATCAGGAAATGCAAACTACAAATTATATGTGAAAATTTCTTCAATAAATATCCACTAGGGAATTGAAGTGTAACTTACCAAGAAATAAAGAAATATAACTTACATTGAAATCCTTCAGCACCCAAAGTAGAATCACTTTGTTCAGGAAAAGGAATTCAACTTGTTTCAAGGAGTATAGGAAAAGAAAGTCTGGGACTGGAGAGGTGGCTCAGGGGTTAAGCCTCTGCCTTGCAGGCAGAAGGTCCTGAGTTCGGATCCTAGACCCCAGGTATAGACACTGGGCGGAAGCGGGGGCAGCCTGCGCTTCTGGTCCTGGTAGGGCAGAGCCTGTGAATCCCGGGGCAGAGTAAACAAGGAGGAGGTGGAGGCAATCCATGGTGGTTCCCAAATTCATCCGTGTTTCTACACACACACACACACACACACACACGCATGCATGCATACACGCATAATTGAATGAATAATAAAAAAAATTAAAAAAAAGAAAAGAAAGTCTGATAAATTTTTTTTTGTAAAGTAACTTTTTTTTATTATATACATTCTTTATTATTTCCACTCATACAAACTTAATAGGTACACCAGTTCCCTCCCTTCCTCCTCCTCCCCCCGAACCCCCTCCCCCTCCCCCAACCCCTCCCTATCCCCCAGTGCCTCCCCCCCAATTCCCAGAGAGCCCTTTATTGTGCATGCCTGACTCCCCTCTGGGTCCTCCTCTCCAATGTCTGATAAATTTTTTAGGGGTTAGGTAAACTTGTTTATCAACTACAGGAATCAGAGTAGGGTTTTTTTTTTTTTTTTTCAGAACTGAAAGGTCCACTCCTATATGATGAAGTTCTCCCTCAGTATAGACATGATGCAATTCATGTAACCATATAATACATGTCCCTGATGACCCATGCTTAGTGAGATATTATTCATTTTAGCTAAGGTACTGTTCATGCTTATACTTGAGGTGTTGATAAAAAATGGAAGATGATTCAACTGTAATGTTAAGGGCAGGTGATATTGATGGCAGGAGCAATGATGAAAGTGGACTGTACCTTGTTATTTGAAATAAGTTACACTTAATTAAAGTTACAGGTATCCTCACAATTCTAGAGTATAGATTTCAACTCAGACTCAGCAATTATAAATTCCTGTGTTTTGGAAGATTAGTGAACTTGCTGGAACTAAAGAAAAGGATATGAAATGGGCATGAGTACTGGAGCCATTGTATTCCATTCATAAAATAAAAATACACATATATTAAAGTAGGTATTTAAAATATGTATGTGACCTCAGATTTCCATGCTAAAATGTCTGTCAGTGTGTTTTATGCCATAATCTTTCTTCACTATTCTAATTCTCTAAGCCTGTTTGTTCTTCTTGACCCATGTCTTAAAAAGGTGTCTAAAAGTCAAGATTGGCTAGAAGAATATTCCTGTTTGGGGTGTTTGTATGAGAAGATTCATGTCATACTCTGGACTTTTTTCTTAGAATGAAAGAAACGTTTAAACACATGTACACTAACCCATTCCAAATCTTACATTGCTCTTGAGGAGATATATTGTTTAATGAGAAAATCTTTGTATGTCACAAAAAGTGGAGACATTCCATCGATAGCATTTGTATACTTCATCCAGACATATGAGATAGAACTTCAGTATTGTGATGTGTTACCTTAATTCATAAGGGAGTAAAAGATGTACACTGAATTCACTGTTTTAAAATACATATAGTATATGATACATTGTGTTGCTTTTGTACAAACATAATATGCTGAATAATCAACTAGTGAAATATTCTTAAATATTCATTCATTGTGTTTGTGCATGCGTATGTGTATCAGAGAGAACTATGTGTGTCCCTGGAGGCTTTGCCTCTTGGTTCTGCTCTAGGGTTTCCTGAGGCCAAAAGTGCAGGCCTTTTCTGTTCATTGTTTTTTTTTTTTTTTTTTACTAAACTCAGGTCCTTCTGCATTATTGTCAGTGTTTAACCCCTGGGCCTTATCTGTACCTATCACTAGGGATATTTTTAATGTCATTATAGACTTCGTCCACAGTGACAACAGCAAGGAAAATCACAAGACACGTTTGTGGCCAATTGGATTCACTGGCAAGAATATAAGCGATGTGGAAATGGCTAAAGTAAGTAAAGCATTTAATCTTGATTTGTTTTGCGTGTGTGTGTGTGTGTGTGTGTGTGTGTGTGTGTGTGTGTGTATCAGAGGACACTGTGTCCCTGTGGAGGTCCAAGGGTAACTTCTTGAATCATCCTGAATTGCATCTACCTCCTTTTATTTCACTCTGGCATTGCCTATAGTCTGGCCATCAGGGATGGAAGTGCCGGCTGCTGCTGTTTCCACCTGGCATTTTTATGTGGGACCTTGGATCCCAACTCAGGACCTACTGCTTGCAAGGCAGAATTTTACAGACTTACAAGCTAGTTTCACATTGCAAAGAATGTTAGTAAATTAAGTGAATATGTGAAATACTCTGTTTAACATAGGGACTTCTGCATTCAGTGCAGTTATTAAAATCATTATTTATAAAAATGTTGTGAAGTCATGACCACCAGTCAATAATAATGTAGAAATAAATGTAGTGATTCTGAGAAATCTGTCATTAGGTCGAAATGTCATGCTAGACAAACTGCTAAGAATATAGTGATCCTGACAAATTCTTTTTTTTTTTCCAGGCAGAACTGAAGGTTCAAAGAAAAGTCTACAAAGTAGCGAAATGCTATCACGCTGAAGCATGGGTTAGCCAGTTTGACCAAAAATCATATGGTAGAAAGTATAAGGCAATTCACACCTATGAGACACTTTCTGAATCAAGAAATGGATACTCATACAAGTCAAATCTTTCTTTATACCAGAAATCTCATATAGATGAGAATTCTCATGAATATAAAGAATGTAGGAAAATGTTCCCTAGGAAATCAAAACTTTTTATACAGGAGAAAACAAATACAAGTGAAAAGCCCAATGAATGTACAGAATGTGGAAAATCTTTCCATGTCAAGTCAGGACTCACTGTACATCAGAATATCCATAGAGGTGTGAAGCCCTATGCATGCAAACACTGTATAAAAACTTTCTCTTCCAAGTCATATCTTACTATACATCAAAGAACCCATACAGGTGAGAAGCCTTATGATTGTAAGGAATGCAGGAAATCTTTCTATGCCAAGTCAGAGCTCACACGACATTGGAGAACTCATACAGGTGAGAAGCCCTATGGATGTAAGGAATGTGGGAAATCTTTCTCTTTCTTGACACAACTCACAAGACATTGGAGAACTCATACTGGTGAGAAGCCCTATGGATGTAAGGAATGTGGGAAAGCTTTCTCTCGTACATCACACCTCAAGTTACATCAGGAAACTCATAGAGTTGAAAAGCCCTTTAAGTGTAAGGAATGTGGAAAATCTTTCTGTTCCAAGAAGCAGCTCATTGTGCACCAGCGAACTCATACAGGTGAGAAGCCTTATGAATGTGATGAATGTGAGAAATCTTTCTCTACCAAGTCACAACTCACAAGACATCAGAAAATCCATACAGGTGAGAAGCCATATGAATGTAAGGAATGTGGGAAATCTTTTTATCGCAACTCATGCCTTATTGTACACCATCGAATTCATACAGGTGAAAAGCCATTTGGATGTAAGGAATGTGGGAAATCTTTCTTGTACAAGTCAAATTTCAATGCGCATCACAGAAGTCATACAGGTGAGAAGCTGTTTGAGTGTAAGGAATGTGGGAAATCTTTGTCCACAAAGTCAACTCTCACTTTACACCAGAGAATTCATACAGGTGAGAAGCTGTTTGAATGTAAGGAATGTGGGAAATCTTTGTCCACAAAATCAGCACTCACTTTACACCAGAGAATTCATACAGGTGAAAAGCCATTTGAATGTAAGGATTGTGGGAAATCCTTCCGCTTTAGTGCTAGTTTCACTGTACATCTGAGATGTCATATGGGCGAGAAACCTTATGCATGTGAGACATGTGGCAAACCATTCTCTACCAAGTCACAACTCACTTGACATCAGAGAATCCATACAGGTAGGAAACCATATGAATGTAAGCAATGTGGCCAATCTTTCTTACACAAGTCAGATTTCAGTACACATCACAGAAGTCATACAGGTGAGAAACACTATGAATGTAAGGAATGTGGGAAATCTTTCACCCAGAAATCAAGCCTCAGGGCACATAATAGAACTCATAATGATGAGAAGCCATTTGCCCGTAAGGAATGTGGGAAATCTTTGTCCCCAAAGGCAGCACTCAGTTTACACTAGAGAATTCATACAGGTGAAAAGCCATTTGAATGTAAGTAATGTGGACGATCCATCTACTTCACTAGTTTCACTGTATGTCTGAGATGTCATATAGGTGAGAAACCATATGAATGTGAGGAATGTGGGAAATCCTCTATCAAGTCATGACTCATATGACATCAAAGAACCCATACTTCCTCAGAATTCATACAACCATATGAATGTAGGAATTGTGGGAAAGCTTTCTCTAGCAAGACCCAACTCAGTGCATATCAGACAACTTATACAGGTGAGAAGTCCTACAAATGCAAGGAAAGTGGGCTTTCTGTACCAAGACACAACTCAGTGCACATCAGAGAACACATACCTGTGAGGAGTCTAATTAATGGAAATAATTCAGGAAAAGTTTGTACTCCATGTCACACCTCACCATGCATCACAGAATTTTTATTAGTAAGAAACCCTATATATATATGGATTGTGAGGTCATTCTTCTCCAAGTCACAAGTCAATCTTTAGAAATCTCATGAACATGAGAGGCATTATGAAAATCAAGATTGTGAGAAAACTTTTGCTAATTGTTCTTTCCTGAACATTAAGGAATGAATACAGTTGAGAATGCTAAGAATGCCAAAACTGGGAAGTCTCTATCGCAAGCCACTACTACACCATGCCAGAATTCATGCATGTGAGAAATCTCATGAATGTAAAAAACATGGGAAACTTTCTATTCCAAGTCATATCTTGGTAACCATTCTGCAATTCATGTACATCAATATACTTACTAATAAAAATAATACAGATGATACTGTTTGATTATAAGGAATGTAGGAAATGTTTGCCCAGAAAGTAGTACATGGCTGGAGAGATGATGGTTCAGGGGTTAAGCCTCTGCCTCCCAAGCAGAAGGTCCTGAGTTCAGATCCTAGGTCCCATGTAAAAAATGCCAGCTAGAACTGGCTGCAGCTTAAACTTCCTGCCCTAGAGCACAGAGCCTGGGAAATCCCAAAGGAAAGGAAAAAGGAGGTAGAAGTAATCCAGCATGATTCTCGAAGTCACCTTTGGGTATCTGCAGGGACATACAGTGCCCTCTGATACAGACATACACACAAACGCTCTCAATAAGTAAAAAATACTTAAAGAGCTGCATCCTTTTCCTTGAAGCCAGTGGTCATTCATCATGCAGGTGGAAAATGTATTTTTAAAAAACTGTAAGTGTGGGACAGTTTTATACAAAAGAGAACCATTATGAAAGTGAGCAATATGGTACTTTTGCACTGCATATACTTCATGCATTGTATTCATACATATTTGAATATGAAAGCTTTCTTTTGGAAATCATCACTTATAAACTTTGTAAATGTCTGAATATTGGGAATAGAGCTAAGCTTTCTCCTTGAAACCATCTCTTACTATACAAGAGAAGACTCATACAGGCAGAAGCCTCAGAGTACACCTTCTGAACATCTTCGCTTGTGCCCATACAATACTACTGCTACTACCATTGCTGACAGCTTCATGTCCATGTGCCCAGTCCATAGTCATAGATAAACATCTGCATGACCTCTTCCAAGACTCTCACACTTCAGGGGAGAGGGGAATGTAAGAGTCAGAGCGAGGCTGGGATGCTATTGTACCAACATCCTCCCAACAAATACCTTCTGGTGAATATAGTGTCAAGAAGGTTGTGAATAATATGTCGAGAAGGATGGGAAAATGTGCTTGTAATACTGCATGAGGGACTGTTTCCATTACATGGCAGAAGGAGCTAAAATAGAGGACCTGAGACTCAGTGTTTACCACTGGCAGGTAGGTAGGTTTCCCCAAAGCAGAGTAGTCTCTACTTTTAGTAGCTATATTAGCGCAGTCTTAGCTTTGTATGGCATTCTTTCATTGGTAGGACTTTTGTGCGAGTTCATACATTCCAAATGTATTACCTAATAGTTACGGGATATTGGGCCACACACAGTAGTGTAAATAAATGCCCACTCAAGGGAACAAATGGCTCAGGAAAGTCTGGCTCATTTCAGTTCCTTCCAATTTCTGCTGTTCTTGCCAGTCAATCTGGAGGATGTAATGTTGGGTGCAGAAGCGGCTCTACCATTGGCTGTGTTCTCAACCAGCACTTGAAAGAAATTTCTGCTTAATAATCTGTGAAATAGTTGGTTAATGCTAACGAAGGACCTAAGCGAACCAGTCACATGAGAAAGAGGAAAGAGAGGGGCAATGTTTATTCAGCCATCTCCCCAAATACTGATTCAGCTCTCAGCATCATTTACTTGCACGGGGACTGATACTGTTCACTATGAGCTTGGCCTTTATCCTCTGCAGAACTTCCTATTCAGAGACGTGAATTAATTAAATCTTCATAAGTGTGCATTAAGACATCAATTCTAAATTTTCCAGTTGACATCGTAAACTAGTTTCTCCAATATCCAATGTGCTCCTTTAAAGTGGATAGTTCTATGTATTTGATGTAATCACTGGTCACCACCTGTAAGTTTAGAACAACATCATCAATGACAACTAAATGATGCACTGTGATTATAAACTATCACTTCACTACGTTCTTTTTTTGTCTTCTCTCTAACAGCAATCACTAATGTACTTTCTCTGGGATACAGTTTCCTCTTAAAATAATAACGTATTATTGAGGGAGAAAAATAAGAAGCATTCAGATAATGGTTTTCTTTTATTCAGAGAGTAAGGCAGAAGGGGGCAGAAAGGATTTGAGAACGGGAGGAAGGGGTAAAGTGTTTTATAGCATTTTCCTCTGAACAAACAGCCACCATTTTGCCCAAGACTATTAAGATCACACCTGTTATGTGTTGATGTTCCTTCCGAGACAGAGGCACTGAGAAGGAGTAAAATGCACATGACCTCCCTCACACATGACCTTCCTCATGTCCTCATACATGCCTGCACACCTAAGAGCTGGAAGGGGCTCTTTGTGCACGTGCCCATATGTGCCTATATAGGTCCTGCCCACTTGCTCTCAGACACATGAGGTTGGGAGAGGCCCCAGTATATGTAATCTTAGGTAGATTAGTTGAGGGGGTTCAACCAAGAGTCACAGGGACACTGTTATCCATGCTGTGCTGAGCTGCCTCAGAATCATCCCTTATCCTGTGAATAACCCTCCCCCATACACTTGTAAGTAACCCCCATAAGTTCATTGGTTCATCAGTGTGCATCCTTGGCATAATCCTTGCTTTGGTCTGTCATGGACCTCCCATTTGAGGTGAGAGAGAGGGTTCTGGGTGGCATCTCTCCAGGAAAAATATTCACACAACAAATCCACAGTCATTCCCTTGAGCTTTCTGACTTATCTTGGGGTTCTCTGTGCATCTCCCAAGCACCATTCATTTTAATGGGTCAGGCTCAAGCTGTTCAATCTTGCCTGGGCCCAGGCAGAATGCTCTCCCCTGGGGCACTTGGTGCTCCAGCTACCAAGCCCTGGGATGGCACTGTGATTATAGATTTAGGTGTTGCCTACCCATCAGCCGGATCTGACTGCAGGGGTGGTTCCAGCCTAGGCAGAGTCTCCACCATGACGTACATGCTGTCTCACAAGGGAGAAATGCACATAGGTTACTTTGGAGGTTGATAATTGCCCACCCCGGGGGCAAATTTAGTGTTAACTATAGTGTCTTATCACATATACCTTTCTGTGAATCTTCTTAAAATCATTCCACAAGCTTTATCAGAGTAAAATGTGGCCGTATATCACATCTTAGGAACCACAGCCTGACACAAATCTTGGCACAATTTTCTTTGACTAGCCAAGCTAAACCCCTTTTTCTACTCTTTTTCTTAACTTCATGGACCTGATTTACATGCATGTAATGAGTAAGCACGCTGATCTGGGTCGCAGAGAAACACCGGAAGCTTCCAAAATAGGACTCAATATAGTCACTAAAGCCCACATGAATGCCAAGGTCCCTGCAGAATCATCTGTGATACTGTCCTATCTGACTTGTCAACCTGGACACCATATACAACTCTAATCCCCACTTCCATCAGCAATGTGTGTCCTTCCACTGTCTTCCCTTTTCTGACATCCACAGGCCCCTTTCCCTGTGCTGAATGTTCCTTCTGGACCGTATAAGTCAGTCTATCAGGGACCAGTTCACATCATGTTACCTCAAGTTATGCAGCTTTGGTTTCCCAGAGGGATGGGTACTTATGTGAGTTAGGTTTTCTGCCTCTACAGCACTCAGACTGATCTCACCTGCCCTTCGTCTCTTATGAGGCAGATTGTGATAGCCTCATTGGGTGGACTACCAGACCCCATAATACTGGACAGATGATTGACAGATCAAGCTAAGTTAACTTTTGTGTGTGTGTATTGCAAAGAGGTAAAAAAAAAAAAAGAAGAAAATTGATTACAGAAGGAAAAGAGGATAAGGGATGAGAGAGGAAGAAGAGAGGAAGACGAGGGATAGGAGGTGCACTTGAATGCTATGTTACACAGGCAGAAATCAGAGGAAAACTTTCAGAGTCAATTGTCTCTTCTGCCAAGTGAGCTTCTCAAAGATGGGGTGAGGGTCGACAGCTTTGCAATCAGGAGCTTAACCTGCTGAGCATGGAGGGGGTACACCCCAAGAGTAAAGAAAGAGTGAATAACTTGTGCCTCTCTGCACAGTTGCTCTTTGACCCTCCATGAATGACTTCCAAGCTGAGAATGTCTGAACATCTGAGACCCAGGAACTCAAGAGAATGCCTAGTAGAAAGGGATGGTTAGAGACCTGGAGAAACGTGGGAAAGTGACGTCAGTGGCCCTTAAATGCTTATATTTGGACATTCACAGAGACACAGATTCACATGGAAAGATCATAGAGATTGGAGTGTGGCAGGGACTAATCCCAGAAGCACAAAACAACCCAAGCGGTGGGCTGGGCCACCAACAGCCTTGGCTGTTTGACCAACGCTGGGTACATGTGAATGAATGAATGAACCAAGGAAGTGGGACGCTCTGTCTCATCTCATAGGATAGGTTTTAACAGTTCATCCCTTTAACCACCCAGCCACCTGGTCATCTAATACGATAGATTTTAATACCTTGACATAATTATTAATGTTATAGCACTTGGTGCATTTTAAGCCCGAGTTTGGCGAATGGTACCACATTTTTTTTATTTTACTATTCTATTAAAAAAAAAAAAAAAAAAAAAAAAAACCAAGGGGCTGGAGAGGTGGCTCAGGGGTTAAGCCTCTGCCTTGCAGGTGGAAGGTCCTGAGTTCGGATCCCAGATCCCACGTATAGACACCGGGCGGAAGCGGGGGTGGGGGGGGTGGGGGGGTGACCTGCGTTTCTGGTCCTGGTAGGGCGGAGCCTGTGAATCCCTCGGGCAGAGTAAACAAGGAGGAGGTGGAGGCGTCCATAGTGGTTCCCGAATTTGCCCATGGTTCTACACACACACGCACACACACATACTATACACACGCGCACACACGCACAATTGAATAAATAAAAAAACCCAAAATTTTTCATTTTTAAATGTTTTATTTAGAGAAAAGGGGAGAGGGAGAAATATAGAGAGAAATAAGCAGAGAGAGAAAGAGAGTTGAATTAAGCACAACCACAGGAGAGGAACTCAGGTCTCACGAGTTAACACGAGTGAATGTCGCGTCCCTTCTAATCACTTGTCGCACATTTTTCTTTTTCTTCCCAGATCACAGAAGTATATAAACCGTCATTCTTGTTTTACTAGCTCAGGATTTACTGCCCTGTGCTCCAGGCCTGAGGGGTGGGGCCAGAAGCGCTGTCCATTTGTGGGCACTGACGTGAGGAATAGTCAATGAGGTTCACGGGAGGACGGGAGGGGGCGGGTTTTTGCCTGATCCGCCCTCTGCTCGCCATCTTGACAACTGTCCAGGTTTTTCTGCTGCGGTTTTTGTAGCTTAGTGATTGGTGCACGCGCGGGACAGCTCGGCGAGGCCGCGGGATGCAGCCGGCGCCGGCCCCGGTGAGCGCGGCGGGGTCCCGGGCCGCGGGGGACGCGGCGGGGTCCGGGGGTGGCGCGGCCGCTGTGCGCTCCGGGCCGTCCGTGCCCCGGCTCTGTCCTGAGCGCGCGGCGGCGCCAAGCCGGGGAGGGACGCGGAGCCGCACGCGGGAGTCGGGGGGCCGGCGGGGGCCGGGCGCGGGGCGGGGAACCGCTGCTTGCAGGCGCCCCGCCCCCCGGACCCCAGGGGCGTAGTTAGCCGGCGCTGGCGGCTGGGGGGTCCGCGTTTGCATTAGGGTCTCCTGCCGTGTCCCGGCGCTTCCAGTCTCTGGATCATCTGGCGGCCACAGTTGGGGTTCTTCTGTGACTGTCTTTCTGTTCGAATCTACGCGTGCTTGCTTCCACCAGCCCTTTTTTTCCTCTGGCCCGAGTGTCACCTGTCTGTCCTTACCACCTCCAGGGGGTTTGCAAAAACCTTGGGTCACTGTAGATGCGTGAATCCCTAGTTCTGCTTTCCCGCCAGGTGACATTGATTAATTAGCATGTGACTTCTGAGTCAATTCTATGTGCTCGGCTGGGCGATCTGGAGGTAGCCCCCAGCAATCTGCCTGCTAGACCAGCAGTCTGCCTTCAGGAACGTCCACAGGCTCCTTTTTTTTTTTTTTTTTCCTTTGGAAAGACGAATTAGCAGCTTATATTTTATCATTAAAAAATAAACATTTATTTTGAAGCAAGAGAATCAGTGAAACAATACAGAGTTCAAAAAGAGAAAAACATTAAAGAGGTTTTAGTAAAAATTCATAGTAATCCGGGGCTGGAGAGGTGGCTCAGGGGTTAAGCCTCCGCCTTGCAGGCGGAAGGTCCTGAGTTCGGATCCCAGATCCCACGTATAGACGCCAGGCGGAAGCAGGGCGGCCTGCGCTTCTGACCCTGGTAGGGCGGAGCCTGTGAATCCCGGGGCAGAAGGAGGTGGAGGTGTCCATGGTGGTTCACGAATTCGTCCGTGGTTCTACACACACACACACACACACATGCACACGCATATGCACACAGTTGAATAAATAATAATAATAAAAAATATTAAAAAAATTAAAAAGAACTAACTTTAAAAAAAATTCATAGTAATCCAAGAAGCTGCAATTACAATAAAATTATATTCATTCACTTCAACTACACTGTTTTAAGATTGTGTGTGTGTGTGTGTGTGTGTGTGTGTGTGTGTCCCTGTGGGGGACCAAGGGTGATTTCTTGAATCATAGTGGTTTGCTTCTACCTCCTTTTTGCTTGCGTTTCTCAGGCTCTGTCCACCAAGACTAGAAGTGCTGGCTGCTGCTATTTCTGCCTAGTATTTTACATGGGATCTGGGATCTGAACTCAGGATCTTCTGCTTTCAAAACAGTCTAAACTTCTGAGCCATCTCTCCAGCCCAGATTTTATTTTTTTAGTGTGATGTGGTTGATATATTCCTTATCTTTGCTCTTAATAAAATAGGCTTTCATGGGCAAGTACTGTTCTATGGAATTTATGTGTGTTAGAATTCCTTGGAAACTGTTTAATCACTTTTTCTTGAGCTACTGTGTTAATAGAGATGTATTTGTAGTGATTTTTCTCTCTCTAGTGATACAGAATATAAATCAAGCTCGACCTTGTATAAAATACTGGTAAGACTGAGGACAAGTGTGTTAACAAAAACTGTCGTTCATTTCAGGGGATGGTGTCATTTGAGGATGTGGCTCTGGGCTTCTGGCAGGAGTGGTCTATGCTGAATGTAGAGGACCCTCTACAGGGACGTGATGCTGAAGAACTACAACAACCTGGTGTTCTTGGGTGAGTCCTACTCCACTGTCACTCACAGTACCAGTTATTTCCTTCTTGATTGACACGTGTAAGAATCATTGTTACATATTACTGCTTATATGATTTTCTTCATTTTAGTTGACATCCTTAGGAAAAAATAGTGACTTTGTAATACATATACTCATCCCATGAAGGTAATAGGTTACTGAGCTCAGGCAGAGTGACATAAAGTAACAGGTCTATCAGCTCAGGTAGGTATTACTTGCTTGTGCTGGTAACAGTCAGTTTCTGTGACGTTAACTGTTTTGTAAGCCATAGTTAATTGCTGTCAGCAGTGTATTTACTAGTGTACTGTGAAATTATTCCTCCTGAATGTGCCTCATTATATACTGTTTTCCTTGCATCTATCGCTCCCGTTTAGTATTGCACATGCTAGTCCACCACTGTTTTTTTTTTTTTTTTTTACTTCTTTGAGGTCAGTTTTTGCTTCCGCTTATGAGAACCTGAACTGTTTTTTTATTGTCTGTGATGTATTTCCCCTAGAGGTGGTTGATGGCCTATGTGTTGCATGGCATTTTCCTCCAGGCAACAGGCAGCATCTCTGACACCATCGAGGTTGCATCTGTTGTCCCTGACAGTCCTCTGAGTCAGAGAAGTTGGAAGAGGATTATTAGATGCTGGCCTAGAACTCTGGCCTCACTCAGAGCCCCTCCAAGCCATTACCACGGGATTCTTTCTGATTGCATGAACCTACATACCTGTCCTCGAAGCCTTCCTGAGGAGACACCAGGATATGTAGGCTGAGGAAGGTTAATCAAAGAGAATTCCAGCTCTTCAGCCATGGGGAAGCATCTGTCATTCTGGGGTGAGCTTTCTGATGGCGGAGCTCCCTTTGAGTGAACCCTATTCTGGTAAGTACCCCCAATAAATTCATTTATTTGTCAAGTTGGACCTTGGCATAGTCATGACTTCAGTTTGTTGTTGAAGTCTCATGTGTTTGGAAAGATGGTTGTGTGGCATTTGTCCACAAAGAATGTTCAGACAGTGCTTGGTATAGTCAGCAGGATCACAGCATGACCAAGGACTAGCTGGAAGGAGCAGTTGCATGGCTCCTGCCATGTGGATAACAGCTGGGACTGAAGCTGGACTGGGCGAGGCAAGAGCATCAGAGGGAGAAAATACAGGCTCCTGGGGTAAACGTCTCGCACTGCTGAGCAGGGGAGGGAGGAGCATCGATGGGGTGTCCGTGCAGGCTCTGGCGTGTAACCTGACAACTTCATTGGTTGGTTAGCTGGAACAAGCTGGGTTGGGCAGGAATCATTACCTATCTCCTGCCATGCACGATAGCACATGAACTGGGGCTGAGAGCCTGAGGGTAGAGCATCTTTCGGGGTGAGGGGAATGCCAATATGGCTGTCCTTTTGCTCTGGTGGTATTTGCATGGGTGTTGCTATGGGTAATGAACTGTGTAACTGTAGCTGAGCCCACAGGAGATAAAGTGTTTGTGGGAGGAATTTCATGTGACTATGGAGACTCTAAAGACATGCAATGGTCCACGTCAAATCCCGAGGTTTTGAGGGCAGCACAGCAGGGAGGTGTTGGCAAGCCACATGGAAGTTGCTTGACTGCTTCTGTGTGTTATAAGTAATGTGTCTGAGGCTGACACGGTTGTCCACAGGGAACTTGCTTGTATGAAGGAGGAATTACCACAGGAAAGAGAAATGTGGCTAATATTTGCTTTGCTCCCAGGTGTTCGTTGGGTCACCGAACAGAGAAAACAGTGTAAGTTATATCCACAGTCCAGCCAGAGTTCATATATTCTCTGGCAGGGTGGGCTGACAACATATCCAGATAGTCACCTTAGGGTGACTCATTTGCATTTGGCAGCCTTGGGTCCTTACCTCTCTAAACGCATGCTGGCTCCCAGGCTGGGAAAGTACCTGAACATTCTTATTTATTGCAAACTTATTTGTTACATTGGAAGGTTTAAAACATTTGGATCGCTGGCCAGTTCGCTCTATTTTATTCACACCACATTTATTTTTATGTTCCCATCCTGAGGCAATATGAGGAAAAATCAGTTCTTGATGGACTGGCTGTTATGAGCCATTAAGAACACATTGTTAGCACTAGCTATGGTTCCCATGAATGACAGGGGTGGAAGACAATGAAAGGTCAAATATACTGAGGGACCGGGAGTTAGATAGGTGGTGTTTGAAGCCCAGTTTGCTGGACCAGACAGATCTATGTTCCTGGGAGAATTAAGAAAGAACTCAATTCCTCTGGGCAGTCAGGACTATAGTGCCTCAGTGGCTTTGCTGAGCCCCATGGTAGGATGTGGCATTTATAGGGGAGAAGCTTGGGTGGGTCTGAGTGACTTAGACCAGCATCGTTGTGGTCAGCTTGGCAACTGTAGTCTCTGAGCTCCGGGCACAGCTGTGAGAAACTGCAGGAGACTGGCTGATTGATGGGAAAGTCACAGTCCATGATGGGTGGGACTTGTCCGTAGGCAGATGAACAAGATGGAGGGAGCTGGTTAAGGAAGTTGACATCCTTTGGTACACTTGCTGGTCTGGGAAGGACAGATTGTCCCTCTCTTAGCAGTCCTGTGGATATAGGAATAATGGTGTGGCCAGTTCCCTCGGCCCTTGGTGTTGATGTGGACCTGCCAGGACGGATTAAGACTAACCGGACAAATGCCAAAATTAAACCTTCTTGTTTCCTTAGCCATTTGCTCCTGGATTTATCCGTAACAGAGTAACTGCAACAAACATATAAATCAGATCCAACATGTAAATGGGGTCTGTGAGGTGGGATTAGTCCCTGGACAAGTGAATAAAATGCAGAGAGCTGGTAGAGGAAGGTGTCATTCTTCTGTATACTTGGGTCTCCATGGTCACACACAGTGTGCTCGTGTTCTCTCTCTCTCTCTTTCTCTCTCTCTCTCTCTCTCTCTCTCTCTCTCTCTCTCCCCCCTCTTACACACACACACACACACACACACACACACACACGCACACACACACGCACACACACATACAAATAAATGTTAAGGAGAAAAAGAAAACCAGGACATAGGTGCGCATGATAGCCTAGGCCAATGCAGGACCAAGATTACTAATCCTACTGTTTGCCACGATTACTTTTCTTACTGGCGGTCACCAGAAGAAATGATGTGCCAAGAGCTGCCATCCCCTGTGATAACCGAAGGCCTTGCTGAAAACCTTCCCGAGGCCTTCATCTTATTTTAGGCAGGATCTTACTTTGTAGGTTGCCTGGAACTCACTGTATTGGCCAAGCTGGCCTCAGACACGCCACAGTCCTTCTGCTTCTCCCTCTCGAGTGCTAGGATTACAGGTGTGTATCCTCACACCTGACCTGCCGTTAATACTTTTGCAGAAGTCATGCACAACATAATCACAAGAATAGGATATTCAATGCATAACATTTTCTTGTGCTGAAACAAAGTCTCTTTAAGGCCAGAGCATGTCTTGAACTCATGATCATTCTGCTTCTCCCTGATTCCATGTGCTGTGATTTATGAAATTAGCAGCACAACTTTGACTTAATCAATACATACACATATGTACGTGTGTACAAAAAATAAATAGGACCTTTTCAGTATCAGAGGGGGAAGTTATATTACAGATGTCAAACAGACAATTGAGAATTGAGCCTGCCATTAGAAGTTACTAAGACTTTGTCAGGGAAGTAGGGTGTGAAGTGAAAGAATGTCAAGACCCAGCCATCAGTGGGCAGACCCTGGACAGGTGGATAAGATGGAGAAAAGACTGGTTGGTTTTGGAAGATTGAAAAGCTAGAAGGTGTGCTGTGGTCTTTGCCCTCTGTCAGCTTTCCATGTAGATATACTATGGCCAGTTGTCTTACACCCTCTTTGTAACTCCTCAAAATGTAAGCCATATAAAAAAAATCCCCTTCTTGGGTGGTAGGATGGCTCACGGGTTAAGACTCTGCCTCGCCAACAGAAGAACCATAGTTCTGATTACAGATCCCACGTAAAACACCAGAAGGAAATGCCAGCAGCCTGTCCTTCACGCCCTGAAAAGCTGAGCCTGGGAAACCCCAGAGCAAAGCAAAAAGGAGGTAGAGCAATCCAGGATTATTCCTGAAGTCACCTTATTCCTCCACAGGGACATACAGTACCCTTTCACACACACACACACACACACACACACACACACACACACACACACACACACACACACACACACAGAGTTTTTAAAAAAGGTATTTACTTGTGAGAGAGAAAAGATATTTACTTAGGAGAAAGAGAAAGAGGTAGAGGACTCTGCTTGCAAGGCAGAGTCTTTTTTTTTTTTTTTTTTTTCATTGTGGAAAAGTCTTTATTTTAAGAAAAAAATTTAACAAGTTTCACTTAGCAAAATACACCCAAAAGGAAATCACAGTACAAAGAAAGCTTTAAGTCAAGGCCTCACCAATTCCTACAGTATTAGTATTGTGTCTCAATTCTCAAAACTAAGTTTCAAAAAGCTTAAACTTAACCTAAAAGATTTTAAATGAAAATATAAACTAGAATGAACATGAGAAATGTTTTCTCTTTGAATCAGGGATCTAGCACCTTTGAGTTCTCCAAAAAAGTACATCTCCCCAATATGTTCACTGTGGTGTGCTGTAAAAGATTCACACTTAACATACTTAAACTACTTTAACTCAGATAACATCACTCAAGTATACTACCAGAATGTTAATTGAGAAAAGCGGAAGAAAATAGTTTTACTCAATATTACATGCTAGAAGAAAAGTTTGCATGAGAAACACTGAAGAGGTAATTTTTTAATCCAGATTTCACAAACTCATGGTGCAAAGTGGGTCCCACAGCTTCCTCTTGAGTTATAAACTGCTCTTCACTGGCAAGGCAGAGTCTTAACCTCTGTGCCATCTCTCCTGCCCAGTAAATAGATATCTTTAAAAAATAATTGATAAATTAGCAAGGCATGAAGATATGTGCCTTTAATATGTTATATTACATGAGGATGACAAGAAGCCACTTTACTTTTTTGTTTCAGTTCCATAAAAATTGTCAAGTGTAATTCATGAATAGTGGTATATGAGGTGTCATTTTAGATGTCCATGAAGAGAATGTTCCAATTGAGAGACATTTGAAGCAAGTAGGAATGATCAATATCAAAACATTAAATGCTATGATGTTCGAAGCAGGTACAATATTTCATGTGAGCCCAGACCTTACTTAAAAGTGGGAGATCTGCTTTTTGGTGCATTCAATCCCTGCTGCATATATGTTATATCTAGCTCCACCCTTCTGAGTGTTCTTCCATAGTCAGTTCTCCCTTGCCTGCTTCCCACTCTCTCATTACCATGTCCGTGTGCTCTACACAAACAACCAAGAGCAGCAATCTTTATGATGATGTTCATTCAGGACTTGAACAAGGTGAGCTTCAATGGACAGGTCTTTGTGGTGTCAGGTCTGGAGAGACACCCCGTCCTCCAGTGAGGACTCACCTTTGTAACGATGAGCCTCCAGGGCCACAGGCCCAAAGGTGTCCTGTACAGCAGGGTCTGTGGATTGTGTGGGCAGCAGTGCTTACATGCCAGGTAAGTTACAGGGACAGTCCAGCGTCATGCGGTTGTAATCAGCTGTCACCGGGAGTTAGACCATGGACGCTCATCTGAGCAGAGTCAGTGTCACGGTTTGAATGTCAGTTGTCCCCCACAGGCTCACGTGGTTGAGTCCTTAGCTGTTGTGTTTGGAAAGGCCGTGGCACTTTCAGCAAGTGGAGACTTGCTGGAGGACGGCACATCACGGGGCACAGCCTTGAGGTTGGCTAGCCCCACTCTGCTAGCAGTTTGCAGTTTGCTCACTCATCTTCCATGATGGATGTGACGTAAGCCACCTCCAGTTTCTGCTGCCCGCCATGTTTATTCCACCAAAATGGACTGTATCTCCTCCCCCTCTGCACTGTAAGCTGATAAATCTCCCTTAAGTGGCTTGATTCTGAGTGTGCCTCACAGCAGCAGAGAGAGTAACTGATAGTCACCTGAAGTCACCTTAGGCTTGGTCATTGTAGTCATCAGGAGGTACCTGAGTCATGCTTCGTAGCCCTCATGTTATGGAATGGAGCCCTCCCTCTTATACTTCCTCTCCAAGTTTCACTGTTTACCCCCGAGGACGCACAAGTCTAAAGCCTCTGTTGCCCCTTTTCTTGGGGTTAAAGGTGTGCCAGGGTGGTGGCTTTAAATGTGCCGTATTGTTCAATGTGACGTTAAACTTCTGGTCCTCTTGCCACTTCGTTCCTAGAGGTGGAATTGCAGACATACAGCACCACACCCACTTTATGACTGTGGGGTCCAACCCTGGGGTTCCTGCATGCTAGGCAAACACTGCTGAACAACATCCCCAGTTTCAGTGGGTTTCTTTTGTAGATCAATTCTTGCTAACCAAGCCCAGGGGTTCTCTCTGAATCTTGTTATGTAGCCCAAGCTTGTTTCAAACTTGATCCTCTTGCTTAGCCACCCAAGTG
Source organism: Typhlomys cinereus (assembly GCA_023101885.1). Lineage (NCBI taxonomy): Eukaryota > Metazoa > Chordata > Mammalia > Rodentia > Platacanthomyidae > Typhlomys > Typhlomys cinereus. The sequence goes on along the minus strand of JALPQD010000830.1, from coordinate 94,927 downwards.
TAGTGATTCCAGCCATGTGCAAAAATCCCCAGTTCTGCTCCCCTCTTCATGCTGGAGTGCTGAGCCCCTGTCTTACTTACCTTTCTGTTGCTGTGATTAAAGTTGACAGAACAACTTAAGGGAGAAGGGTTTATTTTGGCTCACCGTTCAAGGGTCTAGTCCATCAAGGCAGCAGGTGTTTGATGCAGCTGGATTCATTGCATCCACCATCAGGAAGCAGAGGGCAATGGATCTTGGGAACGCCTCTATCTTTCTCCTATTTGTATACCCCAGGATGCTGTTGCTGCCTCATATTCTGGGGGACTGCTCCTGGCCGTCAGGAAGGAGAAAGGTGAGTGCGCTGCCGCTCCTCCGCCTCCATGTCCCAGAGACTCGAACACGGCAGGGAGTTTGTCAAAGCAAATCTCATTCATTGGGGGCAGTAAAGCAGCTTATAAAGGCAAAGACCACAAGGCGCAAACCGGGCAGCCAATTACTTAATGGTCAGCACAGCATGCAGGCTGCATAGATCAGACTCAACATATATCAATGTGGGAGACATGCCGACTCCTGTAAGCCAATTAGGGCTCTTTATAATGTAAACAGGGTTACGCCCAGCATATTAGCTCTCAGCGCCATCTTTGGTCCCATGTGCTTAGCCACGCCCTGCTCAGGCTCAGGAGAGGTGCTGCCCAGTTTTAGTGTGGTCTTCTGACATCTGTTAACCTAAACATAATCGCCACAGGCATGCACAGAGGTTCAGTAATCACTGCAGATGTGCCTGGAGGCTTGTCTCCTAGATGATTCTGTTGCCTTGACTACTCTATTAAATTTTTTTTTTTTTATTCAACTGTGCGCATGTTCGTGTGTATGTGTGCGCGTGTGTGTGTCTGTGTGTGTGTGTGTGTGTGTGTCTGTGTGTGTGTAGAACCACGGACGAATTCGCGAACCACCATGGACGCCTCTACCTCCTTCTGCCCCGGGATTCACAGGCTCCGCCCTACCAGGACCAGAAGCGCAGGCCGCCCCCGCTTCCACCTGGCGTCTATACGTGGGATCTGGGATCCGAACTCAGGACCTTCCGCCTGCAAGGCAGAGGCTTAACCCCTGAGCCACCTCTCCAGCCCTTGACTACTCTATTCATGGCAGCCGCAGCTCCAGACAAAACACAAGCCTAGGAAAGTTGGAAGCTTTATATGCAGGTGCTCAGTCCACCGCCCTCCCTGCCACAGGCTGCTGTAGACGTTTTGCTCATGGCTCCCACTCCAGAGAAGGCCGAATAGCCAACAGAAGTTCTCAGGGTATCCTGGACCACCAGAATGTGGAAAGATAGTGGTTTTGCACAAGTTCCTCTTTTGGACCAGAATGATTTTCTGCATGGTGCCCATCTGCTAAAGAGTAGAGGCTCTGTACCCATGTGCCACATAAAAGGACTTAAATACTTGTCACCCTGGACATGCTTGATGCTAATGACTATGTTTCTTTTCTTCTATGGACTAGCTTCTCGTTTCTGATGCGACGGGAGTGAACTCAGTATTAAGGTCTCTGTAGTTGGCACCAACTTTTGCCTTCACCACACTCAAAGGCTATCTGGAGCACAAGAGTTGACCGAATGTGGGACAGGACAAAGGGGACTGCCACCATTGCCCTTTTGCTGGGTGTCCTGGCCCAGAACCCCCTTCTGTACTGAAGGGTTTATTTCCCAGCTGTGTAAGGCCTTTGATTCAGACGACGTGAGTATTGTCCTCTGCTGGAGAGCACTGTTTGCTCAAGGTCGCCTCATGGACATAATGGCAGGTGCCACCCATGGCACCAAATCCCCGGTCATTGCTGGCATAAAGACCCCAACAGTAAAGACATACCAGCTGTCATTCACTGTGGGACAGCACTGTCCCCTGACTATAATACGCATGGTGATCTTCATCAAGGCTTGAGTCAGCCTACTCATGGAAAACTCTCCACAGTGGGTCTGCTGCCATTCCCCCAGGGAAGGAACAGTAGGAGAGGGGAGCTCATTAGATTCTCAACTGAGGTTCCAACTACTCCTTTCTGTACTTTTTGCGAGTCTGTGTGTGTGGTATGTTCTAGAAATCACTCAAACGTGTGAGCCTGTGGAAGCCCAAGAGTGACATTGGAATCATCCTGGATTGCTCTACCTCCTTATTGCTTTGCTCTGGGGTTCCTTAGGCTCCACCTTCCAGGACTAGAATTACAGGCTGTGGCCATGCCTGCCCAGCATTTTCAAATGGGTTTTGGTTCCAAACTCAAGTTCTTTTGCTTGCGAGGCAAAGGCTTTAACCCTGAATATCTCATGAGTCCTGCTCTTCAGCTGTGTGAAATTCTGCCAGTTGCGCATGGTCTCTGGAGGTAGCAGCTTACATAAATTACAGAAGTACAACTGAATGGGGAGTCCATCTGTACAACTGTCAAGAAAACCTCTTTCATGATGGGGTAAGACTCCTTGGTGATGTGCCTGCTTTGGGGGGTTCACACAAACTCCTGTAAAGTAACTCTTCTGTCCAAGCTTGGTAATCAAGTAAATTCATTGGTTCTGTAAGCTAGACTCAGGTGGAACCAGAATTTGGCCTGTCATTGGTACTCTACCTGGAGCAAGTAGGTACTTGTTCATATCTCCCAAGGGAGGGCTCACACCAAAAGTTCTGTAACTCTTTTTTCAAAATAAGGATTTCAAACAGGACATGGTGTTCCTTGGACGTAATACCAGTACTTGGGATGTGAAGGCAGAATGATCAAGAGTTCAAGGTCATCTTCAAGTATATATCAAAGCCACATGAGAACCCAACATTTCTCTCTCTCTCTCTCTCTCACACACACACACACACACACACACACACGCATGCGCGCGCACATGAAGAAAGGGCAGGATTTCCTCATTCCCCTTCTTTTATGGAACCACTCTTCTCCCCCTCCAATGTCTTTCTTTCCTTTCTGGGCAGGGTCTCACCATGAAACCCAGGCTGTCTTGGAAACTTCCTAGCTCAGCCTCCACAATGTTGATATTACAGGCACATCCATCATGCCTGGTTGACTTTTTTTTTTTTTTTTTACCAAAGGACTACAATTTAATAAAACTGATCTTCCCTCCAAATACTGTGTGAGCATGGGGTCCTCCAACTGTCTCTTCTCATCCCAGGCCTGTTGTTTCAATGGCTTTGTGGCTGAGGGAGTTAGCAAGGACTGAGAATTCACAGTTGGTAGGGGTGGGGTTAGTCTGAGAACTTTGTGCTTGAACTCATTCAGACTAAACTGTTAGAAAGGATTCTGGCACTGGCAGATTCATCACTATCCACTGCACAAACGGGAATCTGAAGGCTTAGGGTCTCACTCAGGAAATGGGGTTTTCTGGGAGATGAAGGCAGATGTCCTCGTGTGCACTCTGAGTTATACTTGTGCTTCACCGTAGGAGACAGAAGGTTTTGCAACTGGATAAGAAACTTTGGAGGGCATATAGTCTGGCAGATAAAAAGTAACCATTTTGCAAATGGGTGATAGACCCCTCCCTTAGTATGGTTTCCCACTTTTATTACATCTACCTTTGAATGTGCTTTTATCACAAGACTCTAACAGCTTTTTGTCTCTGGCCAGGGGGTAACATACAATGCCCACCAGGATGGAGTGAAGGGCATTGCAGGAGCAGCAAAACTGCAAAAGAAAATCAACAAACCACAATCCAGAACTTCAGAGACTCTATATCAACCACCTAGAACTAGGCCAGCTTAGTCTCTCCCCATCTTGAAGCTCAGGGAAATTTGCGGAAGAGGGGGCGGTAAGAGTGTAAGAGCAAAAGGATGGGAGGAGCAATGATATATAAGATACTCTATACTAGTTAGGGCTGAAGCAATCATAATTGGACTTTGCATGCCCTGCGCATTGTCCAACACACTGTTGACCTCACAAAGTCTAGCATCTGCTAAAGGCACCAAGAGCCTTGGAGGTAAAGGATTGGCAGCCACAGCAGTGTTCCTATACCTAAGGGGAACACGGGAAAGGGTTCAGGGAAAGGCCACTGGGTCCTTGTACGTCATCGGAGAGGAGAGCCCAGAGGAAAATCAGACATGCACAAGAAAGGACTCTCTGGGAATTGGGGCGGGAGGCACTGGGGGATGGGGAGGGAGAGGGGTGGGGAGGGGGAGCAGAGGGTACGGGGGGAGGGGGAGGAGGAAGGGAGGGAGCTGGTGTACCTAATAAGTTTGTATGAGCTGAAATAAAAAAAAAAAAAAGAAACTTTTCAAGGACAGGGTTAGAGAACTCCACCCTGAACCTGCCCACGAGACAATCCCTATTTCTGCGAATCTGCCCCTAGCCTTCTGCCCAGTTTTTTAGACAGGATTTCGGTTTGTCTGCATGTTGCTGGTGGAATTACATCCAAACAGCTAGGGGAGCAGAGGGTTTTATTCTCGCTTATAACTTTGTTACAGTGCACAGTCCAGCTTGGCATGAGAGTTCAGGATCTAACAGCCAACATCAGGTCTAAAGGCACTGGCCACACCTGTCCAAAGAATTGCTGAGAGGCTTTACTTGCCATACGCACGTGTGCTGAAGTGTGCCAAAATACTGAAACACTCCAATTGAAGGGTGAGCCCTGAGCACGCCTGTAAAGAATTAGTGCTTGAGGCTAGCCCTGAGCAAGTCACTCACCTCCTTGTGGCTGGGTGGCATTCCTCGGGCCACTGAATAAGTGTATTTTGGGTTGAATATGTAATATAACTTTGGTGCCAGACATTTGGTCACAATTACATGTAGGTAACCAGCACAAGAAGGCATTACCAATCCATCCACCCATCAGGGTTTCTATGTCTGCATCATCTATCTTTATATATAGGCGCGCATGTCTAACCACTGTAATTTGTTTATATTGGAGACTGGACTGAGAACTGCATACAAGACATGTATCCTCACTTTGAGATACACTCATATCTTCAATCAGTGTATTTGTTACACAAGGTGTACCTATTCTCTGTATGGTTATATTGAGCCACTTAACACAATACATACATACATACATACATACATTTTCCCAATGTATGCTAACTAGGAATATCATGTTTCTTTATTGTCATATACTTTTAATTTCCAATACCATAATATTCCATTTGAAAATTTACATTAAATTTACATAAACTAAAATTTCATTTCACAAATTTTGATGTACAAAAATTTGACCTACTGAAAATGTTCACTCATTAAAGAATTTGCCTGGGCACAGTTGACACATACCTCTTATCCAAGTAAGCAGGAGGACGGACACAGACCATGAACAGAGAAAATTCTGAGCTATGGTATGAATTTAAAGACAGCGTTAAGGGGCTGGAGAAGTGGCTCAGGGGTTAAGCCTCTGCCTTGCAGGCAGGAGGTCCTGAGTTCGGATCCTAGACCCCACGTATAGACGCCGGGCAGAAGCGGGGGCAGCCTGCGTTTCTGGTCCTGGTAGGGCGGAGCCTGTGAATCCCCGGGCAGAGTAAACAAGGAGGAGATGGAGGCGTCCATGGTGGTTTCCGAATTCGTCCATGGTTCTACACACGCACACACACACACACACACACACACACACATACACGCACGCGCATACACACAAAACTGAATAAATAATGATAAAAAAAATTTCAAGACAGCGTTAAGTCTTGCCTCACAGATAACATGAACATTTATTTCACTGAAAATAAACAAATGGCCTTGCCCACCAGATTTAAATTTGTTGCAATTTCTCCACGATTGTTTATATTTAAAAATAATTTCCTGAGCGTAAATGTTCAAAATAAGCACAACTTGTAAGACGTTTTATAAACCGGCTTGTCAAGAATATTGCCACTGAATCATAACCCAGCCCGGTTCTTTAACTTCAAATGTGCTCCTATGTTAACAAGAAATTTGATGCTGCTTTTCTCACCATCCTTACGTTTAAAACATTTCTAGGAAGGATCTTTGATACAAAGTCAGGTAAATTATGATAGCATCATTTCCACATTGTGCTATCACCTTTTTGCTTTGATAGCATACGTCAGATTTCAAGTTGTATCCAAATTTTGGCAACAGAGCATAATGATACATACTGCTGTCCTAGAACTTCAGAAGTGGAGGCAGGAGGATCAGAAGTCTAGTCTGTCCTCAGGTTTGTAGATAACGAGGTCAGGCTGGTATACAGTGGACTCTGGGTCAAAAGCTATTCCATTAAAAGCGTTTGACACTCAACTTTATTGTATATGTGGTTTATGATGTCTCGTAGAAAGTTTCTTGAACTGTTTGATGAGGTGTCTTGCTCTGTTTTATTTAATATGCAGCCTTGACCCACTAAGTCCCACTGAACCTGTAAGTCCGGCACCCAAATGCTCTGGGATTAAAAGCATGTATTAGACATAGTGAGGTGTGGTTTCTTTTCAATGTTTTCCTACATTCATTACTCTCATACTGTCTGTAACCTTTATGACTTTTCAGATACGAAACTACAGTGCTTTGTGTTAGAAACCTATCACACATTCTATACATTTATAGTGTTCCTGATTTGTATGTAGGTTTGAATCATCACAGAAAACTGCTCCATTCACCTAAATTCATAGAATTTTTCACATCTATTGAGTTTTCTCATGTAGAAAGGAGACCTTCAGTAGAACCACTTCACCATATTCTTTACCATTATTGTCTCATCTGTATGTTTTCTGATGCTGAATGAGGCATAACTTACGATAGAACATTCTCATATATTCATAATATTTGTCATGTTCGTCTCCATGTCTGAGCCCTGACTTATCGTTCTTGCATTCTTTACCTTTTTAATATTTTGCTTATGAGAGAGAGAGAAAGAGAGAGTGTGTGCAGGTACATACACGGAGGTCAGAGGACTGCTTAAGGAGTCAGTTGTTTCCTTCTACCATATGGGCTCTAGGGATCATGAGATCTCCAGGTATGTTCGCATGAACATTTCCCTGCGGAGCCGTCCTACTGGCCCTGCACTCATTACACTGTAGTTTCTCATCTGAGTTCTCTTATGCGGAGGTGGCGGCAGTTACAGAAGGTTAACCTGCATTTGCCATTTAGACATTATCTACATTCATGCTAGGGGGAGTCATGTAAAGAGAAAGTGTTCATCCACTCTCTTCACCCATAGCATGTCTCACATGAAGGCTTTGGGATGAGACTTAGAAAGGTTTTCTGCATTGATTACCTTCCTAAGGCTCCTCAACTGCGCTTCTGATGGCAAGTGAGTTGTGGCTTGCAAAGAAAGCTTTCCTGCATTCTTCACAACCGCATCTTTGTATGAAATCTCAGCTGGAGAGGGAGTTGGGAATTCCAGGAGAACGCTTTCCAGCATTTTTAGTCATGTATGTGATCTCTGATATCGTGCTAAAGGTGATCTATAAAAAGCTTCCTTGCATTTATAGGGATTCTCTATGTATTGTGCAGTCTGATTTCCAGTAGGAAGCTTTGTGGAAGTCTGTATTCATAGACTTTCTGACGTGTATGAATTCTTTGATGTTCATTGAGTAATGACTTTTTGAAGAAAGTTTTCGTGCATTCCTCGCATTTGTAGGGCATTTCTCCTGTGTGCGTTCTCTGGTGCACAGTGAGCTGCGACTTGCGGCAGAAAGCTTTCCCACATTCCTTGCACCCGTAGGGCTTCTCGCCCGTATGTGTTCTCTGGTGCAGAGTGAGCTGCGACTTACAGGAGAAGGCTTTCCAGCAGTCCTTACAGTCGTAGGGCTTCTCGCCCGTGTGCGTGCGCTGGTGCAGAGTGAGCTTCGACTTGCAGTAGAAAGCTTTCCTGCATTCCTTGCACTCGTAGGGCTTCTCGCCCGTGTGCGTGCGCTGGTGCACAGTGAGCTGCGACTTGCAGGAGAAGGCTTTCCTGCATTCCTTACAGTCGTAGGGTCTCTCGCCTGTGTGCGTTCTCTGATGCAGGATAAGGTGCGACTTGCAGGAGAAGGCTTTCCTGCAGTCTTCGCATTCAAAAGGCTTCTCACCTGTGTGCGTGCGCTGATGGCGGATGAGCTGGGACTTGTACTTGAATGCTTTGTTACATTCCGTACACTCATAGGGTTTCTCACAGGGGGACAATGCCTGACTTTTGCTGTGCTGCGATTCCTGCCCAAATGTCCTCACATGGTTGTCACATTCATAGGACTCTGTCCTTTGGAGAATTTTCTGTGGAACCTGTGTTTCTGTCTTAAAACAGAAGAAATTGTTACAATCTTTATACACATGAATTCTTTATTTACATGTTTCCTGGTGTTGCTGGTGTGATTTGTTAGTGACATAGTTCTCACCATCTCTACATTTATATTTATTTCTCTCCTAAGTTACTATTCTTGTTCCAGATTAATATTCCCGGGCATTTCATTCAATGGTTTGCTTCCTTATATAAACAATAAATGCTAGCTAAACAAAGGATTTTCAGTCTTTATGTGTCAATATTTTGCCTCTGTGGAGAAGGGGCCACAGATGAATACATTGAAAACACTATGAACTTTGGTTTTGACTATAGAGACTAATATGCTCAGGCTATCAGAAGAGGTTGTAAGTTACATTAAAATAAATATTATCGGAATTGCCATGGAGCAGCATATTTTCCCATGGATTTAGTTCTTGAGGAAACATTCTCGAGTATTTTCCATTCTGTTAGGATTTCAAACATTGTATGAGCTCATATTAAATGTTTTACTTACTTTAATGGCCTCATTTAATGTATTGCTGATTCCAGCCTGCCACAAATGTCTCCCCTGGTTTTCCTGGCTGGTCTCAACTGGAGCAGATGCTTTATGAACATCTAAAATAATGTTGAAAATAATCACAACCCATAAGCACATTTAATAATTCAAACATAAAAATATTTAGGAAAGTCTCTCTCTCTCTCTCTCTCTCTCTCTCTCTCTCTCTCTCCCCCCCCCCCTTCCAACATCCACCTGCTGTGTTATCCACATGGTGGGTCTCTTCCTCTTACCCTGTCCTCCTTGACTTTAGGCCACTCTTTTATTTCAATGCTTTCCCATCCTTTTTTTTATTTATTCAATTGTGCATGTGTGTGTGTGTGTGTATGTGGGTGTAGAACCACGGGTGAATTTGGGAACCACCATGGACCACCTCCACCTCTTCCTTGTTTACTCTGCCCCGGGATTCACAGGCTCCACCCTACCAGAACCGGAAACGCAGGCCGCCCCCGCTTCTGCTGGAGTCTATACGTGGGGTCTAGGATCCGAACTCAGGACCTTCTGGCTGCAAGGCAGAGGCTTAACCCTTGAGCCACCTCTCCAGCCCCAGTGCTTTACCATCTTAAGACTAAACTATAGCCCCCTTGACCCTCAACTCTAACAAACTGGCATTTCTTAGTCTCTCCCTTGTATTAGTTTCTTCTTCCACCTTTTTTTTTCTTTTACATGTGCACGTGCCCATGTGCATCAGAGGATACTGTGTGTGCCTGTGGAGGCCCAAGGGTGACTTTGGGAATCACCCTGGACTGCTCTACCACCTTTTGGCTTTGCTCTGGGATTTCCCTTGCTCCACCTTCTAGGGCTGGAAATGCAGGCCGCTGCTATTTCTGCCTGGCATTTTTACGTGGGATCTGAGATCAGGCCCTTCTGCTTGAAGCCAAAGGCTTAACCCCTGGCGCCATCTCTCCAGCCCCACCTTATTCTTTTGAGGTGCTCAAACCCAGTGCTCATGGGTATGGCTAGTCTCACTCACCAGCTTCCTCTGGGGATCTCCTATCTCTGGCTTCTAAGGCTGGAGTTAAAGGAAGAATGCCACGTCCATCCAGCCTGTACATGGGAGTCCACGTTCCAGTCTTCTTGGTTGTTAGCAAGTGTGTTAACCACTGACTTCCCAACCCATGATATTACTAATGTACTGTAGAATTCAGTTTGCAAGTGTTTTATTGAGAATCACTAACTGTATATTCATCAAATGAGCTGGTCTACAGTTGTTTTCTTAAATTTTTAAAATTTTGGAATATGAAATTTATTACACTTCCCCCATCAAAACTTAGGATCTTGGTCTTTCTTTCTTGCCTTTGTGCAGGACCCAGAGAGACACATTGGCTGCTTTAACGGCTTAAAACGACTCCAGGAATGCCATCAACAGCGTGACCTTTCCGACCAAATGACCAGAACTTGGTCATTTCCCTCAGTGACGTTGAAGCAACCATCGTTGGGCACAAAAGCTGTGATTTTCTTGTTGTTCCTGATCAGCTGGACCCTGACACACTTTCTGAAGTAGAGTTTGGCTGTTTGGCTTCAACCCCTACTTTTTCCTGCACAATCCCCTTTGCATAAAGGGTTGGCCTTCAGGGCTGTGCCCAAATGGGCTTTTTTGTTACTGTTTATCATGCCACTTCTGGTCCCGTCGGTGACTACGGAGCTTCCACAGTACCCAGACCGTGACACTTGCCCATTCTGCCAGCAGTGCTGTTTTCTTAAATCCTCACATAGTTTTTCTAGGAATGTAATATTGGCTGGATTTATATGAAGAAATAGAAGAATTCCACATTCCACTTCAACATTCTATAGACCATGCTGAATAGACAGGTGTTCAGTCTTCACTACAGGGCTTTTATTTGTTGCAAAGCTTCACTATGGCCTCAATCTCACTGGTTATTGATTTTTAAAATATTTTATATTAAATATTTTATATATTTTGTTTATGTGTGTGTGTGTGTGTATCAGAGGGCACCATATGTTCCTGTGGAAGGCCAAGGGTGACTTCGGGAATCATCCTGGATTGCTTCTACCTCCTTTCTTGCTTTGATTTGGAATTTTCCCGGGCTCCACCCACCAGGGTTGGAAGTGCTGGCTACTACCGTTTCTGACCATTTCCACCTGGCAGTTTTTTACGTGGGACCTGGGATCTGAACACAGGACCTTCTGCTTGTGAGGCAGAGTCTTAACCCCTGAGCCATCTCTTCAGCCCTGAAATGTTTACATTTTCTATATGGTCTTAGTTCAGTTTTGGTAGGTCATGTAGGCTCATAAACATTCTCCCTTTCTACTTGAATTTGCCGTTTATTATAATGTAAGTTCTTAAAATAGGCCCTATCTTTTTTATTTCACTGGCCATTTGTTGTAATATCTGTTTCGTCTTTAAGATTATTCACTTGTACGGCTGCGTGAGAGCATGCACACGTGCACACGTGCACCCATGTATACATGTGCGTATGTGCTTATGAGTGTGTGTAGAGGCCAGAAGAGGGTTTCTGGTGTGCTCCTTCATCATTCCCCACTGAATTCTTCCTGGAAGCAGAATAACTGCTTGAACCCAGGCGATCCTGGAAGCTGGCAAATCTTAACAGCCCTCCTGTCTCCACCCATCTTTGGAGCTGTAGTCTCAGGCACCTGTGAGGATGCCTGACTTGTGACATGTGTGCTGGATCCAAACTCTAACTTCACGACTGTGGAACAATTCTCTTAACCACTGAGCTATCACTTCCGGCCCAGAGCCCGAAGTGCAGGCCGCTGCCATTTCCACTTGGCATTTTTATGTGAGATAAGGGATCTGAACTTGAGATGCTTCTGCTTGCAAGGCAGAGTCTTAACCCCTCAGTCACTTTTTCCAGCCCCTACAACATTCTTGAGAGTTTTTCTGGGGTAATTTATTGTCCTAAATGCTTCAAACCTCTGAATGTTGGTTTCTTGCCTAGATAATTTTATTTGTATAGTTTTCCACAACAATTTCATTGAGTACATTTCTGCATCTCTATTCTCTGCCTTCTCGGTTCTACACCGAGAGTCACAGGGAGAGTCTCCTGTCTACCAGGGGCTTTAGTGTTGTGACCGTGGTCACGCTGTAGCTCCTCCTCCTTGCTATTCTTCAGCCCCGTCTCCAGCCCCCGGGGCGTTCTTCCATGTGGTCTACTCCACTGCTGCTTTCCAGTGGTTGTTCAATTTATCGAGTGTTCCTTTCCAGAATTCAGCTTGTATTTTCTTTTAGACTTCTCTTCACTGAATTTCTCTCATGAAATGCTGACTTGCTCATGGAAGTGGTAAGGGACACTCCATTCACCTGAATGGGAATAAACTTTTAGGACGGTGATGCTAAGACTACACTTCTAGGGAGATGAAGCTGCAGATCTGGTGAGTTTCCTGTATTTGCCCTGTATTGCCCTTTTCTCTTTAAGCTTTTTAGCTCACCTGAAATACCTCTTTGCTGATCTCTAGTGCTTCTTCTCTCCTTCTTTCCTGGAACTTTACTCTGATGCCTCCTACCTATGGACTATTTTTTTTTCATTATTTATTTAGTGTGTGTGGGTGTGAGTGTGTATCAAATGGCTGTGTGTGCCTGGAGAGGCTCAAGGAGGACTTCAGGATCATCCTAGATTGTTCTATCTTCTTTTTGCTTTGCTCTGGGGTTTCCCAGGCTCCACTTTCCAGGGCCAGAAGTTCAGGTCACCGCTATGTCCATCTGGCATTTTAGGTTACTGACTTCAAGTTTCTTTCTCCATTCTAATCATGATCAATGTCAAGTTAACATACACCTACCTATGCATTACATGACAAATTTTGAAGAGAGTCATCTCAAATATTAAACTAAAATAAATTAATAACTCTTTATCAGTGAGCACATGCTACACTGTTCTAAAATAATACCCCCAATACTTTTCTTTTTTTGTTTTTCTTTCTTTGTGGCTCTATCTCACCATAATACTTTGTATCATTGGTTCATTTTTCTCACACTCTGAGTTTTAGGAGGAGGTTCACGTGTGATGACTAGACAGCAACACAATTAGTGTCAACTGCCTATAAGGTAAGTAAACAGTGAGTGTAGAATGAATATGTCAGTAAAGACCTAATTTTCAAACTATGAAAAAAGGACAACTACGAATTTAGGTAAAATATCTAACCAATAATAACAGAAAGAAAGAAAACATGGGTATGGAATGGCTGCCTGTAGTCCCAGCACTTTAGGGTGGTGGCAGAAAGACTGGGAATTCAAGGATGGCTTCAGCTACATAGCAAATTCAATACCAGTCTTGGCTACATGAAAACTTGTGTCACAATAACAGCAGCCACAGAAATAGACCAAAGATAATGGTTGAACTTTTGGCAAATCTAAAAAAAAAAAAAAACAAAAAAAAATTTCAACAACAAAATCTAGGCGATGGGTTGACATGGAGAACTCATTTCAGAAAACACATAAAACAAATGTCTGAATCACAAGGACCAGCTCTGAATGAAAGTTGATGAAAACAAGCCAACACAAGCAATATTGGATGAAGTGTCTTCCTGCTGGAGGGTACATACACACAGTATAGATGCACCAACCTGGGAGTCTCCAAATAGAGGTTTCTGCAATGCTCCAGGACCCAAATCCATGCTCCAAGTTGAAGATCAGCTCAGGTTTGGACATGCAGTGCCCTGCAAACAGGCAACACGATACAAATGGTTTGAGGCGCTAAGTCAGGTTCGCTGATGAAAGCTCCCCTTTAACAACTGTGATGCGGTCAGCAAATGAGAAACTCTCACAAGACAAGGTTTACATTACAACTTTTCAGAGAATTAAGTATTTCTCCAAGTGGCATTAAACTGCATGATCAACATTCCAAAATTATAAGAAAACAAGTAAACTGAAGATAAAAAGAGAGGAAACCCGATGAAACTGGAAAGATAACTTATATGATATCAAACAAGTGAATAAAACAAGTTGAACAAAAGAGATCTGTCATTTAAAAAAAAAATCAGCCAAAAATTTTAGAGGTGAAGAGTTCAAACAATAAAAGGGGAAAAAGCAAAAAAGAAGTAATACTCCACATGTGAGAGTCAGGCATAGGAAAAAAAAAAGCATGAAGAGTGGTTATTTTTAATAAGGAAAATCAAGGGGCTGGAGAGGTGGTTCAGGGGTTAAGCCTCCGCCTTGCAGGCGGAAGGTCCTGAGTTCGGATCCTAGATCCCACGTATAGACGCCGGGCGGAAGCGGGGGCGACCTGTGTTTCTGGTCCTGGTAGGGTGGAGCCTGTGAATCCCGGGGCAGAGTAAACAAGGAGGAGGTGGAGGCGTCCATGGTGGTTCCCGAATTTGCCCGTGTTTCTACACACACACACACACACACACATACACACACACATGCACACACGCACAATTGAATAAATAATAATAAAAAAATAAGGAAAATCAAAACGTTGAAAAAGTATAATGGGTGATGGTCCTTTTCATATATCACATCACAATGAAGAATGTAATCAGAAGTTCTTGGGAAAAAAGTAAAATAGAAAGCAAACATGCATTATGGGTGTTCCAGAACAAAGGAGAAGGGCATAAAAACATAAATTTAGAGAAAGAATTTTATGTCACAGAAGAGCTGTGCACATCCAGGTTCAGGAAGCTAAAAGATTTGAATAACAAATGATGGATATCATGCCATGTTATATGCAAACTGACTAAATTCCATAGCAGAAAGATTTCTAAAAATTTCAAGAGGAAAAAGTCAATGTAATCTCATGTATGTGTGTCCAAAACACATCCATTTAATGGCACAGTGAGTTCTCAGCAGTCACTGTCCACTCCAGAATTATAATCCCAAACCTGGACGAGACAACAACCTACCTATCCGTGTAATATCCGCAATGAACACAGGTGCAAAAATCCTTACCAAAATAGAAAATCAAGTGAGGAGCAGTTAGAAGGGGGAAAATATATGATAAAACTGCTGTCATAGTTAGGCACAGGTGCCAACTTGATGGTTGAGAGTTTGAGCTCTGGGCACATTTGTGGAGAATTAGTGCTTGAGTTAAGCCCAGAGCAAACCTGCAAGAGATTGTCTAGTTGATGGGGAAGGCCCAGCCCATGGTGGGTGGGACTAGGCCCTGAACAGGTGAATAAAATACTGACAGCTGGTTGAGAGAGTTGGCATCCTTCTGTTCACTTGGCCAGACATGCTGGTCTGGCAAGTAAGGATCGTCCCTCTCTTAGCCATTATGTAGAGATGGTGTGGCCAGTTCCCTTGGCCCTGGTGTTGGTGCGTGCTCTCCCGTCAAGCTGGACTGAAAACTGTAACTGGACTGTCAGTAAGGAAATAAACCCTTTGTTCCCTTAAGCTGTTTGATAGTCATTTATTGGCAACCACGCAGGCAAACTGCGACAATTGCAATTAAAGCTCTGCTCTTTTTCCATGACTGGAGTTTCTTTTCTGTTTCTCTTCCACTCCTCTTGGGTCAGCGGTTTAGACAGTTCTCTCTCCCTCTCTCTCTCAACTGAAGTCATCTCCTTATGACTGACCATGATCCAATCTGAATTGCCAAATAAATCAAACAGAGGACTCTTGAGCATCTTGAGCCATCTGCCCTAGCCCTAAAATATTATTTTATTTACTTATTACGGGGGGTGGGGGGCACGCATGCCACAGTCCACAGTGCACACGTGGAGGTCAAGGAGCAACTTTCAGATCTCTCCTTCTAACACATGCATCCAACTAAGATCGGGTTTGTAAGCAGGTGCCTTACCATTGAGCTATCTAACTGGCATTTAAAATATATACAAATTTTTACATTTATTCATTTAAACAAGAAGACTGACTTATGGCCTTAGATATACTGGATCGCCCCTTAATTACTAAGCTGCACTCTACTTAATCATAATTCAACAACAAAGGAGTTAAGGGCCACTGCATTGAAAATGTGAGGAGAGATGTTAAAGAAGACTCTCTCCCACCTAAAAATGGAAAGATCCCTGAATCCAGGGTAACAACACATGGAAGACTGCTAAGATCTTGATGCAAGCTTGGGCCACATAGTAAGTTCAAATCCAGCCTGACACACATAGGAAAAACCTGTTTCAGAAAACCAAGATGATGTCAAAAAAAATGGTATCACAGTCCATAGTTATGGATTAGAAGAGAGTTAAAACGGCCACACTGCTCAAGGGATTTACAATTTGCAGAAATCCTCCTCTGATACCAATGACGTTCTTCGGAGAATTGAACAAAGGCAAATGCCCTCCTAAACAAGTCAAGCAGCACTTACACAGCACCACACACTCCAACTGTCAGAAATAATAAACTTGGTGTCCTTGAAAAACATTCTGCAAAGGACAAAGACAATCACAAAGCATCCAGGGATTTGGGTAAAAAGATGCAAGACACAAACACCAAAGGAATAGAATGGACAATCAAAAACAAAGCCACACATGCTCATTTATATTTTGGAACTAAAATGTACTCCAAAAAAATAACCCCCAGGTAGTAAAGTACTGGTAACCAGTCAAGCAGGGATGCTGTTGACACAGAAAATCCAATGACCAAACAGCTTAAAGGAGGAACACAAGAGTTTATTCTCAGGACTCTTGGTTACAGTTCCTTGTCCAGCTTGTCAGGAACGCTCATACCAGCACCAGGAACCCAAGGGGGCACAACACATCTACAAGGATTGCTGAGAGACAGGCAGACCTTAGTTGCCTGCCCAGGCACTAGCTCCGCCCACCATGGGCTGGGCCTTCCTCACCAACTAGACAATCTCCTGCAGGCCAGGCCTAACTCAACCACTGATTCTTTCCAAATGTGCTCAGAGCTTGAACCCCCAACCATCAAACTGATAGCTGTATCTAACTATGATAGGAAACATCAACATATTCTCACAAAACTCACATGGCACAAAGAGGTGCAAGCTTTTGGCAATAGCTCAGTATCAGGGTGTAGCACACAAGGAGTTGCCAGTTTAAACCATGGAGATGACAGTGGTTTTGGGGGAGGGCTAGCTTTTCAGGGTCAGTGAGATGCCCAATGGGTAAAGATGTCTGCACCCAACCCGGCAACCACGTTTAATACCTTGGAGCCTGTGACGTGAAGGAGAGAACTAATTCTGAAGTTCCCCGACCTTCCCACAGGCACCTTGCACACGTGTGTCTGTGTGCACGCTCCACTTTCATAATAAACTAAAGAAAATAAAATAAAATGAAGACTGGTGGTACTGCTTTGTGAGACATACTTTTTCTCTCTTTTATTTATTTGAGAGAAAAGAAGAGATGGAAGGAGACCTAGTGCCTCCCAGTCCCTCAGAGCTAAGCAGTTCCTTCTGCCTGCTTTCAAGTTAATTTCTGAGGTTAGTGGCTCAGAAGAAGGAACCATTAGAAATGCACATCCCAGCGATGATCCAGGAGACTCTGCAGCTGCCCCAAGAGGAAAATCCCTCTGAAGATTCAACCGGCACACAGCCAGAAAAGTTAGCAAAGAGCTTTTGCAATTTGACCCTAAAGCTAGATGATCAACCTGAAGCCAAGAGAAAAAACAGAAATGTCTTGAGGAGAGTCAGAGCTGACACCAGACGGAAGGGAATCTGTACCGTGTTATCCAAGCAGAGAAGACAGCAGGCACAATACAGAAAGCTCGTACAGGAATCTTGTTGAAGAAGAAAACAATACGACAGTGATTTTGCTAGAAATCAGGCTGAAGGCAAAAGCGTTCGATTTAAATGTGCCTGCACTTACTGTGTGCGCTCTGGATGGGATCCTTCTGAGAATGCTAAAATAGGGTGTGATGATAAGTAATATCCTCGGAGTCTGAGCCTTCTTGCTGATATCACAGAGCAGGCAAGAAAGCCACAGTGCAATCTGGCTGCAGAGCAGTGATTCCAAACAACCTGTGCGTGTGCTCACAGCTCTGTGATTGGTTTCTTGTCTTGTGTTTTTCTGGTGTTGGGGTTCTCTTCTGAAATTATTGCTGGTAAATGTAAGAAATGCTTTCAATTGGAATGTCTATGAATGACCAGCATACACTTACACTTGATTTGACCTGCTGAATCTCAGAATTCCCATGTGTTTTAGGAGCCTGAAGTCAGAGGAAATAGTGATTGGAAGCATTGTAAACAGAATTATCAAGTAGTTTTGAGCAAATAAGCAGAATGTTTTGTTTTTTAGAAATTCAGAATAAAGGGAAATTTTATGTCTCTTTAATTTTGAATAGCAAATAAATGCATGGAGGAACAAACTAAAAAAAAAGAGAGAGAGAGAAGGAGGGAAAGGGGGAGGGAGAGAGGGAGGGGCGGAGAATGCACATGTATGTTGTGACACTCAGGTGGAGGTCAGACAACAACTTTGAGAAGCCCTCTCTTTTCATCACATGGGTTTCTGGAGAATCGAACTCTAGTCTCCAGGTCTGCAAGCAGGTGCCTTACCCGCTGAACTGTCATCAGCCTGACACTTTTCTCTCAAAATAACACCAAGTAATTTGCCAACCTGGAATTAATAGATTCTCAGGGTGATCGAATCCCTGTGTGCTCCCAGTGACTAGATGACCCTCCTGCATCTCTCCCAGGAACGTCACGGGACAAAAAAGTGCGTAGCACAGGGAAGAGAGACCCTGTGTGCTCTCAGTATAGCTACAAGCTAAATTCGACCTCAGGGAAATGAGAACAAAATTATGGTTACTAGAATGTGCAAAAGGCATAAAAGAGAGGCCAACAGAGTCAGTACTTACGCAGATGCATCTGGAAGGAGGAATAACCTACAGTCTTTAGTGGAGTAGTACATATAGAGTAGACAATTCACTGAAGTTGTCAAAATGACTATCAGAGAGAGCAAATCTTCCCAATACACACCAATCATTCTTGAGCCGACAGACTTCTCCAACACATCTGATCTGATTGTTACATACGACAGAAATGCACTGCAAATCCCTGGTGTCCTCCATAAATGGGCGATATGATGGGGTCAGTGGAAATGTTTAATATCAAACTAGCACTGCAATCCTAGACTTGGGAAGAGGCAGGAGGATCAGAAGCTGGAGGTCATCCTCAGCTACGAGTGAGAGAAAGGTCAGTCTGGGATACATGAAATACTCTCTCAAGAAAAAAAAAAAGTTACAATGTCTACCACCCAAAAAGAGCAGAATTGCTATGAGAGTTACAGTGGAGTGAAACTCACCCAAAAACACCAGGCTGCTGTAGTTCTCCAGCATCACGTCCCTGTAGAGGGTCCTCTGCGCAGCATCCAGACGCTGCCACTCCTGCTCGGTGAAGTCCACAGCCACGTCCTCAAACGACACCATCCCCTGTAATGATACGTTGCAACTCAAGGTCCTCGTTTTGGGAATGTAAAATAGGAGTTTTTCCTCTGTGTATGTTATTCTTGAGTTGCTGCTGCAGTTATTCTCATGCTGCAGATAAATTCATGACCAAACAGCTTAAGGGAAGGAGGCTGTTCCCTCTCTGGCTTACAGTTCTTGGTTAGAGTTCCTTGTCTAGTTTGGCAGGAGAGCTCACACCAACACCAGGAGCCGAAGGAACTGGCCACACTGTATCTGCAGGACCACTGAGAGAGGGACAATTCTTACTTGCCAGAAGGATGCCAGCTTCCTCAGCCAACTCCCTACATCTTACTCACTTGCCTAGGGACTAATCCCACTTCACCATGGGCTGGACCTTCCCCATCAGTCAGTCAACCTCCTGCAGGCTTGCTCAGGCCTTAAATGTCCAGAGCTCTTGCATCTAGACACCTGTATCTAACTATGACAGCTATGGACTTTGACTCCCCTGTGGGGTTATAAAAAATTGGCAATGAATTCAAAAATCAAATGTGCAAGAAATCCAAGCATTTCTGTAAGCAATGACCCACGCTGCATCAGGTGACGGCGTTGCAGACTTCCTGTGGACACGCAACATGTGTGCTTCTTATGACACATGCCATGATGCCACATAACTCCAAGGAAGCTACTGAAACATCTTGACCTACATGCATGTTATGAGCTACAGTGTTTTTACTATGTACACAGTTTTCTGCTCTTAGAGAACCATAATTTAATTGCAGAAAGGATTTTTTAATATTTTCCTGTTCTAGTTCTTTGTCATTTAAGTATCAAATTAATATGCATTTGAGCTGCATTGTGTTAAACAAACATATTCATCTACTGGTATGTAAACAAATGGGAAAGTTACATATATAACATATTTTAAACATATTTGTATACCTACATATCTAAGGAATCACAAAAACTTATCAGGCAAAAAGAAATCATAACTGGAAAATACCTAAGAAGTCATGAAATAGGAAACTCCCAGTTCTCCCTCTATCCATGGACAAGCTTAATAAACACATACATGTCTCAAGTCCTGTTGTATACTGGGTACTCAGAAAGCAATCACACACGAGTTGGGAATGTTCAGGCACACTTGGGCCTGAACACTACTTTGACCAATTTGTAGTATAATTGGAAAATGATTCTAAAGTCCTAACATCATCCAGGAAAGGAATATGGAGGACATATCCTATGACAGCCTAACTTTATCATTCCCATTGGATGACACACAAGAGACTATGTAGGCTGGAGAAGAATCTCGGGTTTTAAATGTTAATGCAAACGTTTCCATTGGCTCTGTCCCCAGGATGTTGGATGGGTGGGGCTCCAGGAAATGGTGTCTGCTCACAAACCTGGCAACCTGAGCTTCAATCCCCACACCCCCACATGGTAGGAGAGAAGTGAATTTCAGAAATTGCTCTCTGATCTCCCCATGCATAGTCTCATTCTCTCTCTCTCTCTCTCTCTCTCTCTCTCTCTCTCTCTCTTTCTCTCTCTCTCTCCCCCCTTTCCCTCCACCATAAATATTTTTTTTTAAAACTTGAAAGTCACATTTTTCCCAGAAGAGAATTTCTAAAATGAGTTGCTGTACTTCAGGGTTTTTAAAAATATTTGTGTGTGTGTGTGTGTGTGTGTGTGTGTGTGTGTGTGTGTGTGTGTGTATCAGAGGGCCCAAGGGTAACTTTGGGAATCATCCTGGATTGCTTCAACCTTTTTGCAAGCCGCCTTTTTGCCTGGCATTTTTTTAAGTGGGATTTAGGATCCAAACTCAGGACCTTCTACTTGCAAGACAGAGTCTTAACCCCTGAGCCATCTCCACAGCCCTATACTTCAGTTTTTAATTCAACTTGTACCAGGAAGTTAATAGGGCAAAGAATCAGTAGCCTTCTGTCAGCCTGGCTATGAACTTAACACTTGCTGAGGCCACATTACCCCCTGCCTCTTCTCACCCCACTAAAATCTCTAGTTCCATCAGTTTCTCCTGGAAGGAGCTTGCTCTATTTGAAAGAATACGGGCTAGAGCTCCCAGTGCTGGGAACAGAGGGATCTGGGCACATGCCAATCACCCTGGGTCACAGAAAACATGCTTTTAAGTGGGCACGGAATCACTCCCATGTTCTGGGAGCACTGTAGAAAAGGATGGGGAAATGCACGTATCTGTTTATTCCCAGGAGAACACTCACGTCTCTGTTCCAGCGGTTTACTGGGCAGTTTGGATTCTAATACATCAGCATGAGGGATTGAATGCATGCCCAGCAGACCTCCAGCTATGTCAAAACGATGACAGAGTTTCAAGCTCCACTGCTGTGATGAACACATGGCCAACTAGGAAATGAGGATTCACGGTCACGATGACAGATGACAGCTGGTCATGCAGAAGCGAGAGAACTGGCCACACCAATATCCACAGCAGGAGCAGATAACAGACTAAACCAGTGCGGCCGCTTGCTTTCAAACATGCCGGCTGGCCAGCCTGCCAAATTCCACCTAGTTAATCCACCTGCAAGGGGAATGGTCCCACCCACGTAGACTGGGTTTTCCCGCATCAATTATGCAGTTAAGATAATCTCCTATAGGTTTGCCTTAGAAAGCCCTTCACAGGTTCCCAAGTGTCAAGTGGATGCCTGAAAATAATGCACATAAGAGATTATAAATGGTTTAGGGATGCATCATGGATAAAGGGAACCTTCATTTAGCTTGTTAAGAATACAACCTGAGGGGCTGGAGAGGTGGCTCAGGGGTTAAGCCTCTGCCTTGCAGGCGGAAGGTCCTGACTTCAGATCCTAGACCCCACGTATTGACGCCAGGCTGCGTTTCTGGTCTTGGTAGGGCGGAGCCTGTGAATCCCGGGGCAGAGTAAACAAGGAGGAGGTGGAGGCGGTCCATGGTGGTTCCTGAATTCGTCCGTGGTTCTACACACACACACATACATATACACACATACATACACACGCATACACGCACAATTGAATAATGAATAATAAATAATTAAAAAAAAAAAAGAATACAACCTGCACTTCTGGCTCTGGTGGGAGGAGCCTGAGAAATCCCAGAGCAAAGCAGGGAGGTAGAAACAACCCAGGAGGTTCCTGAAGTCACCCTTGGCTCTCCACAGGGATACACAGTGCCCTCTGATGAGAGAGAGAGACAAACAAACAGACAGACAGACAGAGACAGACAGACAGAGAGACAGAGAAAAGGGCTAGAGAAATGGCTCAAAAGTGAAGACTGTCTTGCAAGCAGAAGGTCCTGAGTTCAGATGTGAGGTCCTATGTAAAAAATCGCAGTGGCCTACACTTCTGGCCTGTTAAGCAGAGCCTGGGAAATCCCAGAGCATAGCAAGGAGGAGGTAAAAAGCCATCCAGGATGATTCCCAAAGTCACCTTTCATCCTCTAGAGGGACACACAGTGCCCTCACACACACACACATTAGTACCCTTATGTGTACTGTAACCCTGTCCAGTTCCTGCTCAGACATGCAAACAACTGAAGTGTCTCTCAGATGAAAGGTCAGAGAAATACTCCTCTCGCCTAGGGGCTCTACTGAGAGACTCGACACAAGGATGTTGTGCAGCAGAGAACACGGGCGAGGATGCTCAGCAGACACTTCAAGAGCCTGGCACACGGCTGCTTTGAGCTTCTGCCGCCACACAGCCCTTCCACTTCGGAGCACCTGAGGCTGGGATGAGTCAGGTCGGCACAGGGGGAGGCTCGACCCAAATGACTTTCCTCTTGGGTGAAACATTTACACAGGGAACTTGAAAATCCTTTAGCCTGTACTCAGAGAAAACAAATAACCAAGTAGTCTGAAATGCATCATGAGGAAAATAGCTGATGGTACTGTGTAAGGAGAAAGGTGATGTGCGGGAATGACCAAAGGTAGAATTTTAGGAATTTATTTATTTATTGTGTATTTATTGCCAGACCTAGGAGGTATCGAGCAGTTGGTCATGGTTCTGCATTGAAGACCTTTCTTCCCAGATATTTAGGAAGCTCAGGAGAGAAATGAGGTAGCATAGAAAAACAAGGAAAGTTAAGGGGTGTGGGTAAGGAAAGAAGCTGTATGCTCTGGAATAGGGCAGGGAGTCACAAATGTTAATGTAACTGATAATTTCAGTTCATGAGCGAAAAAGAGAAGTATCTGCATTAAAATATTTTACAAGAAATCCTGAGAACTTTGTTATTGTAGAGAGTCAGGTGTCACTACCCTGAGATGGAATTATCTTGGGCTAACCTTAGACCTCTCGATGCCATTTAGTGCCCATCTTTTTCTGTAGGTGACCTGTCACCTAAAATCTTGAAAATGTCTTAACTTAGCAAACCACTAACTTCTACCTACCCAGGAGCTAAAAATACTATCAGTTAACATCTGAGACCTACAGAATTTACTCTTTTACTGTAACACACCGACCTGAAGTACCCAGGTATTTGGTAAATTTCTTTCTTTATGACTGCCTTCTGTAATTCTGAAAGTTCACAAGACAAACAACCACAAAGGAATATGTCACCTGGGTCATCTGAATCCAGTCTCCAGCCACAGCCAGTTATGACTGTCTCAGAATAATCTCTGATACACTCCAATGTGAGTGCTGTGTTTTGTGTTAAACCTGATGTTTAACCCCTAGGCCATCCCTCTAGCTCTTAATCTAATGTACTAGCTTTTTTTTTAATTTTATTTTTTTTATTATTTATTAAATTGTGTGTGTATGCGTGTGCGCGCGCATATGTTATGTGTGTGTGTGTGTGTAGAACCACGGATGAATTCGGGAACCACCATGGACACCTCCACCTCCTCCTGGTTTACTCTGCGCCGGGATTCACAGGCTCCGCCCTACCAGGACCAGAAACACAGGCTGCCCCCGCTTCCGCCTGGCGTCTATACATGGGGTCTAGGATCTGAACTCAGGACCTTCTGCCTGCAAGGCAGAGGCTTAACCCCTGAGCCACTTCTCCAGCCCCATGTACTAGCTTTTTAAATTGTTGCTGAATAATCAAACCTTGATGTAAGTGACATCAATTGTTTTTTTAAATTTTTTATTATTTTTATTCAATTGTGTGTGTGTGTGTGTGTGTGTGTGTGTGTGTGTGTGTAGAACCACGGACGAATTCGGGAACCACCATGGACCGCCTCCACCTCCTCCTTGTTTACTCTGCCCTGGGATTCACAGGCTCCGCCCTACCAGGACCAGAAACACAGGCCGCCCCCCCCCCCGCCCCCCCCTGCTTTCGCCTGGCGAAGTGACATCAATTGTAAGAAAGAAAGCCACACACTACTGTGGCTGTCAATCCCTTGCCTCCCAGGATCCTAGTGCCTTTAGCAAATGCTAGACTTTGTGAGGTCAATAGTGTGTTGGACATTGCGCAGGGCATGTAAAATCCAAATGTGCCACAGTAGTGTTCCTATGCTTAACCGGAACACAGGAAAGGGTTCTGGGAAATGCCACTGGGTCCTTGCAGCTCATCAGAGAGGAGGACCCAGAGGAGAGTTTGGCATGCACATTAAAGGATGCTCCGGGGATGGGAGGGGGAGGCACTGGGGGATGGGGAGGGAAGGGGGAGGGGAGGGGGGGCACAGGGGGATAGGGGGTTGGAGGGAGGGGGGGACCAGTGTACCTGTTAAGTTTGTATGAGTGGAAATAAAAAATAAATAAAGATGTAACATTTTAAAGTGTCAAAAACAAAGAAAGAAAGCCACACAATCAGGTCTACAAGATGGCTCAGAAGGTAAAGGTAAAGGATCTAAATGCAGAACCCCGAAGTGCAAAGAAGGAAACCAGTAACTCCTGGTAGTTGTCCCCTGACCCCCACATGTGCTCCCACACACACATTCATGCATGCATGCATATGCACACAGCACACACAATGAGTAATAATTTTTAAGAGAAATAAACTCACAATCATATACATAGCCATTGTAAAGAGACCTAAAGGTGTCTTTTTTCTTAGCGTTAAGACTTAAATATGCAGCATGTATTATCTCTATATCTACTTATAAACTCCGTAACTCTGCTTCTTTCTGGTTCCTGAAATTCTTTGAAATTTCTGTATTTCTATGAAGATCCGTCTTTACCTGACTGCAAGTAACTAGGCTACAGGCCACAGTGCAGGGCTGCAATGCCCGGATCCAACCACAAGAGGGACTGCAAACCCCACGGCCCCCGGGGGGGGGGGCGCTGTCCAGAAGGAACCCAACAGCCAGGATGCTCCTGGGGGTCATCAACACGTCCTCTGCAGAAAGCGGGCTTCAGGGTACAGATGTACAGACAGCAGAAAGGTGACAACGGGGTGCTGTCATGCTTAAAATCGGACAGTCGCAGAGAGTCCCAGAAATGCACACGTCAAGAGATGATAAATTCAGATAGAGGCACCCAGTGACACAAGCCAGAGGCGCACACAGGAGCCCTGGCTCCTGATTCCCGAACACAGGACGCCCAGAAACGGCAGATGGTACAGAGGGGACCAGAGCGGTGGGTGCGGAGGGCCGCGTCAGTCCAAGAAATGACAAACAGTCCCTCGAGTTCAGCCCGCGGCGGGCCCCCGCAGCCCCCGCTCCGCAAGCGCCCCCCCCCGCGCCCTCCCCGCACCCCGCCGGCCCCCCGACTCCCGCGTGGCGGCTCCGCGTCCCTCCCCGGCTCGAATCCCCGGGCACGGACGGTCCGGAGCGCACAGCGGTCGCGCTACCCCCGGGACCCCGCCGCGCCCCCCGCGGATCGGGACCCCGCCGCGCTCACCGTGGCCGGGGTGCCCGACATCCTGCGGCCTCTAGAGAAACGACTGAACGCGACGACAGAGCCCAAGATGGCGGGTTAAGAGACAAAGGCCCTAGCAACAGCGAAAGCCCGCCCCCCTGCTGGCTTTCACTCCTGCTTCTGATTGGACGTGACTTCAGAATGACTGGAGAGGGCACCAACCCATGAGCGAGCGAAGGGAGCGGCACAAGTTCTTGTATGCAGATGTTTCCAGACCAGGCTGGCGGGGGGGGGGGGGGGGGGGGACGACACTGTTCCCCAGCTGAGCATTTACATTTAACCGTGCTGGCTGCGAGTTATATATGAATAATTATAATAATCATATAATATTATTATAATAGTATATAGTATATGGTTTATTATATTATAATTATTATAACTATAATTATATATAAATATTCACACGTGGATAGATTGTGACAAATTATCAAAATTTCTTATAAAAGTTTCAAATGTTCTGTTTTTAAAAAAATGTATTTATTTATGTGTGTGTGTGTGTGTGTGTGTGTGTGTGTGTGTGTGTGTGTGAGAGGGCACTGTGTGTCCCTGTGGAGGACCAAGGGTGTCTTTGGGAATCATCCTGGATTGCTTCTACCTCTTTCTTGCTTCCCTCTGGGATTTCTCAGGCTTCGCCCACCAGGGCTGGAGGTGCAGGCTGTTGCCATTTCCACCTGGTGTTTTTTACATGGGATCTGGAATCCGAACTCAGGACCTTCAGCTTGCAAGACAGAGTCTTGAGCCCTAAGTCATCTCTCCAGCCCCTCAAATTCTTTTTTAAGGAGACAGTCAGAACTTTGAATGGAAAGCAATTTTCTAAAGTAGCCACGCCCAATACAAAATGAATATGAACCAAAAATCCTAACTTTTTAAAGTTTGGTTTATTGTGTATGTGTGAGTTTGTGTGTAAAAACCTGGTATATTTGTGTGTGTGTGTGTGTGTGTGTGTGTGTGTCTGTCTGTCTGTCTGTCTATATATAACAGAGAAAGAGAAAGAGAGAACTCATGCATTGACCTACTTATGGAGTTCAGAAGACAAAATTCAGGGGTCAATTCTCCTTCCACCATGTAGGTTCTGAAGATAGAACTCGGGTAGTTAGGCCTGCAGGTAAGGCTGCAAATGCCCAGTAAGCTGTCTTGCCAGCCCAGAATCGTAAAGCTTTGTTAAATGCTAGATTAGTACACCAAGTAGAGGGTCACATGATGGTGCTGTCATACCTATTTCTCATATTTTTGTCCTCATTCCTTCCCACCCTCACTGTTTCCTGCCTGAATTCCTGCACCTCTCAGGCTAGTTTCCTTCCTCCCATGTTAGCCAGCCCCTAGCTTTCATATGGTGTGGATTCCAAGAAGTGTACATTTACTTTACTGTAGTCACCTAAAAAGTCAAAAACCGGTGACATAAAGACCTACCCTATGAAAACTGATTTGACATTCTTTTTTATTCTTGAGATAGGAGAAATTTGAAAATATGCACGATGCACCACTCCACCTGCACATAAATTATTTCCCTGCCTCTTGAAACTACATGTGTAGGTTTTTATTTCCAACACAAAGAAAATTATTGTGCTAGAAATACCTTTTCTATGGAAGAAAGTGACAATGATACTGATATGTCTGCAGAGAATGCATTGTCGCCTTGCAGCAATGCACCCAAATAAGTACACACCTTGCTCTTTGATTTTAGCTGGGCAAAGCTGTGTTCTAACACCAGAAACTATAGTAAGGCAAATCCACACAGCATACACTCTCTGTGATAATTAGATAC
The DNA here is from genome assembly GCA_023101885.1 of Typhlomys cinereus. Lineage (NCBI taxonomy): Eukaryota > Metazoa > Chordata > Mammalia > Rodentia > Platacanthomyidae > Typhlomys > Typhlomys cinereus. The sequence goes on along the minus strand of JALPQD010000830.1, from coordinate 67,435 downwards.
ATGTATCAACTGGACAGTTTGTAGCAGTTCCCCGCATGATTGCTGATAAATCACCATCAAACGGCTTAAGGGAACAAGGGGTTTATTTTCTTATGACAGTCCGGTTACAGTTCTCAGTCCGCTTGACAGGAGAGCTCACACTAACACCAGGGTGGAGGGAACTGGCCAAACTATCTCTGCATAATGGCTGAGAAAGGGATGATCCTCACTTGCCAGACCAGCATGTCTGGCCAAGTGTACACAAGGATGCCAACTTTCTCAACCAGCTCTCTGTATTTTATGCCAGGGCCTAATCCCACCCACCATAGGCTAGGCCTTCCCCATCAGCTAGACAATCTCCTGCAGGTTTGCTCTGGGCTTAACTCAACCACTAATTTTCTATAAACATGCCCAGAGCTCAAACCTTCAACTGTCACTTGATACCTGGGCCTAACTATGACACAGTTGTAGGCTGAGCTTTGAACACAGCTGTAAGGAATTAATAATTAAGGTGAGCCCTTGAGCAACGCTGCAGGAGATCGTATGATTGATGTGGAAGACCCAGCCTGTGGTGGATGTTGCTTTCCAGGGGTTGACTGGATAAAAAAAAGAGCAAGCAGAGAGAATTGCCCTCTCTTTTGCCAAGTGTTGATCAGCTTTGTGGAACTCACTGTTGCCACCTTTTGTCTCTGCTATTACCTTTCTTTGCTGACATCGGAGCCAAGCAACTTTGGTCCTCCAGTGTGGCTGAGGTTCATGGGCTCTTCCCTTCAGTCTTTGGGATTCCTGGGGGACCCTCAGATTTTATCTTGTAAGTCAATCCAATAAATTCCATATATGTTCGTGTGTGTGTGTGTGTGTGTGTGTGTGTGTGTGTGTGTGATTTTTTTTTTTTCTCTCAGTTCTGTTCCTCCAGAGAACCCTGACTGATAACAATCTTCTGGAAAGACTTTTTAAAAATCATCCAACTTCAGGCTGGAGAGATGCTCAGGGATTAAGAGTCTGCTTTGCAAGCAGAAGCAGAAACATTTTCCTCCAAAACACACAACTGCCATCTTTGTCTGAGATAATGAAGATCACATCTGTTGTCGATGGACGTGCCTTCAGAAATAGAGTGGGCACTGGAGAGTGGCTCATGGGTTAACATTCTGCCTCCAAACCAGAAAGACTTGAGCTCAAATCCTGGACCCCATACAAAACCACCAGGCACTTCCAGCCCTGGCAGGTGGAGCCTGGGAATTCCCAGAGCAAGCTGGCTAGCCAGACAAGCCCTAGTGGTATGCTTTGGGTTTAATTAGAGACCCTGACTCACAAGAGTAAAGTGGAAGAGAGATGGAGGATGATTCCTGTTGCAGTCCGCCTGCATGGTTGCTGATAAATGACATCACACAACTTAAGGGAACAAGGAGTTTACTTTCTTACGACAGTCTGGTTACAGTTCATAGTCCAGCTTGACGGGAGAGCATGCACCAACACCAGGGCCGAGGGAACTGGCCACCATAACGGCTGAGAGATGGACAATCCTTACTTGCCAGACCAGCATGTCTGGCCAAGTATACAGAAGGATGCCCACTCTCTCAACCAGCTTTCTGTGATTTATCCAGGGCCTAATCCCACCCACCATGGGCTGGGTCTTCCCCAGTAGCTAGACAATCTCCTTCAGGTTTGCTCTGGGCTTAACTCAACCATCAACTCTCTACAACTGTGCCCAGAGCTCAAACCCTCAAGAGTCAAGTTGACACCTGTGCTTAACTATGACAATTCCCAATATCACCACTGGGCCTTCGCAAGCACACACACTCAAGTGAACTCCTGTATATAAATACACACACACACATACAAGAGGATTCAGGGCCAGAAAGGAGTGGGCTAAAGTCACCGGAATTCAGTACACTAGTTGATGGAGCCATGGGTAGCTGGGAGACGGAATAATGAGAACATCTGAACACCAAATTTCAGTTCCCTGGAAACCACAGGAGGGTCCCAGGAGTTGGGAGTCGTAGTTCACTGGGGAAGGAAACCTAGGAGCCATGGTGTGTTTATGGAATGGAGAGCGTGGTACGTATCTACAGGGTGCCACGCTTCTCTGCTTAGCTCAGGAAGTCGGCCCATCACTCGCCATTTGTGGCTTCCGGAGCACATGAGGTTGTCCTCCCTGAATCTCCCCACAGGATTGTGTCTCGTGGATTGCCAGTTGGTGGGAAGTTTTACATCACGTGGCAGATACCTGCCTCATGTCAGGAGGTTACTGATCTGGGCAATGAGCCTTCCAGAAGGTCCAGTTGGGGCTAGCTCTGCTTTCTGAGAGACTCAGCTATAAGGGCCAAGTCTCTCACTCTGCATACTTTGGAGATTCTTCAGGCATCACTTTGTGCTCTAAGGGATCTAGATTTAGACTTCCTGAATATACCCTCTGACCTCATAGAGGCTGCTGGGAATCCTGTGCATGAGGCTGAGGGGGAAGGGCAAGGAGATAGAAGGGTGTTTATAGCCTGGATGCCTACCAAGTGCCAATCCCTACTCTGAGTTCCTGATGGGTTCAGGCCACTAATCCCAGCCGCCTGGGAGACACAGGCAGGGGGAATCCAAGTTCAAGTTCAGCCTGGCCACAAGTGTGGTTGAGATTGCTCATTGAGTGCGGCACCTGTGCACAAATCTGGCCACCTTAGTTTTAACCCTGAGATGCCCATAGTGGACAATGAGATGCCCTCTGACCTCACAAGGCTGTTGTGAATCTATTCCCCTGTTCTCTCTCTCTCTGAAGTGTAAGGTATTTGCTCCAAAATCACGCACCACAACAGGACCAGATGGAAGTTTGATGGAGCCCCAGAACCGCGGGGCCAATCGTGAAAAAAGGGAGAGAAAGGCTTGGGTGAAAGCATGGCCAGTCCCTGACTTACTTTGATCCCCTGGCTGCCACTGAGAATCAGGAGGGCATGGGCTTGTCCAAGCGCCAAATGGCCACCAGGGGGCAGTGACCATCAAGCAGCAGTACAGAGACCGCAATTCTTTTTTTTTTCTAACATGAAGTATTTTAAAATAAAGTGCCATGAACTTGGCTCACTAGTATTGCCGGAGGTAGATTTCCCACTAGCGGAATTTTCAAACCTGGCCCCACCAGCGCTGTCAATCAAAAGTCAGAGAGGAAACCAACAGAAAGTTTCTATTTTTGATCCCCCAAAAGTTCATAAAAGGGGCACCCGAGGGTCCAGGGCTTCAGAGCCAGATTGGAGAGGTCGTGCTTCCTCTCTGACCCCCAGAATACCCAGAATACTACTTCTTGCTCCCCCTGATTCTCCCAAGCGGGTGTCCCTCCCTTCCCTGCTTTTTAATACATTTTACTTAAAACCATTCAAGCGTACGTCCTGGCTTCAATCTTCCAGTCTGGGATGCAAGAAACTGGACAGAGATCCTGTAACATTTTAGGGCTCTGCTAAAATGCCCGTAGGAATCCTTAGGTTCCGTATCCAGTTACAGAGCAAGAGCGAGAGAGAGAGGAGAGAGAGAGAGAGAGAGAGAGAGAGAGAGAGAGACAGAGAGACAGAGAGACAGAGAGACAGAGAGACAGAGAGACAGAGAGAGAGAGAGAGACAGACAGAGAGAGAGAGAGAGAGAGAGAGAGAGAGAGAGAGAGAGAGAGAGATCAGATCAGAGACAGACAGCAATTCACCGAGGCGTGCAGAGGCTGTGATCCACACGCCCCGCTTCCCTCCCCGGCTGCGCACGCTGCCGCATGCTCCAGGTCAGAGCCGGGGTTCGAGTCCCCCCACGTCCCCGCCGCACAGCGGCCGCGGCTGCGTTCCTGCAGGGAAAGTCACTCGCTTAACAGACTGCGACCGCATCCCGGGACATCGCCTGGAAATCGCTGTAGTAAAGCGGTTTAAGAAACAAGAAAGTTGTTATGCAGCCAGGGATTGGTGACACCCACCGTCACTCAAGATAGAAACCTATGGCGGCCGCGAGAAGTGTCCACTCAGATGCGCGGGCGGACACGGGGGCGGGCCCCGCAGTGCCGCAGGCCGTTCTCTCCGGGCCCGTGGCGCGCTCGCCATCTTGAGTCTGTCGCGGTGTCCCCAGCGCCCCGGAGGTCCCGTGATCGCGGCGCGCGGCTGCGGGGACGCGGGATGGCGGGCGATCGGGCCGTGGTGAGTGCGGCGCCCCGCGGGGCGCGGCCGCTGTGCACCCGGGCCGTCTGTGCCCGGGGACTCGAGCCCCGGCCCTGTCCTGCGGGGTGCTGGGGTCCCGGCGCGCGGCTGGGGACCGCGGCCGCAGGGACTTGCGTAGCTCACCGGGTGCTGGCCGTAGGGCTCCCCACTGCGCCCTCCGAAGCCCAAGGGTGATCCCCGGGTTTTCCTCGTCTCGTGTCCTTTTTTGCATTTTTTCCTTTCCTTCTTCCTCCTTAACTGATATTCCAGCCCAGTCTCTGCTTGACTTTGCCATTTTCCTTCCCTTTCCTCCCGAGTAGCTGGCATTGCCCAGCTCCTGGCCCTTCTTGGAGGAAGTGAAGACAGGTGCCAGGGCAGACACTGGCACTTGTCAGGAGCCCAAACACTGACTGTTCTCTTCTGCCCTCCCTGCACCTCCCGTGTGTGGCTGCTGGAGGTGGGTTTGCAATAAGGGGACAGGGGAACTCACCAAGCCTCTCAGGCGGCTAGAGGACCACAGATTAGACCCAGGGTGTGTGGACCCCCCGCCCCCCACTTCTAATCAAGGAAACAAGAACAAGCCTGGTGATTTAGAGCCGCAGCTCAGAGATTCAGGAACATGGGAGACGGGCCAGATAGGGCCTCAAAGTCACACGGGGTTCATCTGGCCGTGCTCACCAAATGACACAGGGTCTCTCTGAGGTCTGTATGTGCCCAGGTTCTTGGGTTCAGGATTCGAAGATTGAAACCAGAACACTGGCACAGGAGTAAGGCAGAGTTTATTAGCGGAGAGAAAGAATGGTGCAGATGTGAATCCCCGAGGGGCAAGAGACCCCTGGAGAGGACTCCAGGCATGGAGTCTGTGAGGGGCAACGAGCTGGAAGGGAACTCACTGGTCTCCAGAGGTGGAGTACCATGAGAGGCAAGGGAGCCAAAGATAGCTGCCAAGTCAAGATTAGTTATATGCCTAGGAACACCTGGAAAAATGGCTTTTCCTCATTGCTTAGCTCCAGTTTCTGTAGACCTGAATGGAACTTTTGGTCCTCCACATCTCATTGGTCTGCCCATATTGGGGCCCAATCCAGTTGATCTTGGGCTGCACCTGGAGATAGGGTTTATGTACTATAGAAAGCTAATCTCGGGGCTGGAGAGGTGGCTCAGGGGTTAAGCCTCTGCCTTGCAGGCGGAGGATCCTGAGTTCGGGTCCTAGACCCCACGTATAGACGCCGTGGGGAAGCAGGGGCGGCCTGCGTTTCTGGTCCTGGTAGGGCGGAGCCTGTGAATCCTGGGGCAGAGTAAACCAAGAGGAGGTGGAGGCGGTCCATGGTGGTTCCCGAATTCGCCCGTGGTTCTACACACAGATACATACATACACATGCACACACGCACAATTGAATAAAAAAAAAAAAAGGCTAATCTCCATATCCTCTCCTGAACAGAGAGTTGGGGAAGTGTGTTCCTCCAGGGTAATACCAGCAGTGGGAGATGACCTTCCAAGATCTTCAGAGACCATCCCAGCATGGCTGCTCCAAAACTGCCTAAATGACAGTGGTCTTTCAGATTCTTCTATGGTTTAAGTCCTGGCACTGAGGCTAGAGAAGAAGCCTTTGGAGATTCCCGATGCAAGGAGGGGGACTGCACCCACAGTTGCACATAGGACACAGGGGTTTCTGGGATTCTTGTATGGGTATTCTTTTGTCTTTTCCAGTCTGACATTGTAATACTTGCCGCCTTGGACCCTGTCCTGTTTGTTTATTGTTTGGGGATGGTTTTTCCTGCATTGTGTCTCTGTAGCTCCAACTGGCTTCTGTCTTATGCAGTCCTCCTTGTTCCCCTGAACCCTGAGTTTACAGACTTGAGCCCCCACTTCCAGAGCCTGCCCTTTTTTTATCTTCCCGTCTGTCTCTGTCTTGGCGGCTCTCTGAGTGTGTCTTCCGGGCCTGTATAGTAGCTTAGCGCCACACTTCCAGCCCCAGAGTCAGCGTTTACATTGTGGAACTCATGATTGGTAGATTTCATTTGATTTTCTTCTTTGCATTTGTGTGTGTGTGTGTGTGTGTGTACCCAGAAGGCACTTCAGGGTGTGTTCCTGTGGAGGGTCACGGGTGACATCAGTAATCCTCTATTGCTCTACTTTCTTACTTTGCTCTGGGATTTCCCAGGCTTCAACATCCAGGGTCAGAATTTCAGGCCACCACCCCATATACCTGCGTTTTTATGTGGGTCTGAGGATGTGAACTGGGAGACAAAGATTTTAGCCCTAGCCCTCATGTTATTTTACATGCTTGGGTTTACATGTGCCTTTCTAGTTTTTTTTTTTTTTTTTTTTTTTTTCTGGAAAACTCTTTAATCATACTTTCTTTTACATATATATTTTTAACTAATTTGTGCATGGTGTGTGTGTGTTTGTGTGTGTGTGTATCAAAGAGCACTGTGTGTCCCTGTGGAGGCCAAAGGGTGACTTCAGAAATCATCCTGGATTGCTTCTACCTTCTTTTTGCTTTGCTCTGGGATTTCCCAAGCCCATCCACTAGGACTGGAAGTACAGACCACAACTATTTCTGCCCGGCTTTTGGAATCTGAATGCAGGACCTTCTGCTTACCAGGCAGAGTCTTAACCCCTGAGTCATCTCTCCAGCCCTAATTATACTTTCTTGAATTGCTAACACACAAGTATGATCATTTGTATAGATTTGTGTTTCTCCCATGGTGCATAATTCATCAATCTCTCTGTCTCTCTGTCTCTGTCTCTGTCTCTCTCTCTCTCTCTCTCTCTCTCTCTCTCTTTCACACACACACACACAGTGAGGTGCCGTTTTCTGTTCTGAGGACTGAATTTTCATGTTGAAGAGAAATGTGTCATTACAGGGGTCCATATCATTCGAGGACGTGGCTGTGGACTTCACCTGGGAGGAGTGGCAGCGTCTGGACACTGCTCAGAGGACCCTCTACAGGGACGTGATGCTGGAGAACTACAGCAGCCTGCTGTTCTCGGGTGAGTCTGATTCCCCTGTAACCTCAGTAGTGATTCCTTTCTTTTTGGTCAATACTTAGGGGAACCATCACTAACTTCGAACCATTTATGTTTTTTATTTTATTTTGTGTGTGCCCAGTTGTTTGTGTCTATGTGCCTGTGTGTATCAGAGGGCACCCTATGTGCCTGTGGAGACCCAAGGGTAACTTCAGGAATTATTCTAGATTACCTCTGCCTCCTTTTTACTTCTCTTGGGATTCCCTGGCATTTGCATTCCAGAGCAGAAAGTGGAGGCCACCACCATTTCTGCCCGGCTTTTTTATGTGGGGACCCAGGACCCAAACTCAGGTCCTGCTTGTGAATCTTAACCCTGAGCCATCTGAACAGCCCTCATTTATACTTTCTGAGACAGAGTGTAATATACTCCATGCTAGTCTCAGACTCACTATATAAATGAAGTTGGTCCTGAATTTCTGATTCTCTTACTTCCACCTCATGAGTTCTAGCCTGGTGCTGAGGTTGGACACAGGTCTTTTTGCATGCTAGGCTGACACTCTGCCAGCTGAGCTTCATCCTGTCTGTTTTGCTAGCTTTTAAGACTGATTGGATATTGTCCTTCTCAACTAACTTACGGTAAGCCACACATTAATGGTGAATAGTATGGCTTGCGATGCATGTCTGTAACATGAAATCATCAGATGTAGGAAACTGTGAGTCTGTTCCCAAGGTTATACTTCTATGTTTATGGAACATTTAAAATCTCTCTGGTAAGGGGCTGGAGGGAGGGATCAGGGGTTCTGTACAGTATGTACAAATCTATATATTTACCCCTGACAACACACAGGAACAGGACAGAGACATAATGAATTGATTTTTTTATTTTTGCTCCAGCAGCACAAACTTTTATTAGTATGAATTGAAATTTTAAATTTTTTTATCTATTATTTATTCAATTGTGCATGTGTGCGCGTGTGCGTATGTATGTGTGTGTGTAGAACCACGGACAAATTCAGGAACCACCATGGACCGCCTCCACCTCCTCCTCGTTTTCTCTGCCCAGGGATTCACAGGCTCCGCTCTACCAGGACCAGAAACGCAGGCCGCCCCCGCTTCCACCTGGCGTCTATACGTGGGGTCTAGGATCCCAACTCAGGACCTTCTGCCTGCAAGGCAGAGGCTTAACCCCTGAGCCACCTCTCCAGCCCCCAGAATGAATTGAATTAAAGAAAATTAAATACTAATATTTTGAACCATTTGAGCAGTTTTTAAATATTTCTTGTATCTATCAGAAAGGAAACACATTCTGAATTTCTGAGTGATTTGTTCTTGATACAGATGTAAGGTAGGTATGAGGTATTTGACTTTGTATTCTGAAACTTAACTTACATGATTATCCTCTTTCTTGGAATTGTGAATTCTTTCTTGTATCACATCATTTAGCCTGAAAACAAAAGGCATCTCCTCTGTTTTCTGCTTTGATCCTCTGTTCGTTTCCCTCGGCTTGTGTCTGTGGAAAGAGACTTGCAGTGCTGCATTGCAGACTGATGACATGTAGGTAGGTCCTTGTCTTGTTCCAGATCTTAGGAGAAATAGCCTCGGGTCGTCCCCATGTGCTAAGTGCAGGATGTTGGCTTGTTCTGCATAACCACTATTGGAAGGTTATAGTATGTACCTAATTTATTGAGGGTTTTTCTGATGGTGTAATTGAATTTTATAAAATCCTTTAAGGCTCTATTCTAATTTTCACATGACTTTTTTGTTCATCGTGTGGATCTGGTAGTTTCCACCCATGACTTTTCACATGGTGGATGCTGCATCCCTGAAATGAATCACACTGATCATAGTTTATAATCCTTTTTTGTGCTATTAACTTGATAGCCATTTTAGTTGATTAATTTTGTTCCAGTGTTCATCAGGGATTGTGGTTGTGTAATTGTTTATTGAGTTCCTGCCTTATTGTGAAATCATTTAATGTCTCTTGCCTTTTACCCTTTTTTTTTTTAATTTCTATAATCGAGCTGTTTCTCTTTTTAAAAATTTCCTTTAAATTTTCATTCATTTTGTGTGTGCGTGTGTGTGTGTGTGTGTGTGTGTGTGTGTGTGTGTGTGTGTGTATCAGAGGGCACTGTGTGTCCCTGTGGAGGACCAAGCAATCCTGGATTGCTTCTACCTCCTTTTTGCTTCACTCTGGAATTTCTGAGACTCCGCCTACCATGGAGAGAAGTTTTTTATAAGGGACCTGAAACATGCTGTCCTGGACCTTGCGAGGCAGAGGGTCAATCCCTGAGCCACCTCTCCAACCTCAGCTGTTTCTCTGTGGTTTCTTCCTGGTGCTGTGTTCTGGCTACTCACTGGTCAGTTTGTCCTACCTAATAGCATATGAGTTCCTGTTACATCTTCCTCTGTTTCTCTCCTACTGTCCTCTGTTTACTTAGACTTTCCTAAAGCCACCATTGTGTGTGTCGCCTGCAGCTGAATGCCACTGCAGCGTGAGCATCCAGTCAGGAGGATGCGAGTGACATCCTTCTCCAAGGAAGTTTCTGACCTTGAGACTCCCATAATGCAGTTCTTTCCTTTCACCAGGAGCCAACTGACCATTTGGTACAATTCGTGTGCTGTTTCCCCTACAGGCCACTGCGTGACCAAGCCTGGGCTGATCCTCAAGTTGGAGCGTGGATTTGGGCCATGGTTCACTGGAGAACCCGCACCCTGCACTCACCCAGGTCAGTGAGTGGAGCCTGGGCAGGGGAGGGCAGTAGGCAGAGAGCTCCTGGGTCTTCTTGACCTGTTTCTACCAACTCTTGTTCAGCGTGTTACCCAGGACAGGTGTTATTGTTTATTTATTTTATGTGCATGTGCACCCCACACATGGAGGTCAGGGGACGCTGTCAGGAACCCAAATCCCTGTGGTGCTGGAACTGAAAACCTTGTCTAGGAATGGACCAAAGTGTGCCTGCTGCCTGCAGACTGGCATCTGCGTCCCAGGAGAACCTGCGGTTCTGGCCAGTGTTCGCTGCAGTGCTGCAATTTTCTCTGGCGCTGTCCTGCAGTTACGTTTCTTTTGTAGTTAGACGACACTTAGATTCAGGCAGCAAAGGGTTCCAGAAGGGATATAGTGATTTGATCTCCTGGGGTCTTTATGTGTCCAGGTTCTTGTATCCGGGAGTTGAAGATTGAAACCAGAACACATGTAGAGAATGAAGGCACAGTGTATAAAAGGAGAGAAAGGAAGGAACTCATGGATGTGAATCTGTGACAGGCAAGAGAGCCCTGGACAACTCATGGGCTCCAGATATGCAATGGAGCATGAGGGGCAAAGAGAGCCCCTGTGTGTATGTTAATTTGAAAGTTCAAACCACCTTTGAAGTTGTTAATGACAAGTATTAGATTTATCCCTGGTCTTTGAAGTTAGCTAGGATATGGAATGAATCATGTTTAAAATTTTTTTTCATTCTGATGTATATTCTGTGTCATAGTTAGGCACAGGTGTCAATGCGACAGTTGAGGGTTTGAGCTCTGGGCACATTTGTAGAGAATTAGTGGTTGAGTTAGGCCCTGAGCAAACCTGCAGGAGATTGTCTAGCTGATGAGAAAGTCCCAGCCCATGGTGGGTGGGACTAGGCCCTGAAATAAAATAGAGAGAGCTGGTTGAGAGAGTTGGCATCCTTGTGTACACTTGGCTAGACATGCTGGTCTGGCAAGTAAGGATCGTCCCTCAGCTGTTATATGGAGATGGTATAGCCAATTCCTTCGGCCCTGGTGTTGGTGTGAGCTCTCCTGTCAAGCTGGACTGAGAATTGTAACCAAACAATGGTAAGAGAAAATAAACCCCTTGTTCCCTTAAGCTGTTTGATGGTGATTTATCAGCAACCATGCAGGCGAACTGCTACATTCTGTTAGTGTCATTACACTTTGTGCGTGTGTGCCCATATTCCTAATGATTGGGGATTCTGCTGTTGATCCTTAGGAATATAAGAAATTATACAGAAAGATACTACCATTCGGTATCATGCATGCTTTTCACTGTTTTACTTTCTTGAAAGACGTACACAGAAATTATTTACATATTACTGCTACAAAGATTTTGCACAAGAAATTAATGTTACATTCTCTCCAAGGTTCCATTTGTTGATAGGCTTGCCTTCAGTCTAGCTAAGCATATCTCTTATGTATTCCATATTCTTTCTTTACTTTTTCCCTTTGGCAGTGTCCTGTTGGTCTGAGTTACTTTTTCCGGCCTTTTTCTTTTCCACAGTGACCAACAGAATATAAAAACAAAGTGGTTCATTAATATTACATATTAGGAAAATGTATTACTTATTATGAATAGGATGATTTCAGGAAAGAAAGGCAGAACATGATCTTGAAAATTTCCATTTAATATGCTTCTATAAGACATTGTGTGTCAATCCACAATTTCCTGATAAAATTTTCATAACCATTTCATGTTAAATAAAAGCATTGATTTCCATTTTAGAAAAAATGTCTACTTCCTGTAGAGGAAAGATATATGTGAAAAGAAGAATTCCTAGGAAATAATCTTCTTTTTCTGAGGATAATTTGCATAAGAAAACACATGCAGGATTCTAGCACACTTTATCAGACCAATATGAACTACTGGGCATATACAAGCATAGTCCTTTCTCTTGCGTATAGCTCTTCTGAAGAAAGAATGTTGGACTCCTTCCTAAAAATGTCATGTACAAGAACGATTGCTACTGAACATGCAGAGAAAATGTGATGTGGCATCCCACGTTAAAGAAAATGGAACCTTGGAGAGAATGTAACATTAATTTCTTGTGCAAAATCTTCGTAGCAGTAATATGTAAATAATTTCTGTGCACGTCTTTCAAGAAAGTAAAACAGTGGAAAGCATGCATGATACTGAATGGTAGTATCTTTCTGTATAATTGCTTATATTCCTAAGGATCAAGTACATCTGTTGTCATGGTTTGGATGTGATTTGTCCTTCACAGGCTCACATGTTGAATCTTTAGTTGTTTGGGAAGGTCGTGCATCTTGGTCATGGTTTCATGGAATGGGAAGGTCAAGACCAAGGTCCCTGCTGGATGAAGGCGGTCACACAGGCAGACTTTGAGATTGATTAGCCCCACCCTACTTCTGGAAAGGGTCTGCTCTTGTACCTGCAGTTTTGCAGCTTTCAGCCTCTTTGATGGATATGACTTAGGCCACTTCCAGCTTCTGCCAGCCAACCATGCCTTTCTTGCCTTAATGGGCTGTATCTGCTCTCTGGAACCACAAGGTGAATAAATCTCCCTTAGGTGCCTGACTTTGAGGGTCATCCCACAGCAGCAGAGAAGTGTGACTAGTATATTTGAGATTAGTATATGAAACGTTTCCTATGAAATGCTGCAGGAACATCTGTTCAACCCAGATCAGTTTGTAACTCAAGACCAAAGAAACAATTTCATACCAAAGTGTAATTCGGTGAGCCCCTGAGTTCCTTGCGGTTCCACAAGGGGGTGTTGGCAAAAGGTTATTTATGGAAGCCTTGGGCGACTCTAGTCAACAGTGCTGGAAAGTCTTATCCCCAGCATGGAAGAAAGCTTCCTAATAGCTGCAAAAATGGAATTCTCTTTTTGGTTAATCACTATACACAGTCTACCACCTCACCTAATGATGAGAACTTGAAAGTCATTGCAGTTATAGCAGAACTATATGCAAAATCACTTATTGAGAGAACAGCCAAAATCCCCAATGAGGGTCCGATGATGACTCTTCCTGCCTCCTTGACCTCCATGAGAATGCCAGCAGTAGATAGGTCTGATACTGAGAACTCTTGTAAGTAGTTACAGACGGTCACATAAAGCTATCAGCTATTTCTCAGAGGACCAAGATGTTCAACAATACATTAAAGCATTTCTGTGTTGATAGAACAGAAATGTGTAAGTATGCTTTATGCATCATAATGTTTTCTGTATCATTGTAGATGTTCTTCGTGGGAGTGTCTCGGATGAAACCAGCCAGGAAAATGAAGACAGACCTATGCGGCCACTGGGAATTAGCAACAGTCAAACATCCCTTCAAGAGATGAGGAAAGTAGGTAAAAACTTTGAAGGGGAGTGCAAACCATTTCAAATCTGACACACAGTGGAAATGTCAGGTTGTGCTTTCTGAGGAAATTGTCCCATAGCAGGATGTAGTGCTCGTGTACAGTTAACCTGGGAACATGCAGGCTGGAGAAGATCTTGAGCACTGTCACACACCTGAGAGACCCCTCTCTTACTCTGGGTAGCTCTGTCTCCCTAGGATTCAAAGATTATGGTGTTATGTTCATTTGGCCAGCGAAAGCCATTTTCCGCCTTCACGGAGGCTGTGATATGATACCATGGGGGTTGACGTACAAGTGCAAGCTTTCCCACATTCTTTGTATTCATAGGGTGTAGTTACTCCTGTGTGGAATCTTTGCTGTACAGTGAGAGCTTTCCTTATGTAGCACTTATGTCACAGTGTTGCTCACTTGAGGTGTAATCTGTGTCTTGTAACAATCTGTACTAAGACTGAGGTCCATAAATGAAAACATCTGGGGCTGGGAGGTGTCTCAGGGGTTAAGCCTCTGCCTTGCAGGCGGAAGGTCCTGAGTTCGGATCCTAGACCCCACGTAGCCCAGCGGAAGCGGAAGCAGCCTGCATTTCTGGTCCTGGTAGGGCGGGGCCTGTGAATCCCTGGGTAGAGTAAACAAGGAGGAGGTGGAGGTGTCCATTGTGGTTCCCGAATTTGTCCCTGGTTCTACACACACACACATCTACACATACATACACACACACATACACAATTGAATAAATAATAAAAAAATAAATGAAAACATCTAACAGGAAAGAAATACTAAAAATGAACTTATTTTGAAAACATACTTAAAGAAAGCATACCTGATTGAATCACAGTTACCACAATGTAGAAAAATCCCCATGCATGTAATGACTGTCATATGTTTTTCCTCAAGGCAGAAGGAAAGGTTTGGGAGAAAACCCAGCATGGTTCAGCAGCCTATGATTGTGAAGCTTCTGTGAAAAGCCTTAACCAGAAGTCACAGCACGGCAGGAAGGAGACATCTCCCACCCATGAGACGCCCTGTCAGTGTCAGGAATGTGGGAAAACTTTCCATTCTACATCCATCCTCACTACATATCAGAGAACAGCTCATATTGTACAGAGGCCCTATGAATGCAAAGAATGCGGGAAAGCTTGCACTTCCAAGTCAGCTCTCACTGTACAGCAGAGATTCCACACAGGAGTAACTACACCCTATGAATACAAAGAATGTGTGAAAGCTTGCACTTGTACGTCAACCCCCATGGTACCTCAGAGTGTTCACCTAGAATTAAAGCCCTATCAATGTAAAGAATGTGACCGAACTTTCTGCTCCATCTCAGATTTCATTGTACATCACAGAACTCACACAGGAGAAAAGCCCTATGAATGTACAGACTGTGGACAAACTTTCCTCCACAGGTCAGAGCTGACTGTGCATAGGAGAGCTCATGCAGGCGACAGGCCTTATGAATATGAAGAATGTGGGAAAGATTCTTATTGCAAATCACACCTCGCTGAACATCAAAGAGGTCATAGCAAAGTAAAGCCTTATGCATGCCTAGAATGCGGGAAAACTTTCATGTGGAAGGCCAACCTCACTGTACATCAGCGACGTCACACAGGAGAAAAGAACTACGAATGTAAAGAATGTGGTAAAGCTTTTCTACACAAGTCTGAGCTCACTTCACATAGTAGAACACACACAGGTGAGAAGCCATTTGAATGTAAAGAATGTGGCAAAGCTTTCTACTTCAAGCATGCCCTCAGTACCCATGAATTGACTCACACAGGAGTAAAGCCCTATGAATGTAAAGAATGTGGGAAAACTTACACCACTAAGTGGAACTTAAGAGTACATCATAGAACTCATACAGGTGAGAAACCCTTTGAATGTAAAGAATGTGGGAAATCATTCACGTACAACTCAAATCTTACTGAACATCATAGAACTCATACTGGTGAAAGGCCTTATGAATGTAAAGTATGCAATAGAACTTTCCACTGGAAGGCACTGCTGGATAAGCATTTTAAAACTCATACAGGTGAGAGGCCTTATCAATGTACAGAATGCAATAAAATTTTCTTCCACAAGCATTCCTTAAGATACCATCACAGAACACATACAGGTGAGAAGTCTTATGAATGTACAGAATGCAGTAAATGTTTCTACCACAAGTCATCTCTCGCTTCACACCAGAAAACTCATAGAAGTAAAAAGTCCTATTAATGATTGCAATGAAGGTTTGCATTGCTGTTAAGATCTCCCTGAACATGGGTGGAGTGCTTCCTGTGCAAGTGAAAGTACTGGAATCCAGATTCCTAGATCCCGCATACACTGCCTTGGTGGCCTAGCAGCCTGGCCAGAAGGCAGAATCTGGAAAGTCCCAAAATGAGCTGGTTAACCAGTCTGTCCCTGTAAGAAAGCTCTGGGTTTAGTTTGAAACCCATACTCAAATTAAGTTGAGGATTAATTCAGGGTGATTTGTGGTATCTAGTGCAGTCCTCCACATGCTGTATATTGACATGTGGGCTGACAAACACATGTACCCATGTACATGAAAATAGAATTTTGCAAAATAATGTATGCAAATAAATATTACATGGGAGTGATATCTTACATGTTTAAGCTATGTAGGGAACTTCATAACAATCATTTAATATAAAAGAATCCCCATGAGCCCCCTAGGGATGGAAGGAATGCCAGGATGCCTACAGGAACTTGATGTTTACATGACGTCTTTGAATGTGTATGGATGACACTGGCAAACACAAAGAACATGAGACCTTTGTACTCTAACCTGGGAAAACATGGATGTAGAACTTGTGCAGAACACAGGAAGCCCGTCTAACTGCAAGTGTCTTCATAAGTCGCTCATGATAGAAATGTGGAGATTGTGACCAGTCTGTCCTCATTAAACATTAAGGTCTTGCACAAGGAAAGTCTTGTAGTATATCACAATGTCAACTGATACTGGAATACTCAGGACAGCTGAAGCTCCTGTAATGTGAAGGACACAGGAAAAGTGAAAAACAAGTCAGAACCACAAAGCCAGAGTAGTGAGAGACTATGTAGAAGAAATGACTTCTCCAAGTATACATCCATTACGAGCATACTTGGTTGCTTGTACAACTGATTCATGAAGACTTAGATCAAGCCTATCCTCAGCCACGGGGTAAGACACACCTTGTGAATGAAATTTCCATTTGAACTTGCTGGCCAAGTGGGTCAATTGTTTGTAGGGCTGATGAAGTAGCTCCATCTAAAATGATGGAGCGTTCTCACATACCTGGCGACCTGAGTTCATCCCTAGGAGGCCACATGGTGGAGGGAGGAAATTGACTTCTCAAAGTTGTCCTTCAACTTACATCCATGTACCATGGCATGCATGTTTCTCTGCCTGTCCTTCAAATAAAAATTTTTACAAGCTTTTAAATATTTATTTGAGTTCAGATAGTGCAGAGCAGCTTAAGCTCAGCTGTCCTTCCACCCGTGGGCCTCCACAGTCACACTCAGGTTACCAAGATTCCCTCAGCTTCCTTCACTTGATGATGCATGCTGCAAGAGCAGAGGAGGTTATGGGTTTGAGTCCAGTCTCTCAGCTGCAGCTTCCTGCGACCCGAGACTGCAGACAAGCCTTAGCTCTTGGCCTCTTCTCCCCAGGAATGAATGTGCACGGGAATTTGGGCATAGAGAGGTGATGTTGTGGGTTAAGGGTATCTGCAGCTACCCCCGGCAGCACAGATTACACTCTCATGGCTTGGTTCTGCTGTCCCAGGAACATGTGGGCAGAACCTCACACTTTATGAGGGACCACCAGTCAGAAAAGCTACTAGTGTTCTGAGGGCTCATGAAGGATACAGACAAGGAAAGCAGAATTGTAGGAGGAAGATCTTGTCCTCGCAGGTTCGAGCAGAGTCCTGGGCTGCGGTTGTGATCTGTGTTTACTAGTCTTGCAGCCCTAGGGTCTTGTCAGCTCTAGAGTCCTGCACAGAACAGAATCTGCCCATCTGAGGCCTGACCAAGACAATGTCTCCATTTTCTCCTTGTGCTGTACATTAACCATGGTTCTATTGAGGGACACAATCAAGAAAATGGGTAGTGTTATATAGATGCATAGAGAGAGCCAGCAGGAACATTAATTTGGCTTGTGGTGTAAATTCTAGGTAGCCTGCAGAGCCGCAGTCCTTGAAGCGGAATATCTCAGCAGCCCCATCTGGTGCTGAGGGTCTGCAGGATTGTTGGGAGCCAGAAATCGACAGTTCACACTGAAAGATTGAAAGAAATTGGGTTCCAGTGTTGGCGAAGAACTTCACAATCAGAGAAGATGAACTTGGCAGTATTGTCAGTACAAGGAGAGGGTCGTTTGCTTGTTTATTTTTTAATTTCTTTTTATCAGATCAGCTATCTGTATCTAGGCTCATTCAATTTCAAACAACTTAAAGTTTTCGGGTTCAGGAGGAAGCAGAAAAAGAAGGGGCTGGAGAGATGGCTCAAAGCTTACACTGATTGCTTCCAAGCAAAAATGCATTTGTTGGGATCCCAGATCTCATGCAACAATGCCGTGTAGAAATGGCGGGGGCTGCATTTCTGGCCCTGTATGGCAGAGCCTGGGAAACCACAGAGCACAGCAGTAAGGAGGTAGAGCGATCCCTGACCTTTCCCAAAGTCACCCTTGGAGCCTCCAAAGGCACACACACCAAAGTGTTCTTTTCTGCATATCCAAACCCCACATGCCAAAAAGAAAAAAATATAAACAGAAAAGCATGAAGACTTTCTCCTCTTCTTATCATCAGACTGAATCTTCACAAAGGCAGAAGTGCCTGTACCCACAATCATGGAAGCATAGTTCCTGATTCCTTTCCTCCTACTCCACATTCAAAGCCTCTGCCTGCTGGTCTGTATCCTCCCTCAGTGGCCAGCAGGCACTTACAAGCCTGCACTTGGTCACCTCGTGGGGACAGGGGGTAACTCACTCCTCGCTGTCCTTTGCCCCGCCCCCAAGCCCAGGTAGTACATAAATTCTGTCCTACCTTCCGTTCCTGTTTTTCTACCTTGCCCTTAGTCTGGGCTGTCATAACCATGCAGCCAAAGAATCTTGTTCTAGAAAGTGATGTGTGGCTGTGAAGCTGAAAGAACTTGGCACCAAGCTGTCATGTGGCCGATGAGCCTTTGCAACAGTTTGCTGTGAAAAATATGGGGAATTCTGGGACTTTCAGAACTGCTTTGAGAGTTTACACTTAACACTGAGCTCTGGGTTTGGCTGAGCGCCTCAGTTTCTACAGAATCAGAAAAGTGATCAGGGATGTTTCCCACTGTCAGTCTGAGGACTAAAGCATAGTGCATTTACTCAAATGCAAACACAAACACACACCTGCATGTAACACACAGACATGAAAATGGGGGGAAAAAAGAGGGATAGGACCGACAGAATTTATATTGAAAGGGGAAATCTTATACAGTATGGTTCACTGTAAGTGTCAGCGTGCACAAATCAACATGGGCTTCTGAATGGGATCAGCAGGAACTGAAATCAGGCCTAGGATGGAGGATTTTCAGCAAGAGTAAAACTATACTAAAACAAATTTATTCTCGGCTAGATGTGCTTTATAAATGTTACACATAGGCGGCTAGAGAGATGGCTCAGAGGTTAAGACTCTGCCTGGCAAGCAGAAAGTCCTGAGGTCAGATTTCAAACACCAGACAGAAATAGTTGTGGCCTGCACTTCAGTCTTCATGGGTAGGGCCTGGGAAATCCCAGAGTGAAGCAAGAAGTAGGTAGAAGCAATCCAGGATGATTCCCAAAGTCACCCTTGGTCCTCCACAGGGACACACATTGCCCTCTGATACACACACACACACACACACACACACACACACACACACACACACGCACACACGCACACACGTACACACACACCATAATTCTGGAATTCTGGAATTGGAAGAGATAGCCTGGGAACCCCAGAGCAAACCAATAAGAAGGTAGAGCAATTCAGGACTACTACTGCTATCACACTTGGGTCTCCACAGGCACACAAGTGCCTTATTGTATAGGTACAACTCCCCACCCCCAACCCACATGCATAAAATGAAAGGAATGCCCAATCAGGTGACTGGATTTGGTCTATGTTGGAAATCAGAAGCATCCTGCATATAACAAAAGTAATGGAAATAACGTGCATGCATACATGTGGAGGTTTTATATGTTTTTTCAAATTTATCCACAGTCAGAAATGTAGACTAGGGGCTGGAGAGGTGGCTCAGCGGTTAAGACTTTGTTTCGCAAGCACAAGGTCCTGAGTTTGGATCCCAGGTCCCATGTAAAAATACCAGGCAGAAACTGCAGCAGCCTGCACTTCCGGCCCTAGTGTGTATAGCTTGGGAAATCCCAGAGCAAAGCTAGAAGGAGATAGAAGCAATCCAGGATGATTCCCTAAGTCACCCTTGGTCCTCCACAGAGACACACAGTGCCCTCTCACACACACACACACACACACACACACACACACACACACACACACACACACGCACTCACGCACACACACGCACCATTAAACAAACAAACAAATAAATAGTAAAAAATGTAGACCAGGTTGTTCTTTGATATGGATGTTACTGTTTTTTTTGTTTTTCTAAAGTGAATCCTAAAACATTAAGCTTCTTGGATACATGTACCATGACATACAGATTTAGATTATTCAGGGGAAGAAGGGCACTAGGCAGAAAGGGGCAGAGGGGACTGTGGAAGGCATTGTAAGAGGGGGATGAGGGGAGGCAAAGTAAATTGATACGGAGGCAAATACCACAATGAAATCCTTCACTGTGTATTCTAACCAAAAGTTTAATTAAAAACTAGCTCAGAATGCCACATTTTCTAGGTATTGGGCATTTCTGTCAGGGAATTCTCCTACCCCCACTTCAAACGTTAGCTTCTTCAAAGGAGTCAAATTTCAAAGAGTTCCAAGAACTTTTCTAATTTTATCAGATCTGGATAGAGGAAGTACAGAGGGACAAAATAGGATTGTTGGGAGAAAAACAAAAATGAGCTGAGGGAGTCTCTGGTAAAGAATTAGAACTCAGAGCCCAGAGCCCTAATTATTGGCTGAGTAGAAAAGTGTTTTTTTTGTTTTGTTTTGTCTTGTTTTGTTTTGTTTTGTTTTGTTTTGTTTTGTGTGTGTGTGTGTGTGCGTGCGTGTGTGTGTGTGTGTGCATGCGTGTGTGTGTGTGTGTGTGTGTGTGTTTTAAAGGAAGGGATTGTAGAAGAGATGAGACAAATGGCAGTGTGCTGAAGAGGCTTCAGGTCCACGTGGCAGAGTGGGAATCCTCTTTCAGAAGCTCCAGAGGAAAGGGACTGGAGGAGGGAGGTTAAGGGAACTAAAACATTCATTTTTGACCTGAAGTCAGTCCTCTTAAAGATACAGGGTGCAGGGAGTGAAAGAATGTTTGGTGACAAGTCCTGGCCAGCTAATGTCAACTAGGCATAAAGAACAAGATTCTTTTTTTTTTAATTTTTTTTACTTATTCAATTGTGCATGTGTGCGCGTGTGTATATGTGTGTGTGTGCGCGCGTGTGTGTACAACCACGGACGAATTCAGGAACCACCATGGACGCCTCCACCTCCTCCTTGTTTACTCTGCCCCGGGATTCACAGGCTCCGCCCTACCAGGACCAGAAACGCAGGCCGCCCCCGCTTCCGCCCGGCGTCTATACCTGGGGTCCAGGATCCAAACTCAGGACCTTCTGCCTGCAAGGCAGAGGCTTAACCCCTGAGCCACCTCTCCAGTCCCGAAGAACAAGATTCTAAGCATACTAGTTATTTTGGTTTCGAGAATTGCCATTACTTAATCAAAATGGAGAGACCGTTAGGAAACAGCATCGCAATGCCAAAAGAAATGGCTCACTGGCTTTGCTGCTGTCAGGAGCTCGCTGTCAATTCTCACGACCTGAGCTCCTGCCCCGAACCCCACAATGACAAAAACGAAGAGAACCAACTCCTACAAGTTGTTCTCTGACCCTTACATGCATATATACTGGCAAGCACATGCGTCAACATGTGACCAGATAAAGAATTAAAAGAAGTAAGAAAAAGACTGAAAAGTACATCACATCTTCATATTTCGGGCCTGACAGCTCCTGGAATTCACAGGAGACACGTGGGGAGGGAGGGCAGAGGACAAGCCGACCGATGGCTGCAACAGCACAGCAACAGAGGCAAAAGGCAGCATGCGTGATTACACCAACTCAAGATCATCTGCACAGAAATGCAGGAAATGCAACAGAACCAACTAAGAATGAGAACATACTGGCAAACTTCTCCAACAAGATCAAGTTCTAGAACAGACAAAGACCTCCAACACAGGTACACTCACAGGTACTCACTGAAACAGCACAGAGCTCACAATCTGATGACAACCACAAAACAATCTGAACACACATTTATCCAACAAAAACAGAAAATAGCCCTTAAATGTATGAACAACAGATCACCACCCTGAGCATCAGGGAAATGCCAATCAAAACCACAATAGGGCATCAACGCACTGATGTTAGGACAGTGAGATCCATAACACACAAGATAACATGGAAAAATCTCAAAAACATGTGAGAACAGCTACATGAAATCCAGTTCAAAGCTTCCTCAAATACATGAGCCAGTGAGGAATGGTAGGACGTTATCTGTCACCTGGCACTCAGCAGGTAGACCACCATTTCAAGGTCCACCTTGAGTATACATAGATAGAGTTTGGGGGCAGACTGATAATGGGAGACCCTGAGGCAAGCTCACCAACAAAATGTAAATACAGAATCTGTCATGTTATCACTACTGCCTATAGATATTCACTGAAATGAAACCAGGATTTGACACAGGAGTCTGCAGGCTCCTGTAAACTGCATTGCTGCTCACAAAAGCCAAGATGAATGAACAACATATGTGTTCCTCACAGGGGAATAGGCAAAGAACATGGACCTATACAAAGAACTGAACACACATGTTAAAATATATGTAATTCCCTTCTTTTGCAGTGACAAGGACAGAACTAGAGAGCATTCTGTGACGTTGTATTATAATTACTTCCATGGGCTGGAAATGAAAATGGCATCTCCATGAAGCACAATTGGGCCTGCAGGAGAAGACTCTGGCCCCCAGTCACGGAGATGAAATACAGAGGTGTCAGCACATAGCCCCACCTATGATGGTCATGATGGGCTCAGAACAGCCACAAGAACATCACAAACCCTCCCAGCTGACATTCTAGTCAGAACTCCCCGCTGCACCTGCATGAAGCAGAGGGGAAAACTCAGCAGGTTTGGGGTTTTGCAGTGGTAAAAAGTCCCCAATAATCTTTTCATTAACCAAGTTGGAACAGATGGGAATTTTTAACTGGACTGATGACTCTCCATGTTGGAGACAAACAGACCCATTCTCTATTTCCCCAGGAAGGACAGGAGACATAAGTGAAAGACATCAGACATAAAAACTAACATCCTCCATGTGCTCAGTAGCATGGCAAGCCACATTGTTCGACATTATGATGTAGCTTACTATTAGTTGAGAAAGAAAATGTCAAAACAGTATCAAATGCTAGCAAAACAGGACAGGATGT
This sequence comes from Typhlomys cinereus, assembly GCA_023101885.1. Taxonomy (NCBI): domain Eukaryota; kingdom Metazoa; phylum Chordata; class Mammalia; order Rodentia; family Platacanthomyidae; genus Typhlomys; species Typhlomys cinereus. The sequence continues at coordinate 44,676 of JALPQD010000830.1, read as the reverse complement.
AGCTCAGCTGGCAGACAGCTAGCCTAGCATGCAAACTCTTCTGTACCCAGCACCATGCTGTAATTCATGAAGTGAAAATAAGAGGATCAGAAATTTGAGGCTGCCTTCATCTAGATAGTGAGTCTGAGGCCAGCACAAGCTATGTTATACTCTGTCTCAAAAAATAGGAGTTGAAGTCAGAGATAGTTCCCACAGGTACTGACAAGGAGTGTGGAATCGCTAAGAGAGTTACAGTGGGGTGAGACTCATTCAAGAACAGCAGGCTGCTGTAGTTCTCCAGCATCATGACCCTGTAGAGGGTCCTCTGGGCAGTGTCCAGCTGCTGCCACTCCTGCTGGGAGAAGTCCACAGCCACATCCTCAAATGATATCAATGCCTGCAATGATACATTTCTCATCAAATTAAGCATTCAGTCCCAAGAACAGAAAATGGCACCTCATGTGTGTGTGTGTGTGTGTGTGTTTCTTAACCAGTGTTCTATTCAAGGCGCAGCTCGATTTGATTATGTATCACAGGAGAAAGAAAAAATATCATACTTGTGTGTTAGTGATTCAAGGAAGATTGATAGGGGCTCATGAGATGGCTCAGAGATTAAGACTCTGTCTCCCAAGCAGAAGGTACTGGGTTAGAATCCAGTTCCATGCAAAAACTAAAGGTGGAAACAGCAGCAGAGTCCACTTCTGGCCCTGGTGGGCAGAGCTCCGGAAACCCAGAGCGAAGCAAACAAGGAAATAGAAGCAATTCAGGATGATTCTGAAGTCACTTTGATTCTACACAGGGACATAAAGTAAGTACCCTTTGATGCACACATACAAAATAAATAAACTAAAATAAATAAAATTATCTTTAAAAAATAAAGTCTGATTAGAGAGATTTCCAAGGAAAACAAGTGAAGGCACATGTAAACCAGAGCATATAAAATAACACGAGGGCTAGAGAGATGGTGAGGGGTTAAAGTCTTTGCTTCACAAACAAAAGGACCTGAATTCAGATTCCTAGACACATATAAAAATGCAGGCATACGGGGCTGGAGAGGTGGCTCAGGAGTTAAGCCTTTGCCTTGCAGACAGAATGTCCTGAGTTCAGATCCTAGACCCCAGGTATAGACGCCAGGCGGAAGCGGGGGCGGCCTGGGCTTCTGGTCCTGGTAGGGTGGAGCCTGTGAATCCCGGGGCAGAGTAAACAAGGAGGAGGCGGAGGCGTCCATGGTGGTTCCCAAATTCGCCTGTGGTTCTACAAGCACACACATACACACATACACACACATTCACAGTTGAATAAAATAATAAAAAAAAAATTTTTTTAAATGCAGGCATACATGGAAGTAACCTGAAATTCTCGCCCTGGAGTCTGAGTCTGGGAAATCCCAGAACAAAGGAATAAGGAAGTGGAGCAATACAGGATGATTACTGATGTCACCTTTGGGCCTCCACAGGCACATACAAAGTGCCCTCTGGGAATGCACACACATACAGATCCAAAAGAGAAAAACAAATGAAACCTACCAACCATGAAACAACACAATGAGAGGCAGGCTCTGGGGCTGGCTGTGGAGCACTGAGCTACTGTGCAGGTCCAGAAAACACACTCAGCCACCCAAGACACAGAGACAGATAGGGGGAGACAAAAACGGGCAGACTCTGGAAGTAGTGGTTCAAGCCTACAAAACTCAAGGTTCGGGGGACCAAGGAAGGAGGGCCACATAAAACACAGAGGCTACTCTAAGTTACAGAAACACCGAGTACAAAAAAAAATCACACTAAAACAATAAACAGTGTGTCTGGGATGAGACAACAGAGGCAAAGAATGGAGGAGATTGGAAAAGATAAAGGATTACATAGATTCTGGAAACCAGAGGTAGGTGCAATCCAGGATGATTCCCGAAGTCACTCTTGGCCCTCTTCAGGGACACACAGTGCCTTCTAATACACACATACACACAAAATTTAAAAAAAAAAAGTCTTTAAAAAAAGGATACCAAAAACTGAATAACAAAGCTATGGTATAAAACGAGTAGGAAAGCAAGACAACTGAGAATTTAGGTAAAGAATATAAACAATAAAAGTCTTCAAAAGTCCACACAGAGATTAAATTTTATGCAATACCAATAAAACATGCTGGGGGGGGGATAGGCTAGATCAGGGTTTAAGCCTTTCCCTTACAAGCAGATGGACCTGAGTCAGTATTCCAGATCCCATGTAAAAATGGCAGGTAGAAATGGTGGTGGCTTGCACTTCCGGCACTGGAAGGTGGAACCTGGTAAATTCCAGAGGGAAGCAACAAGGAAGCAGCTAGAATAATTTAGAATGTTCCAACATCATCCCTGGGCCTCTACAGGCATACATAGTGCTCTCTTCTACACACACACACAAGATAAATAATTTTAAAAAGCACAATAGTCAGGTACAGGTGTCACCTTGACAGTTGGGGGTTTGAGCTCTGGGCACATTTGTAGAAAATTAGTAGTTGAGTTAAGCCCAGAGCAAACCTGCAGTTGATTGTCTAGCTGATGGGGAAGGCCCAGCCCATGGTGGGTGGGACTAAGCCCTGGAATAAAATACAGACAGCTGGTTGAGAGAGTTGGCATCCTTGTGTACACTTGGCCAGACATGCTGGTCTAGCAAGTAAGGATCGTCCCTCTCTTAGCCATTATGTACAGATGGTGTGGCCAGTTCCCTGGGGTTGGTGCATGTTCTCCTGTCTAGGTGGACTACGAACTGTAAATGGATTTGTTAGGCTCCGTTATCTCCCAAAGACCAGCCAAGACACGTATGCGAAAGCAGGAGCGTGTTATTCAATCCAGCATGCTGGGTTCCACCACTGAACAAAGAAAATGGCAATCCCCAAACAAATGGAACTTGCAGCTTATATAGCCCTAAAGGGAAGTTCCTCTGGTAGTTTACTGTCTCCCTGATATGATTGACCCAAGTATAGTCATGTATACTTGGAGAAACCCCATTGGTCCCATCCGCCTGTATGTGTGCAATATATGTCATGGTCTCTTTGGTATGTTCTTAATTGGCCTTTTCCCTGATTGGTTGGCCACAGCCCAGGGACTTTTATGGTCCTGTTAGTCTGTTCCTAGTGAGTCATCTGTTTTATCAAAACTTAGGCCTGGGAACCTGGGTGAAGCCTGTCATGGTGTAAGTCTAGTTCTCTAAGCCCGGTGCCTTCATTCCCCCTTGAATTCTGGAGAGTTACTTGATTCTTCAAAGAACTGGTAGCTCGTAGGCTTCTGTGTCCCCCCCCCCAAAGGGTTTAATAGTGGGTACGAGGATCATGAGCTGGATGGCAGAAATTCTATCTTTGAAAAATGTGATGAAGGCATTTAAGATGCAAGGGCCACAGGTAAGGGCAAGAAGCAGCAGCAGAAGTGGGCCTATGAGGGCTGAGAGCAAAGTAATTAGCCAAGGGGACCAATTGAAGAGAGTTTCATACCATCCCTGAGTTAATTCCCTTTCTGTCTTTCCTGCAGTTGGGAATGGAGGGCATTAATGGAATCTTTGACAATTCCCAAATGATTAGCATAAAGCAACATTTTTTCTTTTAGGACTATGCAAAGTCCCTCTTGAAGAAAAAGATCTAAATCCCTTCTAGTGAGTCTAGGGATTTCTCAAGGTAGGTTACCTGGCTCTGGAGGTCAGAGACATCTTGGTCTATAGTGGTGGAAAGAGCTTTAAGATTCTGATCCTGTAGGATTAGGGCTGAGGTACTGGTGTCTACAGCACCTGTTATGCCGATGAGAGCAATATGGCACTTATTCCGAAGTCCCGTCTAATTCTTTGTGGGGCAAGATTGAAGTCTAAGGCAGTAACCTCTCCAGGTGGGATATCCTGGGTAGTAATTGGACTAAAATACAGAACCCTCGGGTGTAGTTTAAGACTTCCAGGTATACACAAGGAGTCAATCCAGTGTTGCAGGCCCGCCAAGAATTCTGGGGTGGGGTGATATACAAGGAGGATGCATTAGCGCGGAAGGTGGTAGAACATAGATGCAGATGTGTGGGAGGAATGGAAAGTCCCTGTGGGACAATACAGAGTCCTTTCCCTGATATCTCTTGTAAAGACAGCCCTGTATGCTGCATGGGGCGCCTACAGGAGGTTGGGTCAGAGGAAATAACAATGGTTAAGTTAACAGCAATTCCTTCATAGAATGGCAATGAGGGACTAAGGCATAGCCAACAATGGAGAGTGGCATTAGGGTTGATCGAATTCAGGGCCTTATAAGAGAATTGGACAATATCCCATAATTTGAATTTAAGTTGTTCCCCTTTAGGGATGGGAGCAGGATGGTACGTTGTACTGGTCTGGGCAGGCTGTATAGTAAGACTTCCAAGTTGCACGGTGAGGGGTCCCTTTGCCAAAGAAGGTACCAAAGCCTGATTTGGACCTAAAGATTGGTTGGGGATGATGGGTTTAATGACCCGTTGTAAAGTGAACACGAAGCCTCAGTTAAGTACCGTTCATTTCATCATAAGCCTCCAGTACCTTGGTGCATTTCAATGGTAATTCTTTCCCCATGGGGGAAGGTGATGTTAATTGGGTTGCAGGGACCTTGGGTACAGGCGGCATAGTCTAGGTCCCATACCTGATTTGGGGACCCTCTGGTTATCTTAAGTCATGTCTGTCCCCCAGATTTGGGTACTCTGTGTCTGAAGTCACACAATCCCATTCCTTATACTAATAGTTTTGGGGTACCCTACATTTTAGAGATGCTGGCCCAGGGCAAACAGAGTTTTAAGGCCCATATCCTGGTCTTTTGTCCTGGATAAGTACACCCACATCCCTTATCGGGGCTACCCGTTTGACACAAGGGTAATCATTGGATTGAGAACCCTTCCATATATCCCTTGCCAAGTCACATAGGTCGAGGGTTAAGTTGGGGAAGATGGTGGGGAGAGGCCCTTCCTGTGTCAAATTATAAATCACATGTCCTCCTGCATTGGCTACCAGCCAATGATAATCATGGGAGCATGCAGGTTGGGTGCAGTCACACACATTATAGTGAACAGACATAGGCTTAAATAGAGAGTCAAGAGCTGATGAGTCTTATCTTGAGGGGATTCAGGAAAGCGGTGCTGTACTTTCCATGATTTTTGGTCTTCTTCTTTGGGGGCTGGAGGGTCATCGCTGTCTGTTGTGTTGTAGATCTTCATGTGTGAGTGATGGATCCACCCAGTGATTCCTCCTATTGATGGCAATAGGAGTCACCAGGATGGCGGTGTATGGTGTCTTCCAGTGGGATTCTGAAGAACCTTTGTTGAATCTCCTGATGAATATCAAGTCTCCAGGTTGCACTCTATGGGAAGGGCTTTTCTCTTGTGGACATTCATAGAGTCCATGGAGATCTGTCCAAAGAGCTTCTTGTATCTGAAAGAGGGCTTGGAAGGAGGAAAGGAACTTATGGTCAGAAATTTCTGTGATCAAGTCTGACCTTAAGTTTGGTAGGATTGGCGGGGGCCTAGCATACATAATTTCAAAGGGAGTCAACCCCAATTGAAAGGGAGTATTCCTAACTCTATAGAGAGCAAAGAGGAGGAGAGACACCCAGTCCTCACCAGTTTCCAGGGTTAATTTAGTTAAGGCCTCCTTTAAAATCCAATTCATCCTCTCTACCTGCCCTGAACTTTGGGGATGGTAAATACAATGTAGTTTCCAATCTGTCCCCAATGCTTTGACTAGATTTTGTATTACCTGTGATATAAATGTGGGTCCATTATCAGACCCCAAAGTTACAGGTGGACCATGCCTTGGGATGATGTCTTCTATGAGTTACTTGATGACTATGGCTGTTGTTTCCCATTTAGTAGGGAAGGCCTCTGTCCATCCTGAAAAAGTATCTATCATGACAAGAAAATACCTGCATCCATAAAGTCCTGGTTTTATTTCAGTGAAGTCTAATTCCCAATGGGCTCCTGGTCGAGTGCCCCTCTGCCGTCGGCCAGAGCTGAATTTTCAGTCAGCGTTTACCAATCTGCAAGTAGGGCATCCTGTGACCCAAGTCTCAATTAGGGATTTCAGGCATAGGGCTTTGAGGTTGGAGTGTTTGAATAGTTTGTAGGTCTTTCATATTCCCAAGTGGGTACTCTGATGAACCTACTGAATGAGTTGCTTTGCTAGGGCTTTTGGGAGCACTCATTTTCCTCTGGGTCCTTGGTACCATACATAGCCTGTCCTTTTGGGCAAAGTACGGGCCCAAAGCCTCAATTTCTCTGATGTCCTCTGGGGTATAGTCCAGAGACTCGGGCAGTACCAGTGAAACTACTTTGATTGGTAGTACTGGATGACTTTTGATGGCAATCTCCCTGGCTGTGCGGCCTGCCAGATTATTAACTCTAGACACCATGTCATGGTCTTTTTGATGTTCAGGGCAGTGGACGACGGCCACCTTTTTGGGTAGTCAGACAGCCTGAAGTAAGTCCTTGATTTCTTGTTTGTTCTTAATGGTCTTTCCTTCAGCAGTCAATAACCCCCTCTCCTGGTAGATGGCGCCATGGACATGGATTGTGGCAAAGGCATACCGGCTATCTGTGTAAATGTTTAGTCTCTTATCTCTTCCATTTGGAGGACCTTAGTTAATGCAATCAATTCTGCTCGCTGCACTGATGTACCTGTGGGCAGGGGTTCTGCCCGAATGATGGCATCCTCAGAGGTGACAGCCGCTCCAGCATGCCTAACACCATCATGGATGTAACTGCTCCTATCAGTAAACCAGGTGTCTTCAATGTCCCGTAAAGGGGTGTCCTGTAAGTCTGGTTGGGCACCCTGGAAATGGCTTAAAATAGGCTCACAGTCACGGAGTGGTGCCATGTCTGGGATTGGCAGTAGGGTAGCCGAGTTACGGACATTTTCGGATGTGAACTGAATTTGGGGAGGGTTTAGAAGTAAATCTTGATAGTGAGTGAGCTAGGCATTAGTCATCCATCTATCTGGTGGGTGTTTTAACATCCCTTCGTTGGCATGGGGTGTAGTCACCTGGAGTTCCTATTCCATAGTCAGTTATTAGCATCTCTAAGACAGCTGTTGCTGCTATAATGTGAAGGCAGGACAGCCACCCTTGAGCAACTGGGTCAAGCTTCTTGGGGTGGTAAGTCACCGGTCTCTTCCAGGGCCCCAAAGTCTGGGTTAAGACTCTCTTTGCCACTCCTCCTTTCTCATCAATGAAAAGGTGGAAAGGTTTAGTGACATCTGGCAGTACTAAGGCAGGGGCATGGAGGAGAGCCCTCTTAATCTGGTTGTATCCATCACTCATTGTGGGGGTTGTTAGGCCCAAAGCCTGCTCTCCGGATGATACATTAGCAACTGAACAGGCTGTTGAGTGACTCTTCCCCTGGGGGGTTGAGTTTGCCTCTTGTCTGAAGACAATGGCAGGCCAAACTTCCCCCTTCCAGGTCCTTTGGATTGCTTTTGTTTCTCTGAGAAAATGGCTGGGCTGTTCCTCCCCCCATCAGTTCTTTCTTGCTTATCTAAAGGGATGTTAATGCACAGGCCAAGTAACTCTGTTTTGAGGCATACATTCCTTTCTCTTTTAGTAAGGAGCTGCACATGTCCACCTCACAGCAATTGGGTGTCACTCCTGACTTTTCTTTGTTAACCAAAATGTATGTGTTTTACACAATCCTGTAAACAATTTGGCCCGGCTCCTTGACTATAAAAACCCTGTATGTTACAATAAAGTGGGCTTGGATGACAAGGGACATTCAAGGCCCCCTCTGACCCAAAGCCTGAAACTTTTAATTCCTACCACTCCCACTTCAGATTCCTGCGTTTGTAGATCCGGGTTCGTGCGAGTTCATGGGCCTGGACAACTCATGGGCTTAGGCCATTCAAGAAGCATGTCCTCTGGCTGAGTGGTCTTGTACAGGGGCTGGGCCATTTCTATAAACCCAGGTATCCAAAGTCTGCAGAACTCCACTGTGCCCAAGAATTCTCTAATTTCCTTCCGGGTCTTTGGTTGGGGTTGTGGGACCCTAAGATAGCTTCCCTTCCCCAGCACCTAGTTTTCCTTTCCCAGCACCTAGTTTCCCGCCCGCGCGCATTTTAAATTTCCCGCCGGCGCCAACCCAAAGGCGCCAACCTTGTTTACCTGATGACCCATCCCTGGCCCTACCCCCAGCCCATATCTTGCTCAACCACCCTGCGGACGTGCTGACCGACTGACGACCTCGGGCCGTGCCGTTCCGCACTCCACCCTGGGCGGTACGGGAACTGCCCAGAGGCACCGCTATCAGCAAAGAACATCTGGTGGTCAACTTTATTGCCCCATAACTCTACTTGTGTGCCGTGTTCCCATAGAGTTCGCTGTGACTGCTTTCATTATAAAAACCCTACCCCGATCTCAGTCGGGGCCGCTCCTTCCTTGCTTGCAAGAGGGACGATCCTGGTGCGCCAGAATAAACTTGCCTTTTGCCTTTTGCAGCAACCTCTCGGTCCTTGTGGTTCTTCTCGGGGTCTGGGTGGGTAATAAACAGGGACTTCGGTTCCAACAGGGTATCTGAAAAATGGCCTTTTTTCTGGCCTGCATCAGCCATCTTTTCCCCTCTCTGAGTACATACCCCAAGTAGATGACTTCAGTGGAGCATAGTTGAGCTTTCTTAGCGGACACCTGATATCCCAGGTCACCCAGGGTTCGGAGTAGGTCTTCAGTGCCTTGAGCAGTCAGCATACATCTCTGTCGTGATTAGGAGGTCATCCACGTATTGGAGGAGGGAGACACTAGGGTGGTCTTGTCTATACTCACCCAAATTCTTACATAGGGCTTCACTGAAGATAGTGGGCGAGTTCTTAAATCCCTGGAGAGGTCTTGTCTAAGTCAGTTGCCCATTGAAACCCTCATCTGGGTCTGTCCATTCAAAAGCAAGTAGGGGTTGACTGACAGGGGATAGAGGTAAACTGAAGAAGGCATCTTTTAGGTCCAGTACAGTATAAAAGATGTGAAAGAATTAATGTAGAAAAAGAAATTTCCAATTTCCTAGGCAAGCAAGAATGTGATGAGCTAGTCTCAGAATCACATTACCTCACTCCAACTCAAGGATTCCCAAAAAAGGCAAAGGACGTGTGTGTCCAGGCCAGATACCGGGACTTCTCCCCACCCCGGGAATTCCAAGGAAACACACTCATCCCCAGGTTTCCGGGTAAAGCCACGAGTACGTGCTGCTATGCTCGTCGCCACCAAACCCCGCCCCATTCCCTTCGCGCTTAAACTTACACCAATGAGTTTAAAAGTTAAGTGTATAAGCCAATTATTAGGTGACACCTCACTACCTCAACACCTCCTTACAAAATTGTATAAAAAGTCTGTGCCCTGTGTGCTCAGGGTCGTCTCTCCCTTTCTTGTATGGGGCGACCCCAGTGCGCTGGATAATAAACCTCTTGCAGTTTGCATCGATCTTGTTGTCAGCATGGTCTCCTGAGTTGGGTCATCTTCCGAGTGGGAGTTTTGTCCCAACAGATGAGCCCTGGGGGAAGAAAGCTCAAAAGGGTGTATGGGTTTGGAACAGTAGGGTGGATGTCCTCGACCTGCTTGTTGACTTCCTTTAAGTCTTGTACTGGGCAGAAATCAGCCGACCTGTTTGTTGACTTCTCTTAAGTCTTGTACTGGGCGGAAATCAGCCGAGTTTAGTTTCTTGACTGGCAGGAGGGGAGTGTTCCAAGCTGATTGACAGGGAATTAAGATCCCAGAGTCTTTCAGATGCCTTATGTGGGGAGTAAGTCCCCGTTTGGCTTCCAAGGATATGGGGTACTGTTTTATGGGGGCTGGAGCCACGTGAGCATTGAGTTGTACTATTATGGGAGGGTGATGCTGGGCCCAGCCCACCCATCTGGTTTCTACCCATGCCTTAGGGAGAGACCATTTGGATTGGTCTCCCGAATACATTTGGTCAATAGAGGATTAGTGCCTGATTTGTTTGTAGGGATGTTATAAAGGTGGTATTCATCTTCCAGGCTCACTGTTAGGACATTAATAATCTCCCTCCCCTGTTGCATTTGTTACTGTTATCCCATGAGGCTGAAAGTGGGCCCCCCCCTTTTTAATAAGTCTCTCCCCAATAAGGGGTAGGGACACTCAGGAATGACCATGAATGAATGAGACGCTTGGCCCTTTCCAGGGTCCTCAGTTCTTTGAGTAGTCCAGGAGTATCGGTTTGGTCTGGTAGCTCCTTGCATCCTTGATTGTTTGGAAGAAAATCAGCCCGCTGGTTGTTTCAGGATTGAGTATTGGGCTCCCGTGTCCACTAGAAATTTAACTGGCTTCCCCTCCACTTTTAATGTTACCAAAGGCTCGGGGAGGGGGCGCCGAACCCTGTACCCTTCAAAATTTGAGGGCACCTAGTTCCAAGACCTTAGGTTTGCGTCTTGGACAGTTGTTTTTCCAATGTCCCATTTCTTTACAATAGGCACATTGGTCCCGATGTAGGCCCTTCTGTTTTCCCTGATCATAGCCTCCGTGGCTTACTTCTTTCTAATCCTTTCTCCTAGCGTCTGAGTCGGCGGTTGCAGCCAGGAGGATTCTAGCAAGGCCTTTTGTTTGCTTCTCTTCGGGAGTTTCCTGGTTATTGAAAACTTTTTCTGCTGTAGAAAAAGAAATTTCCTAGGCAAGCAAGAATGTGGTGAGCTACTCTCAGAATCATGTCACCTCACCCCAACTCAAGGATTCCCAAAAAAGGCAAAGGATGTGCAACCAGACCAGATAACCTTACAACCTCAGAATTCCAGGGACCACACTCATCCCCAGGTTTCCAGGTAAAGCCGCGAGTATGTGCTGCTATGCTCATCGCCGCTGAACCCCCGCGCCATTCCCTTCGCGCCTAGACTTGAGCCAATCAGTTTAAAAGTTAAGTACCTAAGCCAATCATTTTGTAACAACGCAAAACCCCCCTGCAAAGAGTGTATAAAAAGTCTGTGCCTTTTGTGCTGGGGGTCGTCTCTCTCCTTCATGTGTGTGTGGAGTGACCCCAGCGCGCTGGAATAAAATCCTCTTGCTTTTGCATCGAGCCCGTGTCCGTGAATACTCTGTGGAGGTCCCGCTCCTCCCTGGCATGAGGCCATTCGTTGGGCCTTACATTTTGGTGTGTTGGCCGGGAAGCCAGAGCGTCCTCCCAGACCTCACTGTGACCAGGATCGGAGGTTCGCTCGAGCAGGTCTGTGTCTTTGTTTCGCTTTCTGTTAAGTGTGTCTATGTGCCTGGTTGGATTTAATCTGGTTTGTGGTCGCAACTAGCCCGTCATGGTGAGCTTTTTGTGGAATCGCAGGGAGACTCATTTGCATTTGAATTTGTGGAGATCCGAAAGGGGCTCATTTGAATTTGTGGAGACCCAAAAGGGACTCATTTGTATTGGCCATAGCGGCGGGCAGACATGCCAAGAAGTCGCAGGCCAGGAAGCTGGAGGACGCTCCAGATTCCGTTTGGGAGAAAGGAGCCATGAGGGTCCTTCTCCACTTGAGGCGGCCAGCGTGAGGCCACCACTTGGAATTGCTGCCGTGACAGGGCTGTGGCATTCTCGATCACGACGTCTTTGTCTCATTTGCTTCCTTTTGGGTTTCGTCTTCATTGTACTTGGTATTGGACTGACGCCTCTCCTCCTTCCCGACTGATTTCAATGTGGGATAGACTATTTCTACCCCTTTATCTCTGACCCTAGACCATTGGACTGAAGTTAAGGCTAGAGGACAAAAATCTGTCTGTAGATGTCAGAAAAGGAAAGTGGCAGGTTTTCTGCCGCTCAGAGTGGCCGGCCTTCCAGATCAGATGGCCTCCTGAGGGATGAAATTTACCACCCTCTGTTCTGATGAATGCCCACTTTCTAGGGCAGCAGATGTTTGTTTTAAGGAAGTTTGATTTAAGCCTCTGCCCCCTGCACTGGAGGGACCATAAAAACTGTTGTTCTTTGTACTTTGCCTGTGATGAGAAAGGGTTACTTTAAAAAGTTCTAACTTGCTTGGTTTCCTACATTTCCGATATTATGTGTGTTTTATATTTCAAAATAACAAATATGGCCACTTCAAATTATTGCACGCTTATAATTACATTTTGTTTTTTTGACTCTTTATTATTTGGCATGCTCAATTTAAACGCACGTACACACTTAAGAATGAATCATTTTGATAACATTAAAAGGCCTGAGTACATACTGACTAAAATATTTTGTTTTATCTTGATTTTTATGAAGCTTCACAAAAGGTGGTATTGTGTTTTTACATAGGATCCGATAAGATCATTTTTGTAATTCCTTTAAAAGTTTGTTTTCTCATGTGTAATACCAACATATCTAGCAACCAGAAAGGAAAACTGATCTCTGGGAAATTCATTGGAATTTATTCATCCTCCTGGTATGTATGAGCTCCCTTCCTTGGGGACAAGTCTGCTTTCTAATTTCAGGTGTACTCCTGTGTTCTGCTACAATCTTGCTAACTTAATTTGGATATAATGTTTTTAAGATGAGTTCTACTGTTATTGCCTCTTTTAAAGGACATTTCTTAAAGGATAAACAACAGGAAACCATCAAGTATGAAGAAAATATGTATGGTACTTGGATGTGCAGAAGGTTTTAAAGAAGGTTAATGGGATGAGCTATCTTACTTAGGAAGTTAAAGTATGTGCAGGAGGTTTATGAGTTGGTTACTTAAAAGAATGTTAAAATATGTTGTAAAAGTTTGTGGAATGTTCAGTTTATAAAAAGACTAAAAATTAGAAATGATGGTTAAAGGAAATATTACGCTTCTTCCATATTACAAAAAAAGGATATTGAACCTCAGAAATTATAAATTAAGAATTAAGCTTCATGTATTTAAATGTATTTCCATTGTCTGTTTTAATTAAATAGAAATTTGGTTACTAGGACCTGTAGCGACCCTGGCAGGGCCCTCATACGCTCCCTGGGAGGTGGGTTCCCAGAGAGCAGGGCTCTGCTCAGCATCAGACCAACAGGAGAAGTCAAGGCCCAGCTGCAGCTTGGAACATACTAAAGGCCAGCCATTAAACCAATCCCTGCTCACCTTTTAGAACAGGCTTTTCCCAAAAGGGGAAGAAAAGGGCACTTTGAAATGGGGGAAGGAATGTTTTAACCTCTGTGTGAATGTGTGAATGAATGTCGGCCTGAGGTGGGAAACCTGTAACACCTCTGGCTTGAGTTTGTAGTCCCATGGTGAGATCCCTAAGATCTCTTAAAGCCATGGGGTTCAATTGGGCCAGTTCTGCATTTCCATGGTGATAACATATGGTCTAGGGTGGGATCAGATTAGAATCCGGTCGCAAGTCACGAAATAGCTGAACCCACTATGGCCAAGTTATCACCCATGACTCTGCAAAGAGTGTGGCCAGACTGGTACTTGAATGATCTCTCCTGGAGGGATTCCCAACCTTTGTCTGTTTGTGTCGCGTGGTGGGGATCAATGTGACTCTAGCTCTTTGTCTATGTAATACAGTGGGGATCAATGTGACTTTAGCTCTTGTTAGTCAATGGAAGGGAATTCCTAGAAATGTTTGCCCCAAAAGGAAAGACAATGACTATGCTGTTTAAATAGCATAGGGAATACAGGAAGCTTCAGGCATGTGCGGACCATGGACTCTCCCCTTTTAGTGTCATCGGGTGGGGCTCTGGTGGCATCAGGTGGAGTGCTGGCCTCCCCTGACCATGCCACGGGCAGTGTCAGTGGATGTCTTTGCTGACAACACTTCGTATACAGTGATTGGCAGAACTCTGCTGAGCCATGCATCCTTTCCTCAAGTCCAGGTTCACTAAACTGAAGCCAAAAGAGAGATTTCCTCTTCCTGTGTCCAGGAACTATCGGGAAAAAAATGAATGCTTAGTCCTACCAATCTAAAAGAGAGTCAACTTGTAAATGCTTGGACAGGTACTGTATACATCTTAGACAAGAGATAACCCCAAGAAGATCTTTAAGTTATAATACCATCCAACTAGACAAACAATGGCAAACAAATGACAGAAAGTTAAGAGACTATAAAGATTTGTACCAAAAGTACCAGCTAGTAGCTCAGGAAAAGCTTTGTCTCGCAATAGAAATGCCCTCGAGAGACTAAGATGGAATAGGAATTTCATCTAGGGTCCACATCAGCCAAACTCCCATCTGGAGGACAGGGTCCTCATCTGTTAGGGGGAAATAGGCCCCCATCTGGAGGATAGCATCCTCATCTGCAAGAGAGAGGTTAAAACACTGTGATTAAGTAGTCCACAGTCAGGAAACTTTTGTTTCTGTCTTAGAGTTCTTTTGTTCTGTGTTGTCTTATGGCCCCACTGACAGATGAAATGGGACAGATGCAGATAACCCCTTTAAACTTATTTTTGGACCATTTTAAGAACTTTAAAATAGGGCAGGTGACCTAGGACTTAATATAGAGAAAGGAAAGAAAAGAAAAAGAACCAGAAAGCAAAGAAATCAAAACTTGACATTTGCCTAAAGGGGATGGATAGATTACTAACAGGCATGCCCAAGCAGACCAACCCAAGACCCCTTCCAACAGGGGAGAGATAAAAAGATGCTTTAAATATGACCAGACTGGGCGCTTTGAGACGGTTGCAAACACAGGAAGCTTTTGTATGGCCTATGTCCCAAACATGGGAATTTCCACTGGAGGAAGATTGCCCCCTGAACCCGAGGGCCCAGGGGTCAAGCCCTCTGTTGGGAACCAATGAAATGGCCTGAAGCTCCTAGCTTCCCTCCAATGGAAAAGGAGTTTGCCACTGATAACCAGTGAAAGCCCAAAATGCCAGGCTGAGCATCTCATGAGAACCTTGGGTTTAGCAGGCAAATGGGAAGCCTCTGTTTCTATATTAATGGACAAGGGAGCACAAAATTTTAGTGCTCAACTTCCTTCTTAGGCTTTTGTCAATCTTTGATTTTACTAAAATGTTAATGATCAGGGAAATGACAGGTTCACCAGTTACAAAGTAATTACTGAGATTCTTTACATACTCAATAGTAATGTTTTTTTGGCACTCCTTTGTTTACATGCCTGAATGCCCGAATATTCTAGACTTAGGCTCAATAGAATAAAATATTCTAGCACTGTTATAAAGTCAATCACATGATTCTGGTTTTAGACACACCAAAGTCTTAAAACATAGGTGGGTAATGAGGAGACCTAGAACCCAATTTTGGTTTTCTTTTAGTTTCTTTTAAGTATGTTTCTCCACATGTATATAGCTTTCTTATGTGGCCCAGTGGAGCTCTTATGTGATCTAGTCAGAGTGACCATTAGCTCTAACTATAGACAGGCTAGGAGTTTAGAATATGGCCCCACATGCCTAGCTGAACAATGTCTCTGCTCGACTGGAGTTGCCCACCCCCTGTTCCTCCCCTTACCTAGAGGTCCATGGGCTGTCCCCAGGTGTTGTGGGTAAAACAGGATGCAATTCAAACTGCTCATGGACAGACAGGGGTGGGAGGGGCCAATCCCTGCATGCCAACACTGTTGGCTGTCAGCCAATCATGTAACTACTAAGTTAGAAGACCCCTCCCTTTGCCAATAAGCTAGAGCTGAAATCAGACATGTTTTCTGCCCTCACCCTAAAAGTTTGCCTTAAGTTAAACTCAGTGCTTGACAGAGGAAAAATACAATGACAAACTTAAGGAGTTAAACCAGGAAAAACAGCAAAACTCCAGGTGTTAGGCAGACTAGTTCTGACAACAAATCTATGCTGGCTTTTCATTTAGATCTGAGGAGTGGTCTTGCCCTAAAGACGAAATTATGCTTACAGACCTATAGAACTTTCCATGTCAGGAGATAATGTCCCCTACATGTGTCATCTTAAAAGGACTTGTGACAGGTTTTATGGAATCAGCTTTTACACCCTAGAAACATGATTTTCTTTACTAACTTTTGCTTGTACTCACTGTAAGATTACTGAGCTTGTTTGGCTTATTGAGGATGCCAGGCTGCTCTCACTCTCAGCACCCCATTTCAGCAGGAAGCAGCCAGAACGATCGTCAACCCTTATCCCTTGAGCAGTCTGGATCCTCAAATAGGCTAGAGGTAAAATAGGCAGGTTTAGAACACCATGCTGGGATGGGTCTCTCAAGGTCTTTGAAGGTCTTTAGAATTCCTAAAGGCCATCCACCACTGCTGGGATCACCATGAAAGAACACTCCTGCTGAAGAAATGACTCCAGTCCTCCCATGCCCCGATTAGACCAGGAGACATCCTCCGAATTTTAAGATTAAAATTCTACCAAAGCAAAAGGGGGGAATGTAGAAAAAGAAATTTCCTAGTCAAGCAAGAATGTGGTGAGCTACTCTCGGAATCACGTCACCTCATCCCAACTCAAGGATTCCCAAAAAAGGCAAAGGATGTGCAACCAGACCAGATAACCCTACAACCTCAGAATTCCAGGGACCACACTCATCCCCAGGTTTCCGGGTAAAGCCGCGAGCGCGTGCTGCTATGCTCATCGCCGCTGAACCCCCGCGCCATTCCCTTCGCGCCTAGACTTGAGCCAATCAGTTTAAAAGTTAAGTACCTAAGCCAATCATTTTGTAACAACGCAAAACCCCCCTGCAAAGAGTGTATAAAAAGTCTGTGCCTTTTGTGCTGGGGGTCGTCTCTCTCCTTCATGTGTGTGTGGAGTGACCCCAGCGTGCTGGAATAAAATCCTCTTGCTTTTGCATCGAGCTGGTGTCCGTGAATACTCTGTGGGGGTCCCGCTCCTCCCTGGCATGAGGCCATCCGTTGGGCCTTACACTGCTACTGCAAATTCAGCAAATCTCTTACCTTCAAATCCCTCTAGCTGCTGCAATTTGCAGCAGATGTCCAGCACTGATTTGAAGGCAAGACTTACGGCGGAGTGGTTCTCTGGTTCCTCGGAGTGCAGAGGCGTATATGTGTGATACGCCTCTATTAGTCTTTCCAGGAAAGTGCCCTGGGACTCCTCTTTCCCTTGTTGAATCTGACTAACCTTAGATAAATTTGTGAGCTGCCTAGCTGCCCGGAGGCCCCCCCCATTAAAATCTGGTGGTAGACTTTGAGTCTCTCCTTACCTTCGTTGAAGTTAAAACCCCATTTGGGTCTAGTCAAGGGAAATCCTGCATTTATGAGGTTAGGGTTAGTGGTGGGTCTCCTGTCAGTCCCTGGAACCAGTTTCCAGGCCTTGGACAGAATCTGTTCTGCAAGAGCTGATGATAGTTATACCAGGTGGGCTGATAGGTAAAAAGAATAGAATCTAGGAGACCAATTAGTTTCTCTAGTTTCTCAGGAAATTTAGGGTTCTGCATCTTCCAGTTATAGAGGTCACTGGTGGTGAAGGGCCAATGGACAAGATGTTGCCTCCCGTCCACATCAGGGGAGTCCCAAGGCCCTAAGGGGGAGCGCTGTGGAGTCAGGCGGGGGAAGTCCTTGAAGTGGTCTAGGACCAGAGATAAGAGGGTGGGTGCAGTCCAGCCCATTTTCAGGGAACTGAGGGGACACAAATTCAAGACAAAAGACACCAAGACATGAGACAAAGACAGACACTTTAAAACCGGATATCTCAGAAAAACTGGGGCAATGACTTCTCCCAATATGGGCTCCGTCTGACAGGTGTGATCTGTCCTTAACCCCCTGAATAGACTTTCTTCAATTACAGGTGGAACAGGGACGTCTCCGAGTCCACATGATGCAAGAATCACTAGCATGTCTGTCTGGCTCAGAACTGGTGTTTGAACATTCAGACCAGAACAAAGACATTGCACGCTTACTTACTGGCTGGCCATGGGAGACGTTCACAAGCTGGAGGGTCTTTGTAGAGATCCCGGATGACCCCCAGATGTTAGGGTCCAATATCTCCCAAAGACCAGCCAAGACACATATGCAAAAGCAAGAGCATTTTATTCGCTCCAGCATGCTGGGGTCCACCATTGAACAAAGAAAATGGCGACCCCCGAACAAAGGGAACTTAAAGCTTATATAGCCCTAAAGGGGAGTCCTCTCATGGTTTGCTGTCTCCCTGAGACTACTGGCCCAAGTATAATCATGTATACTTGGAGAAACCCCATTGGTCCCATCATGTATATCGTGGTCTCTTTGGTTCTTATCTCAATTGGCCTTTTCCCTGATTGGTTGGCCCCAGCCCAGGGACTTTTATGGTCCTGTTAGTCCATTCCTGGCAAGTCATCTGTTTTATCTGAACTTAGGCCTGGGAGCCTAGGTGAAGCCTATCATGGCATAAGACTAGTTCTCTAAGCCCAGTGTCCTTAATACCAAAGACTGAATAACAAAACTGTGGTATAAAACAAGTAGAAAAGCAAGACAGCTGAGAATTTAGGTAAAGAATTTAAACAATAAACATGTCTATAAAAGTCCATACAAGGATTAAATTTTATTCAATACCAACAAAATATACTGGGGGGGGGAACAGACTGGTTTAGAGGTTAAGCCTTTCCTTTACAAGCAGAAGGACCTGGGTTAGTGTTCCAGATCCTGTGTAAAAATGGCAGGTAGAAATGGTGGCAGCTTGCACTTCCCACAATGGAAGGTGGAGCTTGGAAAATTCCAGAGCTAAGCAATAAGGAAGTAGATCTAGTAATTTAGAATGATTTTCAACATCACCCTTGGGCCTCCACAGGCACACACAGCGCCCTCTTCTACACACATACACACACACACACACACACACACACTAATTAAAAAAAGAAATAAAACTCTGTGTTGGGTATGAAGACACAAGTCAACTTTCATATATTACATGTCCTCTATGTTCTGAAACAATTCAGTATAGTGCACTTTTGAACATTGAATAATTATACATCAGATTATTTTTAAAATCTGAAACGGTGCACTGAAGCAACAAATTAACTTTATCATTTTATTGTAATGGCAATGTCTTGGATTCTTATGGATTTTTACCAAAAACTCTTCTGTTATGCTTCTTGAGCTTTCAGTGGTTTTCTTGCTTCAAAATAAATGCTGAATTATTTTTGAAGTCCAAGTTTAAAAACGAAAAGAAGCCCGTTGGACATCTCAAGGAGGACTGCTCGGACCCCAGCCTCAGATGGCTCCGGCTTATCTTCAGAACACATGGGCAGTCACTCGGAATTGGCTCTGAGGGTGAGCTGATGATCAACGTCATCGAGCAGGAATCGGGATTCCACCAGGGTCCAGTGACCCAAAGGCCATCTTGGAAGTACCCGTGGAGAAGCGATGATGAGAGATACAGGTGACACTCAGGTCAGAGAGGGGTGGGGGGAAAGAGCTGGTGCAAGCAGGTCCAGATTCACACAGACAAAGTCAGTCAGATACAGAGGAGCCTGGAAGTTCTACAGTCACATCCTGTGTTTGTACCAACAAGTGCACCCCAGCCTCCAGAGCTGATATTTTAAGTATCTACAGTGAACGTTTTGATCATTTCTCCAAATAATGCCCTGTGTAATGCTCATCCTTCTCCCCTGGAGAATGCTCTCCATTTCCAATTACTTTTCCCTCCTAACTTAGGTCTTTTGATGTGCATCACCCACTAAGTTTAATAGGGGTGTTGCCTGGGGGCTGGGGAGGTTGCTCAGTGGATAAGGTCCTGCTCACAAACCTAGCAATCTGTGTTCAATGCCTGGAAGGGCACAGGGTGGAAGCACTTCTGAGAAGTCCTGGCAGCGCCTGGCGGGGACGCAGACAGCAGGGGGACCTAGACACAGAGTCAGGGGGCCGCGTCTGCGGGGTTCACATGGTTCCACAGTCCCCAGTGGCGGGGCGCCTGCAGCAGTAGCCGCCATCCCCAGGCACACGCCGCACCCCCCCCCCCCGCGCCCTCCCCGCACCCCACAGTTTCCCACAGGCCCCCCCCGCGCCCTCCCTGCACCCCATAGTCCCCTAAAGGCCCCGCCCCCGCCGCCCCCTCACCCCCACACTCCCGCGTGGCCGCTCCGCGTCCCTCCCTGGCTCAGCGCCGTCGCGCGCTCAGGACAGGGCCGGGGCTCGATTTCCTGGGCACCGACGGCCCGGAGCGCACACGGGCCGCGCCACCCCCAGGACCCCGCCGCGCCCCCCGCGGCCCCGGACCCCGCTGCGCTCAACCGGGCCGGCGCCGGCTGCATCCCGCGACCTCGCTGAGCTGCTCTGTGCGTGGACGTGACGCTGAGCCACAGAACCGCCAGAGAATCCCAGTTTGTGAACACACAATTGGAAAGAAGGTGGGTAGAACGCGGGTCGGGCACAAAACCCGCCCCCTCCCGCCTTCCCTTGAATCTCATTGGGCATTCCTGGAGCCAGTGCTCTCAAGTGGTCAGCTCTTCACATCCTACCCTTGAGAAACAGTTCAGGGACGCAATTCCTGAGCGAATAGATTCCATGAGCGAATGAAGTAAGACTCGCAATTTCTGTACTTCTTTGATTTATGATAGATACATAGATAATAGATAGATGATGGATAGAGATAGATGATAGATAGATAGATAGATAGATAGATAGATAGATAGATAGATAGATAGATAGGAGATAGATAGGAGATAGGAGATAGATGATAGATGGAAATAGATGGATGGATGGATGGATGGATGGATGGATGGATGGATGGATGGATAAATAGATGCTGGAGAGATGGCTCAGCAGTTAAGCCTCTGCCTCAAAAGCAAAAGGTCTTGAATTAGGATACTGGATCCCATGTAAATAAAACTCCAGGAGGATAAAATAAACGTGTAATGCCTGTCCTGGGTAACACGCTGAACAAGAGATGGTAAAAACAGGTAAAGAAGACTCAAGAGCTCTCTGCCTACTGCCCTCCCCTGCCCAGGCTCCACTCACTGACCTGGGAGAGAGCAGGGTGCGGGTTCTCCAGTGAACCATGGCCCAAATCCACGCTCCAACTTGAGGATCAGCCCAGGTTTGATCACTCAGTGGCCTGTAGGGGAAACAGCACACGAAATGTACCAAGTGGCCAGTTGGCTCCTGGTGAAAGGTAAGAACTGCATTATGGGAGTCGCAAGGTCAGAAACCTTGGAGGAGGATGTCACTCGCATCCTCCTGATTGGATGCTCACGCTGCAGTGGCATTCAGCTGCAGGTGACACACAAAATGGTGGCTTTAGGAAAGTCTAAGTAAACAGAGAACAGTAGGAGAGAAACAGAGGAAGATGTAACGGGAACTCATATGCTATTAGAACAAACTGAACAATGAGTAATCAGAACACAGCACCAGCAAGAAATCATACAGAGAAGCAGCTCAATTACCAAAATGAAAAAAAAAAGGCAACACAGCAAATCATTTCCACAATAGGACAGGAAATCAAACAATTACACACCTGCAATCCCTGGTGAACACTGGAACAAAATTAATCAGCTAAAAAAAGTATCAAGTGGAGCCTCAGGAAAAATGACAAACTGTGATCATGTGGGATTCATTTTAGAAAAGCAGCATCTACCACATGAAAAGTCACGGGTATAAACCACGAGATCCACATGATGAACAATAAAGTCATAAAAATTAGAATAGATGCTTGAGGATTTTGGACAATTCAATATCTCATCATCAGGACAAAAAAAAAAGACTTCAATAAGATAGACACAAGACTATAACCTTCCAACAATGATTACACATAACAAGCCAACGACCCACAATTTAACACATGGGTAAAGATATGAAGATCTTTCTCCTAAGATCTGGAACAAGACAAGGACCTGAACATGTCATCACTGTTCAATGTAGTCCTAGAAGTATCTTTCCAAAGACACAAGCTAAGGAAAATGAACAGAAGAATCAAAGCAGAGGGCTATGATTTTTAAGCCAAATGATATAATAAAGGACAGAACTAAAAAATGGAAAAAAAGAGGCCAGAGAATACAAAATCAAATAGCCCACATTTACCTGAGATATGCATCAAGAGCAAATTCCTTAGAAATTAGGATTTGTTTTCCCATTATGATGAGAAAAAATATTTTTAAATTATCTGAAATAGTTCAAAATATTCCTATGCAATTTTCAGTTGACTAAACTGAATTCCTTTTTTCTTGGTCCTGTTTCTGTATGTTGCTACGGATGTGTTCATACTGTACAGAATAGTTAATACTGACCTACACTCCCAGGACAAGTGTAGGATTCATTAAAAAGAGGTGACTGTGAAATACATTGGAAATTACAATCATTGAGAATGTAAAGAGGACCTCCTCCCCCTAAAACAAAAAGACGGCAGGACCGAGACCAAGACATGACTGCTGTTGAGTTGTAGGTTACCTTGGTAAGTTCAAGGCCAACACTGGAAGCATCAAAAAAGGACAGAATTAGAAAAATGAGAAGAGGTGCCAGAGAGACGGCTCAGGGGTTAGGCCTGCCTGGCAAACAGAAGGTCCCGAGTTCAGGTCCCAGGTTCCACGTTAAAAAAAAAAAATGTCAGGCAGAAATGGCGGCAGCCTGTACTTCTGGCCCTGGTGGGTGGAGCCTGGGAAATCCTAGAGTGAAGCAAAAAGGAGGTAAAAGCAATCCAGGATGATTCCCCAAGACACCCTTGGTCCTTCCCCCACAGGGACACACAGTGCTCTCTGATACATACACACAAAATAAAGGCGGAAGGTCCTGAGTTCGGATCCTAGACCCCACGTATAGACGCCAGGCGGACGCGGGGGCGGCCTGCATTTCTGGTCCTGGTAGGGCGGAGCCTGTGAATCCCAGAGGAGACTAAACAAGGAGGAAGTGGAGGCGTCCATGGTGGTTCCCGAATTCGCCCCTGGTCTACACACACACACACACATACATACACACACACACACTCACGCACAATTGAATAAATAATAAAAAAATTAAAAAAAATAAGTTTAAAGTTTAAAATAAAGAAAAATGAAAAGGAGAAAAAAGGGAAAAACGAAGAAGGAAGAGGAGGAGAAGATAGGATAAGAAAGTCATCACATTTCATGTTATGAAGATGGGAAAAATCAATACTGTAAAATAATCATACTTCTGAAAGCAATTTGTAGTTCCAATAAAATCATTATTTTTTTCTAAAACTATTTATTAGGAAGAGAGAAAAAGAAAGGGAGGAATAAAGGAACACATATGTATATTTGCATACCATGAGACTCCGGTGGAGGTCAGAGGACAACTTTCAGAAGTCAGTTCTCTCCTTCCACCACCGGGGCTTCGGGGATAGAACTCAGGTCTCCAGGTTAATTGGCAGGGGCCTGACCCACTCAATTACTTCACCAGCTGAAAATCCTCATGTTAAAAACCTATGATCTCCTCCACAGAAACAGAAAAACAGTGATCTTCAACAAAGTGTTAAACACCAGAGATCTCAAAGTGTCTCCAAAATCTTGATAAATAGTATAAATCTAGGGTCACGAAGATGGGTCAGTGGGTAAAAATTCTTGGGATACAAGCCTGACAATGTGAGTATGATCCTGAGATATACTGCAAACGAAGAGGATCAACTCCACAAAGTTGTCCTCTGACTCACATTCATGGCACAACGTGGCAAGCCTCACACATTAGTAAGAAATCAATAAATACATTTTTGAAAGGCATGCACCTGAAGATATTGTGGTACCTACATTTAAAATTCCGTACAAAGGGCTAATAACCAAAACAGAACAGGACTGTCACAAAAAGCTACACATAACGGAACGAAACAGATACACAAAAATAAACCTAAGCATATTCAGTGGTGTCCTGAGGATTTAAAACATGTCCACAGACCAGGTGCTGCGAACTTGGTCACTAGTCCGTGGCATTAACAGCAGGTAGAAACATCAGGAAGGTCAGGGGTGACGGGGACATGGGCAAGAAGGGAGGTGGGGGCGTCAGCCACTCCTGTGTCTCCTTGACTCCAGGAGGCCTCGAAGATAGTTTGCCCTGACAGGTGCTTGTTCTCTGCCACAAATCATACTGAGAAAAATAGGGATGCACAGGATGAGGAAAGGGATCCTTCCTCCAACCATGTGCAGAAATCAACTAAAAATTAAATGAAACTCAAAAATTCAGAGTGTCAAAGGAAATGGATTTTCTCACTGGCTTAGCTATTGTCAGGAGCTTCCTGTCAATTCTCACGACCTGAGCTCCTTCTTCAGACCCCACAAGACAAATGAAAAGAACCAACTCCCACAAGTTGTTCTCCGACCCTTACATGCATATATACTGGCAAGCACATGCGTCAACATGTGACCAGATAAAGAATTAAAAGAAGTAAGAAAAAGACTGAAAGTGCATCAAACCTTTGTATGTCGGGCCTGACAGCTCCTGGAATTCACAGGAGACACGTGGGGAGGGAGGGCAAAGGACAAGCGGACCGATGGCTGCAACAGCACAGCAACAGAGGCAAAAGGCAGCATGCGTGATTACACCAACTCAAGATCATCTGCACAGAAATGCAGGCAATGCAACAGAACCAACTAAGAATGAGAACATACTGGCAAACTTCTCCAGCAAGATCAAGTTCTAGAACAGACAAAGACCTCCAACACAGGTTCACCCACAGGTACTCACCGAAACAGCACAGAGCTCACGATCTGATGACAACCACAAAACAATCTGAACACACATTTATCCAACAAAAACAGAAATAGCCTCTAAATGTATGAACAATAGGTCACTACCCCTAAGCGTCAGGGAAATGCCAATCAAAATCACAACAAGGTATGAATGCACTGATGTTAGGACAGGGGGATCCATAATACACAAGATAACACTGAAAAGCTCATAAACCAATGAGAACAGCTACATGAGTAAGTCAGGAAAGGTAGGACATTATCTGTCACCTCAGCACTCAGCAGATAGACCAGCGTTTCAAGGTCCACCTTGAGTATACACAGATAGAGAATGGGGGCAGCCTGGTAACGGGAGACCCTGAGGCAAGCTCAGCAACGAAACCTAAGTACAGAATCTGTTATGTTATCACTGCTACCTATGGATATTCACTGAAATGAAACCAGGATTTGACACAGAAGTCTGCAGGCTCCTGTAAATTGCATTGCTGCTCACAAAAGCCAAGATGAATGATCAACATATTGTGTTCCTCAACAGGGGAATAGGCAAAGAACATGGACCTATACAAGGAACTGAACATGCTCACATATTAAAACATATGGAAGTCCCTTCATTTGCAGTGACAAGGACAGAACTAGAGAGCATTCTGACGTTGTATTGCAACTACTTTCTTGGGATGAAATAAACATGGCATCTCCATGAAGCACAGCTGGGTGGGCCTGCAGGAGAAGACCCTGGCCCCCAGTCACAGAGATGAAGCACACAGCCCCATCTATGATGGTCATGATGCGCTGAGAACAGCCACAAGAACATCGCCACGAACCCTCCCAGCTGACATTCCAGTCAGAACTCCCCGCTGTGCCTGCATGAGGCACAGAGGGGAAAATTCAGCAGGTTTGGGGGTTTGCAGTGGTAAAAAGTGTTTGTGAGTCACCTTTACACTCTAAATGTCCTCAATAACCTTTTCATTAGCCAAGTGGAAACATGGGAAGTTTTAACTGGACCGGTGATTCTCCATGTTTGAGGCAAACAGACCCCTTCTCTATCTCCCCAGGAAGGACAGAAGACATAAGTTAAAAACATCAGACAGAAAACTAGCATCCTCCATGTGTTCAGTAGGATGCAAGCAGATGAAGCAGTGGTTACCAGAATGCTGGAAAGAAACAGAGGAGAGAAAGACAAACAAGGATGGTTAGTATTTACAGGATGCACTTTTGGAAAGGACAATTAATTTACCTTTCATACTGCAGTAGGGAATTCTTGGCTCATGGAAATTGAGTATTTAAAAATACTTACCAAAAAGATTTTAAGTATTCCAAATAGAAACAAGTAATGTCTAAGGAACAGTCCCATCAATTACCTGCATCGGACGATTTCAGGTTATACACAAGCACGGCAAGCCACACTGTTTGACATTATGGTGTGGCTTACCATTAGTTAGTTGAGAAAGAAAACGTCAAAACAGTATCAAGAGCTAGCAAAACAGAACAGAATGTAGCTCAGCTGGCAGACAGCTAGACTAGCATGCAAAAACTCCTCTGTACAATCCTCAGCACCGTGCTACAATTCATGAAGTGGAAATAAGAAGATCAGAAATTTGGGGCTACCTTCATCTAGATAGTGAGTCTGAGGCCAGCACAAGCTATGTTATACTCTGTCTCAAAAAATAGGAGTCGAAGTCAGATATAGTTCCCACAGGTACTGACAAGAAGAGTGGAATTGCTATGAAAGTTACAGTGGGGTGAGACTCACCCAAGAACAGCAGGCTGCTGTAGTTCTCCAGCATCATGACCCTGTAGAGGGTCCTCTGAGCAGCGTCCAGCTGCTGCCACTCCTGCTGGGTGAAGTCCACAGATACATCCTCAAATGATATCAATGCCTGCAATGATACATTTCTTATCAACCTAAGCATTCGGTCCCAAGAACAGAAAATGGCAACGTGTGTGTGTGTGTGTGTGTGTGTGTGTGTGTGTGTGTGTGTGTGTGTGTGTGTTTCTTTTTTTTTTCCTTTTTTTTATTAAAAATTTAATTATACATTTTAAAATTTTTTACCAGTTCCCTCCCTCCCCCGTCCTCCCCCCGAACCCCCTCCTCCCCCTCCCCTTCCCCCAGTGCCTCCCCCCCAATTCCCAGAGAGTCCTTTATTGTGTACGCCTAACTCTCCACTGGGTCCTCCTCTCCGATGACATATAAGGACCCAGTGGCATTTCCATAAGCCCTTTCTCTTGTTCCCCTTAAGCATAAGATCACTACTATGGCTGTCAATCCCTTGCTTCCAGGGGTCTCGGTGCCCTTAACAGATGCTAGACTTTATGAGGGCAACAGTGCGCTGGACATTGCGCAGGGCATGCAAAGTCCCATTATGATTGCTTTGGCCCCAACTATTGTTGAGAATCTTGCAAATCGTTGCTCCTCCCATCCTTTTGCTCTTACAATCTTACCGCCCCCTCTTCCGCAAATGTCCCTGAACTCCAGGATGGGGAGAGATTAGGCTGGCCTAGTTCTGTGTGTGTTTCTTAACCAGTGTTCCATTCAAGGTGTAGCTTGATTTGATTATGTACTATGGGAGAAAGAAAAAATATACTTGTGTGTTAGTGATTCAAGGATGATTGATTAGGGGCTCATGAGATGGCTGAGAGGTTAAGACTCTTGTCTCCCAAGCAGAACGTCCTGAGTTAGAATCCAGTTGCACGCAAAAACAAAAGGTGGAAACAGCAGCAGAGTCCACTTCTGGCCCTGGCGGGCAGAGCTCCAGAAACCCAGAGTGAAGCAGAAGGAAGGTAGGAGCAATTCAGGATGATTCCAAAGTCAGCCTGGTCCTACATAAAGACATAAAGTAAGTACCCTTTGACACACACATGCAAAATAAATAAACTACAAAAAATAAAGTTATCTTTAAAAAAAAAAGTAAGTCTGATTGAAGAGATTTCCAGGGAAAACAAGTGAAAGGCACATGTAAAGCAAAGCATATAAAATAACATGAGGGCTGGGGAGATAGATGGCCGAGGGGTTAAAGTCTTTGCTTCACAAACAAAAGGACCTGAATTCGGATTCCCAGACCCATATAAAAATGTGGGCATATATGGCAGTAGCCTGAAATTCTGGCCCTGGAGGTCTGAGCCTGGGACATCCCAGAACAGGAGGTGGAGCAATGCAGGATGATTACTGATGTCACCCTTGGGCCTCCACAGGGACACCCAAAGTGCCCTCTGCGTATGCACACACATGCAGATCCAAAAGAGAAAAACAAGTGAAATCTGCCAACCATGAACAACACAATGAAAGGCTCTGGGGCTGGCTGTGGAGCACTGAGCAACTGTGCAGGTCCAGAAGCCACACGCCCGGCGTCCCTCCCTGGCTGGGCGCTGCTGCCCACTCCAGGTCAGAGCTGGGGTTCAAATCTCCAAGCTTTGACCGCCTGGAGCACACAGCGACCACGCCCCGCGGGGTGCCGCACTCACCACGGCCCGATCGCCCGACATCCCACGTCCCCGCAGCCGCGCGCCACAGGACGACACGAGCCGGAGCTGGGATCACAAGCTGAGATCACGGGGTCTCCAGGGCGCTGGGGAGACAGCGACCTACCCAAGATGGCATGAGCGGTGCCGGCACAGAGAAAACAGCCTGCGGCACTGCGGGATCCGCCCCCGCGTCTGCCTGGGCATCTGATTGGACAAGATAGGTTTCTATCCTGAGTGACAGTGGATGTCACCAATCCATGGCTTCATGACGACTGCCGCGTTTCCGTGGGAAAAGTGCACTGTGTGGGAATCAAAACGGTTCCCAGGATGCAGCAGCAGCCCGTTGCAGTGACCAAGACTCCCGGGGCTGAGCCCAGCTGCGTTCCCCGCGTCGCCCCATGTCGCCTCCACCATATAGACATTCACGCTGACCCTCTGCTCTGGCCTAGAGCCTGCGGCGGTGTGCGGAGCAGGGGACGCGGGACGGGCGCGGGGGGGGGGGCGGGGGGCGGGGGGCGGGGTTAATGCTGGCCACTGCCCTGCATATGCCTGTGACTTGCTGTCTCTCTGATCTATCATTAATATCTCTTGGAATCTCAGCAGCTGCCTGATTCTGAGTCTAAGCCTGTGAGGACCATCCTTTTCCTCTGTCATTGGCTCATCTTTCCCTAGTGATTCCTCCCACCGGTTTCTCCAGGGGCATTTCCTTAAGTCCAGGAAATGGGATGGTATTCTGATTTCCAGCATCTCACCATCCCACTTCCTTGATGGTCAGCTCGTGGAGACAATTCACTCAACTGTGTGTGTGTGTATGTTTGTGTGTATGTATGTGTGTAACTGGAGACAGAACTAAGGATCTCTGCATGCGTGCTAGCAGAGTCTCATACCACTGAACCATGTCCATGGTTTTTTATTTTAAAATACTTTGGGAAGAGAGAAAGAACAGGTGCATATCCGATGATGGGCATGTGAAGGTCAGAGGGCATCTTCCCAAAGGGGCATTTGTGGGATGGAACCGAGGTGGCCAAGGTATGCACACAGGTATCTTTACTCAGTATGCCATCTCGAGTGCAGAGTTTTATTATTTTTTAAGAAAGGGTCTGTCTTTGTAGGCCAGGCTAAAGTGGAACTCACATCTTCCTGCCTGGGCCTCCCAGATGGCTGGGATTAGTGGCCTGAACCATCAGGAGCCCAGAATATATGGACCAGCACTTGGTAGGCACCTAGGCACCAACAACCTCCCTGCCTCCCTGGCCCAGCCTCAGTCTCCCGCACAGGATTCCCCGCAGCCTGTCTGTGAGGTCAGAGAATATATTCAGAAAGTCTGAATCTGTGTCCTCTCGCAGGTCCCTGCATCCAGCCAGATCCCTTGGAGCATAAGGTGATCCCTGAAGAATCTCAAAAATATGCAGATGTACAGGTCCTGAAAAACAGAGAGAGAGAAAAAAGGATAACAATAAGGGCAGAGTGACCAGCAGGCCCGTTAGGGCACAAGACAAAGCTTGGAAGGTAGGTTCATCCCCTCACTCCTCTGCTTCCCCCACCCCTCTGAAGAGCTGGCTGGCGGTCTGTAATGTGATTCAGTAGCACAGCAGCTGCCCTGTCCAGCAGGAGCATCTTCCTACGCCAACCTGGGGCAGAGCCCTAGCAGGCTGGGTTTTCCCTGGGGACAGAGCAACTGCAGGTATTGAGCACTGGCCACTGAGTTACAAGGAAAAAGCAGAGGGTGCTTCTTGGCAATACCTGTGGAAAATATATCACTTTTACTATTTTTTGGGATGAAGTGTAACATAGCCCAAGCTGGCCTCAGATTTACTATGAAGATTAAAGTAATTCTGAATTTTTTCTAAATTTAATTTTATTCATTTATTTATGTATGCATGTGTGTATCAGAGTACACTGCGTGTCCCTGTGGAGGACCAAGGGTGACTTAGAGAATCATCCTGGATTACTTCTAAGTCCTTCTTGCTTTGCTCTGGGGATTTCCCAGGATCCACCCACCAGGGCCAGAAGTGCAGGCCACCACCATTTCCGCCAGGCATTTTCACATGGGACCTGGAATGTGAACTCAGGCTCTTCTGCTTATGAGACACAGCCTTAAACCGAGCCATCTCTCCAGTCTGTAACCCTGAATTTCTGATCCCCCTAAAAACATCTTGGTTCTGTAATTCAGCTTTCCTTTTCTGTAGTCTCCACTAGCCCTCGGAAAACCACTAGCTTCCTCTTTAACTGGTGGTCTCTCATAAAGTAGGAGGTTCTATCTGCTCTATCTTATGGCAGAACCAAGTCATAAGACTGTGACTATACTGCCAGAGTTTGCTGATGCGCCTCAACTTACAACTTCATCTCTCCATGTGCAAATTTCCTTCCACAAACATTCATTCCTGGGGGAAAAGAGGCTCAGAGTTGAAGGCTGTCTTCAGTCTCGTATCACACAGGGGTCACAGGAAGCTGCAGCTAAGAGACTGGACTCAAAACCCATAACCTCCTCCGCTCTTGGCAGCATGCATCATCAAGTGAAGGAAGTTGAAGGACTCTTAGCAACCTGAGTGTGAGCTGGAGGACCACGTGGTGGAAGGACAGCTGAGCTTAAGTTGCTCTGCACTATGAACTCAAACAAGTATTTTAAAAACTTGTAAGATTTTTTTTATTTGAAGAAAAGGACAACAGGCAGAGAAACATATATCCCATGGCACATGAATACAGGTCGAAGGACAACTTTCAGAAGTCAATTTCCTCCCTCCACCATGTGGCCTCCTGGAGATGAAACTCACGTTGCTCACAGAGCTACCTCGCCAGCCCTAATCTTGAAATGATTAAATTTACTCCTACTCCACATTGACCCACTTGGCCAGCAAGTTCAAATGGAAATTTCATTCACAAGGTGTGTCTTACCCCATGGCTGAGGATAGTCTTGATCTTCTAAGTCTTCATGAATCAGTTGTACAAGCAACCAAGTATGCTCGTAATGGATGTATACTTGGAGAAGTCATTTCTTCCACGGTCTCTCACTACTCTGGCTTTGCGGTTCGGACTTGTTTTTCAGTTTTCCTATGTCCTTCACATTACAGGAGTTTCAGCTGTCCTGAGTATTCCGGTATCAGTTCACATTGTGATATGCTACAAGACTTTCCTGATTACATGCAGAAAGAATTTCTTATGCAAGACCTTGATGTCTAATGAGGACAGACTGGTCACAATCTCCACATTTCTATCTCGAGCGACTTACAAAGAGACTTGCAGTTAGATGGGCTTCTTGTGTTCTGCACAGGGAGTTCCCCATTCATGTTTTCCCAGGCTACAGTACAAAGGTCTCATGTTCTTTGTGTTTGTCAGTGTCATCCATACACATTCGAAGACGTCATGTAAACATCAAGGCATCCTGGAATTCCTTCCATCCCTAGGGGGCTCATGGGAATTCTTTTATATTAAATGATTATGATGAAACGTTTCCTACATAGCCTCAACTTGTAAGACATCACTCCCGTGTACTATCTCCTAACGTGAATTAGGAATTAGGGAATAACAATACATTTATTTTGTAAAATTCTATTTTCACGTATATGGGTACATGTGCTTGTCTACCCACATGTTGATGTACATGCATGCAGAGGACTGCCATAGATATCATGAATCACCCTGGATTCGTCCTCAACTTCTTTGGTGTCTGGGTTTCAAACTAAACCTGGAGCTTTCTTACAGAGGCAGACTGGTTAGCCAATTCATTTTGGGACTTTCCAGATCCTGCCTTCTGGCCAGGCTGCTAGGCCACCAAGGCAGTGTATGTGGGACACAGGAATCTGGATTCCAGTACTTTCACTTGCACAGCAAGCACTCCACCCACTGAGCAATATCCCCTGCTCTTTCCTACAGTCTTTAGTCATGCATTTTCTACATTGTATGAATTTACATAAGCCCAGTGAGATCTCACTAGCAATGCAACACTTCATTGCAATTATTCACAAGACTTTTCGCTTCTGTGAGTTTTCTGGTGTGAAGCGAGAGATGACTTGTGGAAGAAATGTTTACTGCATTCTGTACATTCATAAGGCTTCTCACCTGTGTGAATTCTGTAATGGTACGTTAAGGAATGCTTGTGGAAGAAAGTTTTATTGCATTCTGTACATTGATAAGGCTTCTCACCTGTATGAGTTTTAAAATGCTTATCTAGGTGTGCCTTCCAGTGGAAAGTTTTATTGCATTCTTTACATTCATAAGGCCTTTCACCAGTATGAGTTCTATGATGAACAATGAGATTTGACTTGTAGGTGAATGATTTTCCACATTCTTTACATTCAAAAGGCTTCTCACCTGTATGAGTTCTATGGTGTACTCTTAAGATCCACTTACGGGCATAAGTTTTCCCACATTCTTTACATTCATAGGGCTTTACCCCTGTGTGAGTCATCTCATGGGTACTGAGGGCATGCTTGAAGTAGAAAGCTTTGCCACATTCTTTACATTCATATGACTTCTCACTTTTATGTGTTCTCCTATGTGTAGTAAGCTCAGACTTGTGTAGAAAAGCTTTACCGCATTCTTTACATTCATAGGGGTTTTCTCCCGTGTGACGTCGCTGATGTACAGTGAGGTTGGCCTTCCACATGAAAGATTTCCCGCATTCTAGGCATGCATAAGGCTTTACTTTTCTGTGATCTCTTTGATGTTCAGTGAGGTGTGACTTGCAATAAAAATCTTTCCCACATTCTTCGCACTCATAAGGCCTGTCGCCTGCATGAGCTCTCCTATGCACAGTCAGCTCTGACCTGTGGAGGAAAGTTTCTCCACATTCTTTACATTCATAGGGCTTTTCTCCTGTGTGAGTTCTGTAATGTACAATGAAATCCGAGATGGAGTAGAAAGTTTGGTCACATTCTTTACATTGATAGGGCTTTAATTCTGGGTGAACACTCTGAGGTACCACGGGGGTTGATGTACAAGTGCAAGCTTTCCCACATTCTTTGCATTCATAGGGCGTTGCTACTCCTGTGTGGAATCTCTGATGTACATTCAGGGCTGACTTGGACGTGTAAGCTTTCCCGCATTCTGCACATTCATAGGGCTTTACTCCTGCGTGAAGTCTCTGATGGACAGTGAGGGCTGACTTAGAAATATAAGCTTTCCCACATTCTGTGCATTCATAAGGCTTCTCACCTGTGTGAGTCCTGCTATGCAGCGTGAGCTGACACTTGCGGGAGAAGGCTTTCCCACAGTCTTTACATGCATAAGGCTTTTCTCCTGTGTGAGTTCTGTGATGGACAGTGAGATCCGACTTGGAGTTGAAAGCTTTCCCACATTCCTTACATTCATAGGGCTTTATGCCGGTGTGAATCCTCTGATGGACAATGAGGGCTGACATGTAACCGCAAGCTTTCCCACATTCTTTGCATTCATAGGGTTTGATTCCTCGGTGAAGTCTCTGATGGACCCTGAAGGCCGACCTGGAAATGTACGCTTTCCCACAGTCTTCACATTCATAGGGCTTCTCACCTGTGTGAGTTCTTCTATGCACATTGAGCTGAGACTTGCGGCAGAAGGCTTTCCCACATTCCTTACATTTGTAGGGCTTTTCTCCTGTGTGAGTTCTACGATGGATAGTAAGGGATAACTTGTACAGAAAAGTTTTTGCACAGACTTCACATTCATAGAGCTTTTCATGTGTATGAGTTGTCCTGTGCATAGTGAGGTCTGACTTGCGGAGGAAAGTTTTCCCGCATTCTGCACATTCATAGGGCCTCTGTACAATATGAGCTGTTCTCTGATGTTCAATGAGGATGGACTTAGAATGGAAGGTTTTCCCACACTCCTGACATTGACAAGGTGTCTCATGGGTGGGAGATTTCTCCTTGCTGGTGTACTGTGACTTCTGGTTAAGGCTTTCCACAGAGGCTTCACATTCATAGGCTGCTGAACCATGCTGTATTTTCTCCCAAACCTTTCCTTCTGCCTAGAGACAAAACATTACAATCATTACATGCATGGGGATTTTTCTACATTGTGATACCTATTTGATCAGATATGCTTTCCTAAGTAAGTTTTAAATATAACTTCATTTTTAGTATTTTTTTTTTTCATTTATGGACCTCAGTCTTGGTACAGATTGTTATACGAAACAGATTACAACTTATGTGAGCAACATTATGGCATAAACACTACATCAGCAAAGGATTTCCAATATTCACTGAATTCAGTAGATGTCCAGTGAATGCAAAACCTTTTTATGTCAATAATGCTACCTCCAAGAAGATGGAAAATGGTGGTCACTGGTCAAACATACTGAACATAACACCATGATCATTGAATCTTAGGGAGATGGAGATGCCAAGAATGTATGTATGGGGGTGGGAGGTTCTTGGATATGTGACAGTGCTCAGGGTCTTCTCCAGCCTGCATGCTCTCAGGTTCACTGTGGACCAACACTACATCCTGCCATGGGACAATTTCCTCAGAAAGCACATCCTGACATTTCCACGGTTGTGTCAGATTTGAAATATGGTTTGCACTCCACTTCAAAGTTTTACCTACTTTCCTCATCTCTTGAAGGGATGTTTGGCTGCTGCTGATTCCCACTGGCCACATAAGTCTCTCTTCATTTTCCTGGCTGGTTTCAACCAAGACACTCCCATTAAGATCATCTAAAATGATATGAAAAACATTACTATGCATAAAGCATTCTTACATATTTCTGTTCTATCAACACAAAAATGTTTTAACTATTGTTGAACAACTTAACCCTCGAAGAACAGCTGACATCTTTATCTGATTGTCTGTAATTATTTGCAAGAGATCATCATATCAGACCTATTGACCATCGGCATTCCCATGGAGTCACTTCACTGGAACCTCACCTGAGATTCCGGATGTTCTCTCAATAATTGAATTTGTATGTGATAATGGTATAGCTGCATTGACTTTCTACTTCTCATCATTAGGTGAGGTGGTAGACTATGTGTAATGGTTAAACAAAAAGAAAATTCCATTTATGCAGGTATTAGGAAGCTTTCTTCCATGTTGCCGATGAGACTTTCCAACACATTTCCTGAGATGAGATTTTCCAACACGGTTCCTTAGAGCCATCCGTGCTTCCATAAATAACCCTCACCAATACTCCCCAATGAACTTAGAGGCTCACCAAATTACACTTTGGTATGAAAATTGTTTCTTTGGTCTTTAGTTACAATCCTATCTGGGCTGAACAGATGTTCCTACAGTATCTCATTAGGAAACGTTTCATATACGACTTATCACAAATAAACTAGTTACACTTCTCTGCTGCTGTGAGACAGCACTCAAGTCAAGCAACTTAAGAGAGATTTATTCACTTTACGGTTTCAGAAGGAGATGCAACCCATTATGGCAGGAAAGGCAGAGGCCGAAAGCTGCAAAAATGCAAGCTGCAAGAACACACCTCTCCCAGAAGTAGAGTGGGGCTAATCAATCTCAAGGCCCACCCCCTGTGACGGCCTTCATCCAACAAGGTTCCACCTTGACCTCCCATTCCATGGCACCATGGCCAAGATGCCACGATCTTCTCAATCAACTAAAGACAAATCACATTTCAAACCATTACAACTAATGTACTTGATCCTTAGGAATTAATACAAACAACTACACAGAAAGATACTGTAGTTCTGGATCACCGATGTTTTTCACTGTTTTACTTTCTTGAAAGATGCGCACAGAAATTATTTATGTTTACTGCTACAAAGATTATGCATCATAAATTAATGCTACATTCTCTCCATGTCATCCCACATCACATCTCATCTGCATGTGCAGTGGGAATCATTCTTGTACATGACATTTTAGGAAGGAGTCTAACATTCTGTCTTCAGAAGAGCAATACACAGGAGAAAGGATTGTGCTTGTGTATGTTCAATAGTTTATGTTGGTGTGATAAATGGCACTAGAATCCTGCATGTGTTTTCTTTCTGCAAATTATCCTCAGAAAAAGAAGAGTCCTTCCTACAAATTCTTCCTTTCATCCATCTTATATTTTACATGTATCTTCCCCTTAGGGAAGTAGACATGCTTTCTAAAATGGCAATAAATGCTTTTATTAAACATAAAAATGGTTTTGAAAATTTTACTATGGAATTGAGGATTGATAAAGTGTCCTATATAAAGCTGAGCATATTAAATGGAAATTTTCAAGATCAAGTTGTGCCTTACTTTCCTGAAACCATCTACCCAGATTAAGTGACACTTTCCAAATATGTCATAATGTTGACCCACTTCGTTTTTAGGTACTATTGGTCACTGCGGAAAGGAAAAGGCTGGAAAAACTGACTCAGACACTAGACTAAGAGGACAATGTCAAGAGGACAGAGTGAAGAAAGAATACTGTGTGTAGTAAGAGACATACTTAGTTAAGTGAAGCTAGTAAGTAAGTAAGAAACATATTTAGATGGCAATCCTATCAACATAGCAGAATCCCTAAACATTAGGAACTCGGACACTAACAGAACATGCATCAGAATGAAGAAAAGTATTAGACATCTGTACACTAGCAACCTTCAAAGACCAGGTGTGATAATCTACTTTAAAAAATATTAAGTCATATGCTTTTGGGGGCTCTGCCTTGGCTCACCCCTCAGGCACTATTTTTTTATTAATTATAAGTCACCAAAAAAACAAATTCCTAGAACTACCGCAAAGTGTACTTCGCCAGACCCTGCAGAGTTTTTTTAAAAAAAACTTTATTCATTTATTCATTTATTTTGTGTGTGTGTGTGTGTATCAGAAGGCAAGCACTGTGTGTCCCTGTGGAGGACCAAAGGTGACTTAGGGAATCATCCTGGATTGCTTCTACCTCCTTGCTTCCCTCTGGGATTTCCCAGGCTCCGCCCCCCAGAGCCAGGAAGTGCAGGCCACTGCCATTGATCCGAATCAAAGACCTCTTTCTTGCTAGGCAGAGTCTTAACCTCTGAGCCATCTCTCTAATCCCAGACCTGTGTTTTTTTTTTTTTTTTTTTAATTTATTATTATTATTATTATTATTTATTCAACTGTGCGCATGTGCGTGTGTATGTGTGCGTGTGTGTGTGCGTGTGTGTGTCTGTGTATGTGTAGAACCACGGACGAATTGGTGAACCACCATGGACGCCTCCACCTCCTTCTACCCCAGGATTCACAGGCTCCGCCCTACCAGGACCAGAAGCGCAGGCCGCCCCCGCTTCCGCCTGGCGTCTATACGTGGGATCTGGGATCCGAACTCAGGACCTTCCGCCTCTAAGGCGGAGGCTTAACCCCTGAGCCACCTCTCCAGCCCCCCAGACCTGTGTTTTAAGATAAGGTTTCAGACTATCCTGAGGATTCTAAAACCTTAAGGTAAGTGCTGATCACACAAAACTGTTTGGTTTTCTCTTTTCTTTTCTTCTTCTTTTCTCTTTTTTGGCTAAGCTAACCGATTTTCTGCTTCTGCAATCAACTTGCTAGCTTGCACCATTTGATTTTTGTTTGCCTTTAAAATCACTAAATTCAAAGAGTTCAGGGCTGCACTTTAAGGAATCCCAATCCATGATTAGGTCCTGGCACTAGCTTCAACACAGCCTCTCCTTTTTCTTCAAGAACTCTTCCAAGAGTGGTGAATTTCCCCAACCCCACAACACAGGGAAAAATTTTTGTTTTTGTTTTATTTATTTATTTCCGCTCATACAA
Source organism: Typhlomys cinereus (assembly GCA_023101885.1). NCBI lineage: Eukaryota > Metazoa > Chordata > Mammalia > Rodentia > Platacanthomyidae > Typhlomys > Typhlomys cinereus. The sequence goes on along the minus strand of JALPQD010000830.1, from coordinate 7,165 downwards.
AATTAATAGGTACACCAGTCCCCTCCCTTCCTCCACCCCTTCCGGGACCCCCTTGCTCCTTCCCCCTTTTCCTTTCTCCCCCCCCCCCCATCTCCCAGTGCCTCCTCCTCCCCAATCCCTGGAGCATCCTTTAATGTATATGTCAAACTTTCCTCTGGGTCCTCCTCTCTGATGAGGTGTAAGGACTCAGTGGCATTTCCTAGAACTGTTTCTTGTGTTCCCTTATAGAAACACTATTGTGTCTGTTTATTCCTAGCTTCTAAGGATCCTAGTGCCTTTAGTCCATGCTAGACTTTGAGGGGGTCAATAATGTGTTGGTCATTGCACAGGTCATGCAAAGTCCTGTTATGACTGCTTCGGCCCTAACTTGTATGTAGTATCTTGCATATCGTTGCTCCTCCCCATCTTTAGGCTCTTACAATCTTACCACCCCCCTCTTCCGCAAATTTCCACAGGGAAAAATTTAACACTCATCATTAACAACCTAAAATGAATATTATCTGAACTTTCTAATTAAAAATACACAAAGGCATGTCAGATGGTCAACCAGTCAAGCACTTGGTCAAAATCTGTGCTCTGAATGTGATTCCCAAAATCCTACATGGTAGAGGGAGAGGACTGAATTTCAAAAGGTGCCCTCTGAACTTCACCCAGGTCACGTGGTATACATGTTCCCTCTTTCTCTCAGCCTCTGTCATAAATATTTTTTGAAAAATGTGAACTACCAACCTGAAGTTTAAATAAATAAATAAAATTGCTCATTTTTGCTCACTGTCTACAGAAAGATAACTCACAGGGGAAGACAGGCTGAAAGGAAATTAAATGATATTTCATACAGGTAGAACGTGAAAGAAATCAGCAGTTATACCCTTATCAGTCAATGCACACCTTCCAAGCCAAAAATCAGTCAGAGGATCCTGCATCTAAAATACTACACAGGACCAGGGCTCCAGAGAGGACTCAGGGGATAAGCTTCTGCCTCACAAATAAAAAGGATGTGACTTCCAGATGCCACGAAAAAATGCCAGGCTGAAATGCTTGCAGCCTGTACTTCTGGCCCTGGATGGAAAGTCTAGCATACCCCAGAGTAAAGCCAGGAGGTAGAGCAATTCAGGATGATTCCCAAAGTCATCCATGGGCCTCCACAGGCGCACACAGTGCCCTTTGATACACACACACACACACACACACACACACACGCCTACATATCCAGAAAAAAAAAAAAAGTAATAATGTTCAGGGGCTGCTGCTGGCCTTTCCAAGACCCCTTGAGTACAGGCCAGACTGATAGGACTTGAACAGCAGTTTGAGATTTATCTCCTGTGTTTTGGCCTCTTCCAGTGGCCTCGTTCGCCCTGTGGCCTAATCTCAGATGCGAAGTGATACCACTACCGCTCAACATGCTTTCTCCCTAACATTATATTAACTTAAGGACCATATTGTTTCCAGCATTGCAGCAAAAACATATTTTTATTGATACTGCCAACTGTATACAATTGTTGATTGTTTGAGAACACAGTAAATCACATGTCTTTAGGTACTTCCTATTTACAACTGCTGATGTCTTTATGCATTTCCTTGCATGCTCTCCAGTTACTGTTTTTTTCTCCCTGGCCCTCCCTTATATTATTAACTTTTGAGCTTCTTGTTTTTACAAGATTTTGCTGTTCCTTGTTATTGTCTTTATGGTTACTGATTCTAGATGATTCCCTATGTTTAACAGATTTATATCTGTTAACGCAATTAGCCTAGAATAAATTTGTCTTAGTATAGTCTTGGTCTAGGCCTGGTTTCAATTCCCGCCAATCCCATTAAGAAATTCCATGCTGACTGGTAAGTGCTGCTGGCATTATTACCATAATGGACAGAAGCAATAGCTATATATATATATATATACTGTAACTGCAGCTAGAATATTGTAACTACATGGAATATTGGTGAGCCCAATTTCTTAAAAAGATATTACCCCCAACAGAGCACAAATTGTTGTGATCAGAAAGTATTGTGGGTAGTGTCAGCGCTGCCCCCATGTCAGTAGTGGACCTAGCATGACAGAGAGCCACAACACCCAGCACTAAATGCTAAGCCATCTGGACAGCAAGAATCTCAGCGTTTGAAAACGAGAAACCACTGGGGGAGAATGAGACAAGAGAATACGTAGCAATTTGGGGATTAGAGAGAGAGGATTAATGAAATAGAATCTAAAAGTACAGTAGAAAGGATGCACAATAAAGACTTGCATATGTGAGTAAAACATGGTTGTACATGTCTGTGATCCCAGCACTTGGGAGTCCAAAGCAGCTAGACTGCTGTGAGTTCAAAAGAGGCCTAGTCTACAAAGCTTTCTTTCTTTACTTTTTCCCTCCCTCCGTCCCTCCCTTTTTTCCTCCCTCGTTCCCTTCCTCTTTCTTTCTTTCTCTCTCTCTTTCTGTGTGTATGTGTGTATAAAAGGATACTGTATGTTCCTGTGGAAGACCGAGGGTAACTTTGGGAATCATCCTGGATTGCTTCTACCTCCTTTTTGCTTTGCTCCAGGATTTCCCAGGCTCTGCCCACCAGGACTAGAAGTGCAGACCACTGCCATTTCCACCTGGTAGTTTTTATGTGGGACCTGGGACCCAAATTCAGGTCTTTCTGCTTTTGAAACAGAGACTTAACCCGTGATCCATCTCAGTCATCTCTCCAGTCTTATATAGTGAGGTTCAGTCTAACCAGGATATTTAGCCTCACAATTGTGTCCCTCATTACAGCCATCCACATAGAGAAGGAAAGAAGGTTTGCAGGTGAAAAAATGTACTGCTCAGGGTTCCACATTCATCAGCAATATAGAAAGGACCTACTGTTTACTACATTGGGTGAGAACAGCCCCACCCAACCATCAACACTCCAGAAAGATTCTGCATCTGATCTCTCAGTCTCCAGTTGTTTTTCATGGCCACTTGCCAGATAGACGGCTTCTTAGTGTGTACCCAGTAACCAAGGTTTTTGACTGTCCCTTATTTTATTCCACTCCACGGCACATAATTCAATGCAAGCACCTTGGGCTGAAAACCACTTGCCATGTGGCACCAAAGTCTGTCGTGGTTTGAATGTGAGTTGACCTCCACAGGTCATGTGTTTGCATCCTTAGCTGATTAATGTTTGAGAAGGTTGTGTCACCTTTAGAAAGTGGAACCATCGGGGACAGGCCTAGAGGTGTGGTAGTACACACCCTGCTTCCTCTCTCTGCACTTTTCTTTCTGTCTTTATTATGGCTGGGGTGACCTGAACGGACCTCCTGCTTCTGCCTCTAGCTACACTTTCTGTTATCCAAGTCCAACCATAATGGACTATATCCCTCCTAGAACCCTAAGTCAAATAAAATCTCCCTTTTCTCCTGCTGCCTCAGTCTGAGTGTTGTCTCGCTGCAAAAGAAAAGTAATTGCAAGAAAATCGCAGCACTACACCAAACACTGGCCAGAACCACAGGTTCTCCTGGGGAGTAGATGCCAGTCTGCAGGCAGCGGACACACTTCTGTCCTTTCCTAGACAAGGTTTTCAGTTCCAACACCACAGGGATTTGGGTTCCTGACAGAGTCCCCTGACCTCCATGTGTGGGGTGCACATGCACATAAAATAAATAAACAATAACACCTGTCCTGGGTAACACGCTGAACAAGAGTTGGTAGAAACAGGTCAAGAAGACCCAGGAGCTCTCTGCCTACTGCCCTCCCCTGCCCAGGCTCCACTCACTGACCTGGGCGAGTGCAGGGTGCGGGTTCTCCAGTGAACCATGGCCCAAATCCACGCTCCAACTTGAGGATCAGCCCAGGCTTGGTCACGCAGTGGCCTGTAGGGGAAACAGCACACGAATTGTACCAAATGGTCAGTTGGCTCCTGGTGAAAGGAAAGAACTGCATTATGGGAGTCGCAAGGTCAGAAACTTCCTTGGAGAAGGATGTCACTCGCATCCTCCTGACTGGATGCTCACGCTGCAGTGGCATTCAGCTGCAGGCGACACGCACAATGGTGGCTTTAGGAAAGTCTAAGTAAACAGAGGACAGTAGGAGAGCAACCACGAGGAAGATCTGTAACAGGACTCTCTGCTATTAGGACCACATGCCCCGAGTGAGTAGCCCCACCACAGAAACAGGAGGCAATCACGGAAAACAGCTCAGTTATCAAAATGAAAAAAAAAAAAAAAAAAGGGTACAAGGCCCAAGAAGCGACATTAAATGATTTGCAAATAAGGCCGGCACTACTAAACAATTACCCAACCCAATCCCTGATGCATAAACGAGAACAACATTCAATCAATACTAAAAAGGTATCACAGTCAACATCACAAAAAGGATTATTTAAAAACTTGATCAGTGTGATTCACTGTTTCAGGATGCAGCATCCACCATGTGGAAAAAGTCATGGGTAGAAGAAACTACCAGATCCACCGAATGAACAAGAAAGTCATGTGAAAAGTCGAGAAGAGAGCCTTTAAAGGATTTTGTAACAATTCAATACACCATCAGAAAAACCGAAAGACTAAATTTAGGTACATAAGATAACGGCCAAAATGTGCTTGGGGATTGCTGAACAAGCCCAAAAAACATGCAACTTAGACAAGGGGGACCGACCTGTCGGCGCTTTCTAAGATCGGACCAAGACAAGGACCGACCATGGCAATAAGGATGCAATGGAAGACACGGAAAGGACTCTCCACCACAGAAACACAAGCAGAGGAAAATTGAAACAGAGGTAGAAATAGGCAGAAAAAAGAGGGAGAGAGATGGAGGTGGTGAACAGGCAAACGGATGTAGGGGACTTTGATGTGGTTAACTGGAAAAGGGACCCACTTCCACGGGGGACTGGGGTGTGCAACATGCAACATTAATCACGAACCGGCAGCAATTGGGCAGGACCAGGACAACAGGTAGGCAAACGGTCAAGTTGACACCAAAATGGCAACCATAACACTCTACCTCTGCAACTTGACACAAAACACAGCAACTTTTACTAGAGAGTAACCGCGACAACCTCCTGATCCCCCGAGATATTTATATTCATGGAAATTACATTCCAATCATCGACAAAAGTTCGAACATTCTTGACATTTGCACAAAATTCAAAAACATAGGGAAAGAACGCAAATTGCAAGAGAATGAAATAAATCTTGTTGTTACAGGAATACACAAATAGCCCATATCTCACTTAACATCTGTATCAAGAACAACTTAACTCAGAAATTCATAGTGTATCCTTCCAATAGATACAAAAAATATTACACACTATCTCAAAGCATCCAAAATATTAGTTATTAATTTTAATTCTACTTAATTTCCATTCATGCTTTGTCATGTTCTGTGAGTTGCCAGTGGTGTGATTGTGTGCATCTCGATTTGTTTGTACTGGGCGACCAGTTATCACTAATCTACACGCTCAGAACAATGTACAATTTTATTAATTAAAGCAGTAGTGACAGTACAGGAATTGGAAATTACAATTGCTGAGAAGTAAAGAGGAAACACTCCCCCACACAGCAGGCCATAAACATCCAGAAACTCCAAGACATGACCATGACTTGATGTGAGCTTCAGGTCACCTTGGGCTACTGGGAGTTTCAGCACCAACTTGGGAAACATCAGAACGGAACGCTTTATAAACATAACTGAGACGGGGACAGAACACAGAAGGAAGAAGAAGAGACGTTGAGCAGAAGTTATTCAAACTCACCGCCCACCAATGAGGATGGACACCAGTTTTATTAGCGAACCACACTCAGAAAGAAATATACCACTTTCAATGAAATTATCTTGTTTTCACAAATTATATAGTAGAAAGAAAAGAAAGATCCATCTGTAATAGTATGCCATAACACATAGGACCGGTTAACGGACAACACTTTCAGAGTCAGTTTATCTACTACCACTGGGGTCCCAGGGAGGAATAAGTCAAGGTGGGTGGATTTCTCTGCGCTGGCATGACTCCCCACGTAAACAATAAACCTTAAGAGGAAACAGGGACAACTACCAATAGTTTGCTAAAAGAGAATTCTTAATTAAAAAATGAAAACAAAAAAACAGGTATTGAACTCAAGTTTTGTCCAGAATACAGGAAAAAACCAAAATACCCTGTGGAATTGGAAGGCAAAATAAAACCGATGGCTCTAGAACTTCCTTCATATTCATGTGAAGGTCTCATGTACAAATCACAGGAAGAACGATAGAGGCCGTGCACAGCTGAGGAATAGATGGAAACTGAGGGTGACTGTCCAGTCAATGACCTGCAGTTGACGCCAACAAGCTGGACGACTGAACTCAATCCCGAAACCGAAAGTTACAAGGGTAAAGAACCACTCTACCTGCCACATGCAACGTTTGTATAGTTCACGCACCTACACGACATAAGACACACAATACATAAAAAAATAAAATAAAAAAAAATGACAGTGTTAATACTTTAATCAGTACAAGCCAAAGTTCGTGGCAAGCGAAGGCATTGGTGGAGCTACCAAACTGACTCATAAGGTCCAAGCTAGAGAAACACGTAAACGAAAGCAAAAGGAGAGGCCTGGCTAAGAGGGTTGGTCAATGTGTAAAGGGCGTCGTGGGCAATTCTGTCACCCGAGTTCAATCCATGGGGAAAAGAATAGTACGAGAAGGAGGACGAACCGCTTCTGACAGTTACTCTGTGTACCTCCACATACCTACAACTGTGATGAGCTCCTAATGATGCTGCTTTGTGCGTGTGTGTATTGTTTGTGGTTATTATCACTCAATCTCTCTATATTTACCCCCAAACACTCTATCTCTATCTCGTCTCTCTCTCTGCAGCTCCATCCCCTCCAATGACGTAATATTTAAAATACAAGCAGGGGATATGACAGCGGTAGGAGGCTTGATAAAATGAGATGGTCGTGTAGGGTAGATACAAGGGCACACTGAATCACATATATATAAATGTCAAAGAATAAACAAAAAATTACACAAGGGCTCAATCAACATTCAGGGGCTTAAGCCTGTCGCACTTATAAAAGGCCCTCAGTTTGGATCCCAAGTCCCATGGTAAAAATACTAAGCAGATATAGCAAGTGGCCTGCACTTCCCACCCGAAAAACAGAGCTTGGGAAACCAGAGTAGAATGCAAACTAGGAGGTATAAGCAATGCAGGATAATCGGGAAGTCAACTTTTG